>VWZT01007960.1:116636-167577 GCA_013397055.1 Pachycephala philippinensis | reverse complement strand
TTTTTTTTTTTTTTTTTTTGATTGAGAGTCCTTTTAAAGATATTTTGTGAGTGGTTTGCCTTTAATTGGAAAACTGGACCTGGGATTTCACATGGTTGTGTTGGGAATTTCATATCTCAGCATACAAAGTCAAGCCCATCACATGGAAAGGTGTAGATGGAATTAAACCAAGCTGTTACTAAAGCAGCTGCCAGTGGAGTCTCACAGCTTGGTTTGAGGAAGGAAGCAACATTTAAAAAATCAGGATTTACATTGTGTAAATGAGCAGAATTTCTTTTTGGTTTTAAAGCAGCTCTTGTCTCCTTTTGGGTGGGAGGAGCAGAACACTGAATACCTGAGTTCAAAAAGTTTTAGTAGAAACTCCTGCCTTGTTGGGTGCTTTCCAGGAGCATCAATGCATCAGCTTGCTCTTTGTCCCCTGAAGTTCATATATCATATTTAGTTTATCAGCCTCCACATGAGGGAAACAGGATTTGATTGCATGATCTGACATGTCAATGTTATTTTTGGGAGGCAAAGGAGTTTGATTTGATCTCAGTGACTCGGTAAGTTACTCCTACGTGAAGAGATGGGTTTAAATTAAACTGAGGATGTTCATTTCCAATAGATAAAGCAAGATAAGGTTTTCTTTTTTCATCCTAGAAATGATAGAAAGCAGGATGTAATTTTTGTTTTATGAAGATGGAAGACCAAAAACTGACACAGATTTTGGAATATAAATTAAGAATTTAGATGACATTTTGAGGAAATAGATAAGCAGAAGATGCTGTGTGCTTTAGGTTGAGCAAAACCTGTCTTTTTCAATCCTATCCAGGGAAAATAAATTATGTAGTATAATTCAGACTATTACTGATAAGTGTAATGGATCAAACAGAACATTCTAATAAACAGGAGTGAGAAAGGTAAATTCCTGAACACTTTCCTATTTTCTGTGCAGCCCATCTGAGAAAATGTTAGACAGTATCTTTAAAACAAATCATACAATGCACTGCAGAAAACATTCTGGAATATGTGATATCATTTTAAACATATTTTCCACTCGGTTATAACTATTGGAGAGCACTGGAAAAGTGTTGTAGCATTTTGCATATAAATATATTTCCTACTTGAACGTGGACCTGCCATAACCACTCAAAGATGCAACAGCTGATTTAAGGCTTGTAGGCAAAAGAGAATTTGCTGCAAATAGAAGGTTAAGGCTAAGAAATGAGTAGCTGCTCTTGTTAGAATCCTGGGAGAAAAGAATGAGTAGAGAAGAAAATGAGTAGCAAATAAGAATTGCTCCAGAATTGGTGAAGGGACTCAGAGTACCTAATTTGGGATTTTGAGCAAGATGTACACTCAGTGAGAAAAGAGGTGTTTGGCTTTCTGGTGTGTTCCACAGTCCGCCACAAATGCCACTTATCCATGACTGTGCTTAAAAAGTTTCCATGGTAGGAAAAGTTTCCCTCTCCTTGCAGACATGAGGGGTGACTGCATTCATCAACTACTGCAGAAAAAACCAGCACAGGAAGGGCTGGAACTAAAAAGAGCCCAGGACAAATTTGGTTTTGCATGGTCATTTCCTCTCTCTGCAGTACTGCTGTGTGGATTTCAGCTACTGTGCAAACATCTGGAGAGGTACAATTATGTGCATTCAAAATCTCAGTCACTTGAATTCCGTTGGAAATAATTCTAGAAAATTCTGCATTTTGGCTTTGAGCTCGGCATATGTCAGAAAATCTCAAGGAAGTTTAGAATTTATTTCTGTGGTGTGTGGATTTTGTTATCTAAAAACAATCTCTGTCAGAGCAGAAAAGAATAAGAACATCCTCAGCAGATTAAAGACAAGGCTTCATCTGCAAGGATGCTCAACCAGTAACAGAACTTGTGGCTTTGGTTTTTTCTCCTTGTAAAAGATTCATGGATGCTCCTCCTGCTGCTGCTGCCATCCACTGGGTCTTAAAGAATGTGCACGAAGAAGAGCACATCCAGCTGCTGCTCCTGTTCCATGTTTTCGTTGCTGAATGCTCTTATCAGGCTCCCAGGATAACGCAGATCCATCCATTTCTGCTTTTCCAAGACCCTGGAGTCGGTTGCATTCTGATTTCGGTGGAGGCTGACCAAGGAAAGCACCACTAAGATTTATCTCTTTGTTGAATCCTTTCCTGCAGCAGGGGAAACCTCAAATGGCCTCTGCACACATGCACCTTTTCCTGGGTAATCCATCTCTGGCAGCAACCTTCCCTGTGTATAATTGTCTCCTTGGGAGGAGCAGAGACTGCTGTGCTGCTGGAACACTGATTTACTCCTCTGCTAATCCTTGTGTGTTTGACAACAGAACCCTGGGTAGCCAGAATGTCAGGAATTTATGTCTTAAGGTAATAACTGGATGGATGATGACAGAAAAAAAACAACCAAAAAAAAAAAAGGTTTGGAACTATTTATCTTAAAGCTGTTTTCTCATCTGGTTCTGTTTTTCTTCTAAAATCCTTGTCTGATAAATAATACCTTTCCAGTGGCTCTCACCTTCTTGATGAACTTCTCCTTTTTAAAGAAGCAACATATATTTAGGTAAATAATACATTTTTTAGAAGTTTTCAACATCAGAAAAGTTAAAGAAAAAAGAAATATAAAGAAACACTGAGGAGTTACAAATGTATTACTGAAATAATAAAACATACCTCAGCTTTCCACTCTGGAATACATTGAAGCAAAACTGCAAAAAACAGAGAAGAACAACAAGGATAGGGAAATTTTTAGAAGACCATGAAGCACAAAAAAAATAATCTGTTAAGTAAGAATTTTGGCTAATTCACTTCTATGAATTGTATTTATGAATAACATTGTGAAACTGCTCGAAGGAAAATATCCAGGAACCTTTTCTAGCAAAGATTAAACTACGAAATTCCCATCTGAAAGAATGTTCATAATCATATTTTGGAGTAGAACAGAAAAAGAGCCAACAAATTCAACATATGTGCTTGAATAAAAAAGCAAACAAAAAAAACCCCAAAAAGCCATTTATGAACAGTGTCCCAGTCAGAAAAAAATAAATTTGGGGGTTCAAAATCCTTCATTTCCTGCATTTAGAGGTGTTTCAAGTCCAGGTTGGGCAGGGTTTGGAGCAACCTGGTCTAGTGGAAGATGTCCCTGCCCTGGCATGGGATGAGATGATCCTTCTGGTCCCTTCCAACACAGACCTTTTATGATTTTAAAACACCCAAAATGAGTCCTGACAGTGAAAATGGATGAGCAGAGAGCAGCCTCCTGAGAGGTGTGAGGTGTGGCTGTGGCTGTAAGGGGAAAGGAAACAGGTGAAAACACCCCTGATATTTCTGAAGAGCCCTGATGACTCTTGTGAGGAGCAGCTCATTTCTGAATATCCAGATGTTCATATAATGAGGTGCTTTTAAAGTTAGCACCAACTTCCCTCCATCTCTCTAGATAGCATCAGAGTCTGGGAGTCTTTTCAAAGATATAAATTGAGCGCTTCAGACAAAATGCAAATCAACAGATATAGCACAGCAGAAGAACAGAAACAAGAAAGGGTTTGAAATGTGGTTTTAGCCACATTGTTTTAGAGTTTATGAGTCATCTGAGCTTCTTCTCTACTGTGGAAAATTGCTTCCGAAATTGCTCCAGGCAGTTAGCTCAAAACTTGTGTTTCCAGATTTGTTCATAGGCTTACAACTCTTGCTCACATCTGCTCGCTCGAAATGGACACTTAACAAACACTTTGGGTTCAGTTCCAGCATTCGAACTCAATCAAGGTGCAACGTTTGCTGAAGTATAAGCATGAATTTTAATGTAAATATTTACGAGGCTTGTATTAAGGACTTCTTCCTGTACCTCCTTTTGTGGCCATCAAGAGAAAAAAAAAAAAAAAGATGGTGATTTTACTGAAAAGTAAAAATCTGGTAAAGGCAGTGACTAGAATCAGGATTTGCTTGAGTCACATAAAGAAAACCAGCAGATAAATAATATTTTAAGCTTCTAAAAGCCTGTGGTGCACCATGAGAGGTTCAGTGGAGACAGACAATTTTTGGCATCTGCTTTGAGGCATGCTGACCCCTTCCAGTGCTGGGGAACAATATTGCTGCAGGTTGAGGGTAATTTCTTTCTCCTCAAAGAGGTTCTAGTTCCAAGGTGCCCTGCAAAGATTTGCTTTGCCATTCGCAGTTTAAGGTTTAAGAGAAGATTAGCCTGGTGGGAAATCCCTGATGTTTTTATTGCAAAAAATATTTAATTCTTCTCTCTCTCTCTCTTTTTTTTTTTTTTGTGTTAAATATACTGAATTTATTTATTTGCATTGAATGTTCCTTTGGTTTTTGTTGTTGTAAGCATGGGCTGGTAGTTTGATCACCCCTGGAGATGTGTCCAAGGCTGCCAGGAAGCCAAGAGCACATTTCTCAAGCAGCTCCACAAATCTCTGGCCCCCATAAACCCCTTGGTAGTGGTGGTTTTTCCAGCAAAGATGAAATTTCCCCAATCCAAGTGAAAGCTAATGGATATAGTGAATATTTACCTGATCTGGGTGAGACCACAAAGGAATAGAATGCAGAGCATTAGAGACTGGAGGCAAAATTTCCAATGCAGATGGGTAAAATTGGAGGGTTTTGTCCATTTTTAATCACTTAAATAACCAGGGTCAGGAGATTCAAAAGCACTGACTTTGCCAAGAGGTGGGGCTGCTCAACACCTCTGAAATTAGACTGTTTTCCACACGGTTGGTGGAAGGAAGGTGTGGGAATCTCATTTCAGACAAGCAGAATGTCAGATTCAATTGCGTTGGCTTAATCTCAGCTGCCTCATGAAAAGGAAATGGCAATGGAATGATCATATCAATATTCCACGTACCAGTGGAGGGGAAGTAATACCTTTAAAATATAATTTATATGAAAATGTTCCTCAAAGACATGTACTACAAATACAAAGGATATGAAGGGTATCAAATGAGCTAATAGAAGGAGGAAGACAGCAATATCCTTTATTACATCCCCTTTAATCACAGGGAAATCTATTTCCAGCTAATCAGCTGTTGATATGCAGAATGAGAGGTTCTCACAAGTTCAAATTGGTGTTTCATCTGGAGCTGCCCCACTCCCCAGCCTGGAGTTCACTCAACCTGATCCTCTTACCTGCATTAGCAGATAAGGAAATAGAAAAGGTCTGAGAAATGTTTACCTGGAAAAAACGTACAGAACACAGATCACAGCCTTAAAGACAGATTTAATGAATAAAATGTGTTTATTTTACCACCCGCTAAAGGCTTTTAAACCTTTACTTTGTCAAGAAAGTGGAAGTTTGTTAAGGAGAAAATGACATTAAATCAAACGGATCAAGGTCCTGGCAGAACAGAACTTTTTCTGTCGCTATTTCTTTATTTACAGTTTCTTTGTGAACAACATACACAAAGGCCAAGACTACATTGTGTTTGTCTCAAACACAGAGATAAGAACGCTCTCACTCGTGTCCCTAACGGGGATCCCACCTCTCCAGAGCTGCCTCTGAGTCCCTCATGCATTAATAAGCAATTCCGTGTCCTCAGTCATTGTGAAGAGCTGTTTGAGTGGATGAAGATGTTCTCAGATGGGAGACAGTAATGCCATTTTCTTTGGAACACACACAAAAGGAATGTTCTGCACAAGGAAATTCTTATTTTGGACTGCAGTCTCAGACTTTGAATCTTAGCTTGAGATGCAATTTGGCTGTCAAAAAGGGGTTATTTTTTCCCTGGTTAATATTTTTCCCAGAATTGAGTCATTGTGGTTAAGTGACCTTAAATTAAAACACTGTGTGTACAATAGTGGTGACCCCTATTATTTGATATCCTATTTTATATAATTATACAGCTGTATTACATTTATTTATGCTATATATATATTCTACTCATTGTCCTTGCTGCTCAGGTTCAAAAAGTCATGTTATCTACAAAAGGAATCATTTTGATTGCTGTAAATATGGTTTTGAGTGTTGAAAATACTGGAAATCAGGTGCGTTCATGCAGTAGTTACATAAGAGCATTCCTCCAAATTTACTAAATCTTGGGGGTTATTTAATATGTAAAACACCTCAGAGTGGCTTAAGGTAAAACATATTTCAAGACAACTAACCCTGAAGCCAATCATTCCAAAAATTTTGCTAAAGTTCAAGATTTGACCATTTCTGAAGGTGGTGGATAAGCTTGTTTTTACACCCCTGACCTAGGTGAAAACCACAAAATCCTTGTAATTAGTCAAATTTTGCTCCATTTGTACAAAATAATTAAAATAACACAGAAGTAAATATTCCACCCCGTGGAAACTGCTGCTTTTCTAATTGCATTCTGTTAATTAGGGTGTCAGAAATGATCATTCCCTGGACTCGAATGGGAGAAACAGTTCCCATTTCATTAAAATACTCCGCTACTATTTTTAATCCCTTCCTTTTACCATCTGAGGCTGTGTGCTGTATTTATAGTAATTTTTTTTAAAGATTAAAAAAAGAGGCAAACTGAGGAGACATACTTTACAAACTTGTAAATTCTCATGAGGCTTTTCATATGAATCTTCTCCTTCCT
This sequence comes from Pachycephala philippinensis, assembly GCA_013397055.1. Lineage (NCBI taxonomy): Eukaryota > Metazoa > Chordata > Aves > Passeriformes > Pachycephala > Pachycephala philippinensis. The sequence continues at coordinate 161,036 of VWZT01007960.1, read as the reverse complement.
GGAAAATGTTAGATGGATGTGCATATTGAAGGGATTTTATTTCACTGCAGGAAAAGAGGGAATTCTTTGTTTGTCCCAGATACTTCTTTACCTTCCAAAAACTTTCCTGCGTGGCCTGGTTTTAAGTGGGCCACCTGATTTCTTGTCAGCTTTGGTCTGCACAACAAACAAAACACAGACAGAATCATTTTCAGAAGTCATTCTGAGCATGGGAAATTCAGTTAAAGGGTGAAGCATCATTAATTTTTATCAAGCCATATAAACGGAAGGAAATATAAGTCTAAATAATAGAAAGGTCAAAATCATGGGTATCTACAGTTATTAGCAGAGCTTTATGGGGCATTCAGAATTGATATTCCTTAGTGACTCCTAAATCTAATTTTATAATTGACAAATAAATATAATTGTTTGCCTTACAGCCACGATTTTTTTTTTCCCTGTAGATCTAAGCACTATAGACACAGAAAATTGTATTCTGTCCTCAGAACTTTGAAATGTTATAACTGAAAGAGATACCTGGGCCTCTGAACCTTCATTCATCTTGGACTTTGATGTAGTAAAAGAGCCTTTGGGAGATCACATCCCACTCTCTGGTAGCTGCATTTGGCTCTACAGGGCTAAGAAAATATATATATTTTTTTAAAAAAACAGCTTATTTTAGTGAAAGATTGCAGATGCATTGACCAGGAAGGGTCTGTGTGCCATTTTCAGCACAGGAAAGTCCTGGTGTTTTTTCTGGGTGGGATCAGTCATGTGCTTAAGAACTGTAAAATGAATGTCCTTCGTCAAAATTTGGTTGTGAAATCTTTGTAAAGCTGAGTGTGGCAGCACAGCTGATGCCTGTGCTCACACATGGCCCTTGCCAAGCTGCTCCACCTAGGGGATGCTTTACACAATTCTTGTTCTCATAAGTGGTTTTAAGCCTTTTGAGTCTTTTAACGCCATTTAAATTGGATTTACAGTAGTGTAATCAGATAAAAATCTAGCCTATGAACAGCAAAAATCTAGTTTACTCATTCAACAGCATGGTCACAGCACTTGTTTTGTTCCCTGGTACGTGTTTTGTTCCCTGGTACTTGTTTTACCTTCTTACATTTGGGAAATACATAAAATCAGCTTATTTGAGGGTCTGACTTTCAATGTTACTTCAACAGAACCTCAATGTGAACTGCTCAGTAAAATATTTACAAAATCTGTTTGCCCTGTGTAGGGGCTTTACAGACCATCTTTTACAGACCACCTTCCACCTGTTGTTAAATTAATCTGGTTTTGTAAAATTTTTAATACAAGAATAAAATCTGAAGCATTTCACAGTGTATGAACATCAAGACAGATTTTATGCTGAACATACAATTATCCCAGTTTTTTACTCTCCAGTACAGCAGTCTAGAAAGAGTATTAATGTATTTGGAATAACTTGCATGACCTAAAACCACAAACGGTGCTCATAAGGTGCTGCTTGTCCTCCTTGCAGGACCATTCTCTGTGCTGACCCAACATTAACTTATTTCAAGTGAAAGGCAGTCAGTCATTAGTAAGAAGCACACGTTTCCTCACATTAGACACTGTTAATTTGCTTTAAACTGATTTCTGTGTCTGAATCTGAACATTTGACGTTTATCTAGGAATGTTATTTCTTATTCATTGGTACTGATTTTAATTTATTAACGTTGTAAAATCACTTTAATCGAGCTCATGTTGTGTATATTCCTTCATTAGCAATATTTGTGCCTTCAGCTGTATATTTTAAAGGTATTTAGTTCCAACGGGCAAAATTTGATGCAAAATTAGAATAACTGTGGCATCATTAATTACAACCACACTATAAAATTTGGTTTGTGAAGTAGCTCATTCCTAAGTGGGAGCTCAATAAAAAGCCCAGTGTCTCTCTGCTACTGGTTTTAAAACCCCAAGAACTGAGGTTAACAATAAGGAGAGTAGAGTGGGTAACACCAGAAATGAGTCTGGGCTGCTGTTCTTGAGCTGAAATGTGAGAAATAACTCATTTGCAGGTATTTTGCCATGAATAGGGGGGGACGGGAAGAGGAAAACAAAAAGCAGCTCTAAACAGTGACCCCACAACAGTATAAACTCCGGATTGTTGGGGATGATGATGCTAAAAAATGCTGTGTTTGGATACAGTTTCTGGAGGGAGATCTCAGTTTCAGTCCCAACCCAGCTGATTTTTCCCCCAGAAGCCATGCAGTGCCCCACTGGTGCCAGCTGTACCAAGCTGGTGCTGCAGGCAGTGCCTGTCCCGTGCTGTCCCGGGGGGTCTGTGCATTCCCAGTGTCACTGGGGCACCCAGGGGTGCCAGGCAGCCTGTTTGCCTCCAGTGGTGACTGAGCTGGTGGGATGTGGCAGCAGACACGACGCCTACACAGGTTAAAAATGCTGGTTGAAAACTGTGGGATCTGCCTGAGAAAGGAAATCTGGCATTTTGGTTACCGTGAGCAGGACAGTGACACTCTCATAAACTTCCAGTGCTCTGCAAAGCACTTAATTCAGAATAAATTCTGAAAAACCTCTGTTGTTGTGCTCTCTCTGGGGACTCACCCAGTTCTGCAAGCCCTGGATGTCCAGACATCGTCCCCTCTGCCCCATCCGTGACCTCCTTGGTGCCCCAGCCCTGGAATGGCACAGCCTGGAGTCACGTTCTCCCTGCCCTCACCCTCTCCAGGCTCTGAACTTTGCTGCCTGTCTCTGTTTGACTGAGTGAGCTCCTTGCAGCCCTGGCATTTCCCTTTAACCTTCGCTGGGATTCGCTCGTGCCTCTGCTCCCCCTGCAATGCTCTCTGTTGGACACCGAAAATATAACTGCTGTTGTCTTGCGATGGAAACAGCAAATTACTCTTATTACTCATTTCTAGTCCTTTGCTGCAGCAATCCATTAGGAAAGAAAGAACCACTAAAACTAACAGCAAAGGACAAAAAGAGCAGCCAGGCTGAAATCACAACTGCCTTTCAGCAGTGGTGGCGGCTGCCAAATTATTCTGCTGTTTGTGGCCCCCCTCATTCAGCATTTCCCAGGTGTGAGGATCCCTTCCAACGTCTCTGAGAGCAAAAATAATTCTTATTGCACCAGTTTCATGCGTGGGGGGAGATGAAGGATGAAGCATGGAAATAGTGAATGTCCAGGCCAAAACCAGCTAAGAAATTTGAATTGATAAAATTTACTTGAATCGCTATTAAAATACAAGTAAAATACGCAAGTAAAGCTGAATATGATAATACTTACACTGTTTTCTAAATTAGACCCTGTGAGTGTTCATTTTCTGTTCTTAAATGACTTACAGATGTTCTTATTAATGTTGTGATTATTATGGAAAGAAATTAGTGACTTTTTGGATTATTTTACACTTTTACAGTTCAGCTTTGCACTTGGGCAACTGCAATGAGGAGCTCAATACCTTGGAGGTTTTTTTTTTCCATTTTTCCGATAGTAAAAGTTGCACCTTCACAAGTGAGGCCACCATTTTGAAAGTCAGTTTTCATAAATGGAAAATTTGGCTTGAAAATCCCCAAGAGAAAGCTTTTTGGGCAATTTTAGACAGCTTCTGCTTTAACTTGGTTAGAAATCCCACACGGATAATCACTTGTGCAGCAGAAATCAACAGTTGTGGTTGCTTGAGATGTGGGTCAGGAGAGGTAATAAATATTAAACCTAATCTTCTTTATCACTGATACAATCTTAGGGTAAGTTGTCTGCTTACATGGATGAGAGTGTGGCTGTAAAACCCAGGTAATAATTTTCAGTGTGTGTGGCACAAGGCATTTGATTCCAGGCATAGCTACATATTTTATAGACTTTATTTAGGAATCAAAAGTGGAAAGCCTGAGCACATGTCTGTATGTCTCAAATATTTATTTGTCATCCTAGCTACAGCTTAGATGAAACATTTGGAGCCTCTCTCTCTGATCCCATGAGATGTCCCATAAAAGGGTTTTGCCTGTGGGTATCAATATCTATATGCAACACAGCTGTTAGGCTCGGCGGCGTGATGGATGCAGCTTTTATGAACATAATGAAATGGAATTTTTAAATGCAGTAAAAAGAGCCGTAAGACGGCACATCAAACGGAATCGAGTCTGTCTGTGCTCTCCCTTCCTGGAGCCTTGCACGCTTCTGCCACTCTCAGAGAGAAGAACAGCTCAGGAGACTGTGCACCCTCCTTTCAGCCTGCTGGAGCAGGGGCTGCTCTGCTCTGCACAAATCAGATCCGGCTGATTGCATATTAATCAGAGCCCCTTTAGCAACTCCTGCCACCCCGGGAGGGTAACACTGCCATCCTCACACAGAATGTGCTGTCATCATCGGTTTGTGTTGGGTGTTAGAAACATCTTGTGACTGAATGACCTGTAACTAATAAGAAGCAATGCTCAAATGAGATGAAGGTCCTTGTCTTCCAAGCACCAAACAAATGGGTTCCATCTGGCAGCAGAGCGACTTTAATGTGTGATTTATGTTGGACTCTTCTGTGTTACCGGGTGGGAGAGTTAAAGAACCTCATCAGAATGCAGGGGTTCCTGTGACAGCTTTTAAGCTTTTGAACCTTACTCGGAAGCTTTAAAAACAGAAGTTTAATTTGGAAAAAGAATAATTTTTAGATTAGAAATTTTAGGAAAAGTTTCATTAGCCTAGAACAGAGCACTCCTTTCCTGTCCTGTGTAGTTTTCAGTGATGATCTGGATCAGTACAAGGATGAAGTGGAGACTGTTAAAAAATGAAAGGCAACAGCGACATGGTCAAAATGTCCACCTGGAAAGCTTTCTCTGTGTTTTCTCTATAAGAACTTGAACCACAGTCTGTTTTTAACATACCATATTGGTGCTGAAAATGTTTAGTGATACATATTTCATTGAAACTGGTACTTTCCGCTTAAAAATGATGGTCCTCAAAGACCCTGATTATAAGTTTTTTTAGTACTCATAGAGTCATTAAGTTGGAAAAGATCTCTAACGTCATTGAGTCCAACCACTAACTCAGCACCACTAGCCCACATCCTCAAGTGCCACATCCACAGGTTTTTTGAGCATTTTCAGGGATGGTGAAAGCTTCCAGGACACTTTCCTGGGCAGCCTGTTACAATGCTCCACCCTTTCAGTGAAGAAACTCTTCCTAATATCCAAACTAAACCTGCCTTGGCACAACTTGAGGCCATTTCTAACTGGTTTTATGGAGAACAAAGATCGTGTCTTATACTGGAGCTCCTAGAGTAAAAGTGGGAAAAAACATTTAATGGAATACATAAACATGATCAGCACATTGGATTGTATTTGAGCAGAATTCAGAGAGGCCACTGGTGGGTGGCTTCTCAGCTGCTTATCAGCTGTAATACACTTTTCTTTTCACCCCAGTGCTGATTATTTTCCCTTTCCTCTCATTCTTAGTTCCTCATTCCAGTATTTTTAAGGTTTTTCATGGCAATCTCTTTGGGACAGGAGGTGTTTCTGCTCTATTTGCTCATTTTTGGGTGGGCACAGGGTGGTTTGTTACTGCAGCAGGTTGGCAGCTAAAGGGATGGTGATTGTCTTGTCTTGTTTCCTGCAAGGCAGAGAGCAGTGACAGGAGGGTTTTTCTCCCTCTGGGGAGAGCAGCAAGGTGTAAATCTGGGAACAGAGTCTCAGGAGTGCAGGCACAGGAGGAGAACAGAGAGCTGAGCCCTCGCACGCAGGAAGCAACAGGACACACAGAAAGAGCAGGGAGCAGATCTCCAGCCAAGCCCGAGTGATTGTGGAGAAAAAGGGAATTCCTGGGAGGTCTGGACGAGTTTGTTACAGATTGAGAAGGAAGGGAAAGTTGCTGGAGGGGAGCAAAATTGATCTCTACCAAGAGTGCACAGCGCTCAGGGGGTGAATGTTCTTTTTCTCCCAAAGCTTTTTATAAATCCATTTCACCCAGTAAAGCTGGATTTTCACCTTAAGAAAATGCAAAATCTCTAAGTGCCCACCCAACACACCCCCCAAGCCTTGCTCCAGCCCCTGCAGTTTGTATTGTGACGTGATGCAGCTCAGAGATGGATGATTCTGTCTCTGCCTCAAAGCCTGGCTGATGTGGGAGCCTCTCACACCCTTGAGCACTGATGGTGGGCAAACAGCACCTGCTCCTCTGAGCCACGTCCATCCCCTCTCCAAACTCACTGTGATGGGTCCAATTTGTTTTCCAGAGTAGTCTCCTGGATTTTGTTTGGTGGTTTTCCCCTTTAGGGTCTAGTAGGAACTCTCTGAAATGACACACATCTGGTTTTTTTTTCTTCCCACCCATGAAGTCTTGGCATTTTAATCCTATCCTTAAAAGAGAGTGGAGGAACTGGGACTAGGATTTTCAAACAGACATTGAAATTGCCTTATTTTCTTAGGCTCTTCCTATCCCTGACCCATAAAAAGTAGAATGCTCTATTTGTTCATTCTTTCCTGCTCACCATCTGCCTCCCTTTTCTCTTTTGTATAAAACTTGTACATTAAAAGCCTGGTTTTGTAACAGTCTGGTGAAAATATAGCATCCTCCTGGCCTCATTGTTATCATGTCTACAACTGAGAGAGTTCTTTGTCTGTCCTCCTATGTCTTTACTGAGAAATGGGAGCCTCACCCTTTTTGGTGATGTGGGGGAACAGCTTTGATTACATAAAAGATCCATGCAGTTTCTTTTTATTGTGCTACTACAACATTTCAGGCAACAAAAAAAGCAGTCTAGCACTTCCGTGATGAGGCTTTTTATATATAAAAATATAAATTAAATAAGGGCAATGTGAGATTTAAACCATCTCAGTTCTGTGTGCTGTTCATTATTGTTAAACTAAGAAAGCTTTGCAGGCACCCTGCTGCAGGGGGCTTGGCTGCTCCATCCCAGTCGGATGTGCAGGACTCAAATGTGTGTTCTGAACAGCTCAAAACCAGCAGCAGAGTTCCTTTTCCAAGCTAATGAATCCAGCTGAGCCATGGGAGACACCTTCAGAAGGAAATCTCTCCTGACTGGCGACTACCAAGTCAAATCATCTTGTCCAGTTTAAATCTCCCTCCTGTCAGAGAGGCAAACCCAGAGGTGCTTTCACTGCAGCTGTTGTTGCCATGTCTTACCTGGACCTTGCCACAGGTGATTCTTCCCTGTTTGGGACATTTTTATTACAAGTGAGAATTTCAGTGTTGGACCAAGACCCCATTTATCACATCCCTGTAAGAACATGAGATAAAAACTTCTTAATGCTTCCTGCAGGAAATTATGATGAGCACAGGAAAAGCAAAGCCAATGGGAAATCCAGGTAGAGGTGAAACCCTGGATTTTCTCCAGGGTGAACAATAGTCACAGCATTCTGGAAGACCAGGCTGTGGGGGAAACTGGTGAGGATGTTGCAAGAGGATGCTGAAACCCCTTCCCTGATACACTGAGTGTTCCCTCGTGTGGCTGGGACAGCAGAGCAGGAAGAGCTTGCTGCTTATGCTAAGTGAGAGTTAATAAATTGGATTAGAATGGGCAGTAACATATCCTGATACATAACTCTCTGCTTGTTTCTTAACTAGAGTTGCCTTGTATTTCCCAATTTCAAAAGTGTTTACCCTTGTGCCAAACACTGAATTCTGCTCTGTCCTTTGGACACCAAGACCTTTATTCCAGCCTCAGAAAGTGCTTTGTGAGCCATTATACTCTCAACATGTTCTCAGGATTTCTACACAGAAATACAACTCATTTTTCCTGGAGGCGTTTTATCATGTGTGTCATCCTGTAGTAATTGGTCTTTTTCTACTTTTTTTACTGCTTTGAAACACACACCTTCTTCTTTCTGTGGGATAGCCACCACCTCTCGCTGGGAGGTTGTTCTTCCTGTCCTAGGGATGACCCTAAAGCTTTTAAGTTGTTCCAGGAGAATGGGTGTAACTAAGAGTACTGCTTTCTGAAAACCAAGAAAAATAGCCTAGTGTAATTCTCCTTCTCTGGAGACCTGTTTTTATAATAGATTTCCACTCACCCACCTGCCTTCTGTGCATAGCAGGGGATGTACTTTGTATGATTTGAAGCGATAATTAGAAATGATGGTGGGTGGCCACAGGAGGGACTGCAGATCCAAGGCAATAAACGTGTCTCCACAGAGTGACACATCACCTCCTCATCAGATACTTTAACACTACAATTCCTCGGAATTAAACCTGGGAGTTCCTAATCAAAGACCTTAGAGGTAAAATTGTAGAGTGTGTGTAAATCGCTGATAGCAAATGGTGGCATCAAAAGTGCATCTTCCGAAAGGGCATTAATACTGCTGTGAGAATAGAAATCATTTTTAGAGGATGCTTGGGGGTTTAGTTTGTTTGTTTGTTTTAATTTTCTTTGTTTTGTTTCCGAGTTTCTGCCACAGAATGCGTTTTGGGAAGAGGTCATTGTTATTACTACCCATGCATTTGAAGGGATCCAATTTCAGCCGAGGCCGTAGTTTGGGGAATGTGCAGCTTTTTATTTGGTGATACAGCTATTCCTTAATACCCCATGGAGAAAATTCCTTCACTGTGAAATCTGCAAAGCCTCCCGAGATGTAATGCAGGCAGACTGAAGCATGCATCCAGCTTTTTGCAACAAGAGAACAGTGCAGAGCTTGCTTACACCTCTTTGGGTGAATGTGGGACACCTCTCTGCCTTTAATATTGTAGAATATTAGTCCAAGGTGGAACAAATGTAATTGGGATGGCACCTGTTTGAATACTGCCTCGGCTGCAATTTAATTTTCCTTCCCAAATTAGCATGTTTCATTACTGTCCTTTTCCCAGTGATAAACAAGATAATTCATTTTGGGTTTTTCTGCACCGCGGAAACATAAAAATTTGTCAACTGTAAATTGCTGTAGGTGTCATTAAAATTCTCCCTAAACAACCTAATACGTTCCAGGGACTTTTTTCAAGACACTTGCAGCTATTTTTAAACCACCTGCTGTGTCTATACATATTCAGACCGTAATGGGGAGGCACTGCTGAGCAATTCAATAGAAAATCATTTAAATGGAGAGGGACATAAGGGTAAGTGGTAGGAAGTTCAGGAAGTTAATGCACTAGTTTGAAGTTTTTGTCCCCCCCGTGATCTCCCCCACACACTCTTTTCTGCATGGCAGCCTTCAGATTTGGATTGTTTTCCACTAAAATAATTTATCTGTGATTGCCTTCAGTCTCACAGAATTGTCTGAGTTTGGAAGGCAGTTCCTTGCAGCACCGGGGGGAGGTTTATAGTGTGTCCTCGGAGAGGTGTTGGGGATGATGTGCAGAGCAGCTGCTTGTAAGCACAGAAATGGAGCAGTTAAAAGGCACAGAGGGGTGCCCAGGGTTTGTCTTCTGCTTTTGGAGTTTGTGAGAACTCTCTGGTAGACTTGCCCAAGTGCTCAAACCCCTCTGTAATATCTGCTTTACCTTTTAATTTTTTGTCTTCAATCTTTTGCCACATTTTTAAGAGACCCCGTCTTTGCACTTAGTTGTAACCCTTATCCTTTAAAGGGAACTCTTAGAAAACAAAGGATCAGGTTTTATTCTTATTAATTTCTCCTAACTGATAGGAGGGGAAACAGCAAAGAGAGAAAAGGCACCTTTTGCTTTAACCACTCTTCTCTTCCTGGAGGTGTTATAATTTCTCACAAGCTCTCATGCCCTGGGCATACACGAGCATTCAATCAGTCTCACCCTTGTAGCAACAAATGTTTCCATCCATATTTTATATTCAAGGGATTTACACACATGCACACAACCAGTTAAAAGCAAAGGGATAATAAATATTAATCCAGAACAGAAGCTGATCTGACCACAGTAGAAGGGTATCTGCTGGTAGAGTGGGCGATTATCAACTCATAAAAAATCTCAATTTTTCCATTCATTTTCCTGGTTCTGAACACAAGTTTTTTATAGTGCAGCAGGTGACTTTTACCAAGATATTCTGAGTCTGTAAGGCAGTAAGGGAGTGGCTGACAGTCCCTGACAGGAGACACTGCCCCGAGCAGCTACAGGCTGTGTGGAGACCACTGAGCCACCAGTGGCACCTCCTGATTGAGTCCCAGGTATCCAGCAGGAGCAGGGGCAGGGTGGGAATTGTGCTGGACAAATGAGGGCAAGTAGGAACCTGAAGTTTACTGCTGCTGGCAAGTTTAGTGAGTCAGGACAGCCTGAGACAAGTTTGCATTATCCAACAGACCTGGGAAATGAACTCCTACCCTGTGGTTGTGTGTTTGTAGAGGGGGGTTGAGAAGCCCTCAGCTGTGCTGCTTTGATTTCTCTTGGGTACATTTTTATCCATTTAAAATCAACTTATTCAACTTATGACCTTTTGCAAAGCCTCTTGACACAAACATATTTAGAAAGACAAGACAGAGAAAAAATTAAAAAAAAAAAAGAGTAGAATTTCTGTGGGTTGATGACAACATTGTGGACAGAAAGCCAGCTGAGGAGGAGCAGGGAGCAGTGGAGATTGAGCTGCAGCATCCTCCAGCTGTGAGTGAGCTGCTGGGACGGGAATGGGTGCAGCTGCCTCACCACATCAGTGAGATGGCATTAATTAGCTGTACTGATGGCATGGCTGATGAGCCCAGCAGGGCCACACGAACAGCCCTGGTCCTTAGAGGGCACCCACCAACATCCCTCCCTCTGCTGCCCTTTCCCACTTTGGGATCACTGTTTGTGCTGGGTTTGTTGCTTTTAGATGTGCCTTGGGGTGTTTTGGTGAATCAGAGACATCAGTGGATCTCAGAGCAGGAAAACATTCCTTTCCAAAAATAGCAACAGCAGAGACAGGAGCAATATTCAGCCCAGGATCAATAATCAGGGTGAGGTTCTGCCTTGGAGGCTGCACAAGCCAAAGCAGTTTGGGGGTAATTTGATGCTCAGTTCTTCTGTAAAGTGTCTGTAATGGAGGTGGTAGATAAAAAATTCATCATCCTGGCTGCCTGTGCTGTGCTGTCAACCAGGATGTTTCCCCTGTGTGCAGATGTTACTGAAAGTGAACTTATCCCTTTGCCCCTTAATGATAAATATGGACTCATCTGAGGAGTGCAGCTCCAGGCTTGTGTTTGCAGAGGGAGGAGGGCATGGTTATATGTAATGTTAAGGAATTCCTGACAGCACAGATCATAAAATATTTAATTTATTTCTCACATAACTTAAAGGAAATGAGAGACCAAATGATCTAAATGAGGCAGGCTTTATATTTATTTTGTCTTAGCTTTAACTCCTAACAAGAGCTTTATCATATTTAAACAGTCTCACATCATTAGGTTAATAATAGACTGCAGTTTGCGCTGCTGGTGACTGGATTTTTCATTATCCTCAGTTTTGGTCTTTCAATGGCCATTATTGTTTATTGTGCCCTTTTAAAAAGTGAATAAATTAGGAGAAATTAAATCACAGGGATTTGTTATCAGAGGAGGCAGTGACAGATATCACTGAGTTTGGGTAGAAGGCAAGAAAATAGAAGAAGGAGCTTAAAATGAAGTAGCAGGGTTTTGAAATTCAGACACACCAATCTGAAAGGGAATAGTATTTTTAAAACATAAAGCACCTAAGTTTGATATTTGCACTTGTATTTCAGTATATTTTGTGAACCTATTTAATTATTAATGCTTGATTTTTGTACAAATGTGGGATTTTTTTTTTTTCCTCCCCAGAGGAAGGGAGGAAAAACTTCTCTATTGCCCAGAGAAGTGGTGGAAGTGTTCAATCCAGGTTCTTGGAGCAGCCTGCTCCAGTGGAAGGTTCCTTGCCCACAGCAGAGGAGTTGGAAATCGATGATCTTTAAGACCCCTTCCAACCCAAACCCTTCTATGAAATCAGGGTGCCTGTTACTCATTATTTAATGATGGTGGACAGAATCAAAGACTAAGAACTTGAAAACCAGATGCAATTCAAGGCACTCAGCTCTGCACAAACCAGGGAACAGCATCTGGCCTGCCACAGGAGTCAGCACAGACAGACTTTTCCATCAGTTTCAGTCAGAAATTGTTCACGTGTTGGGAGCTGCCTGTTCATTCGTGGCCAGTGCCAAGGTATGAGATCACTGCTGCTAACCCAAGCCAAAGAGCCCCTCATCTCAAAGGGCTCTGAGAATGGAATTAAAAACAAATCCAAAAAAGCGTCTGCTCTGCCTTGCTGGCAGTGGCTGGCCCTGCCCAGGTGTGTGAGGTGAGCTGCACGAGCAGCCCATGAGCAGAGCAGTCCTGTTTGATTTATTGACTTCCTGTGCCAGTGTTGTGAAGCTGCAGACCCACACCAAGAGAATTTCACCTTTGCCATCTGTGCCTCAGCCAGTGCTCCCCACCGAGCCCTGCCCGTGCTGCCTGGAGTGCAGCTCTGTGCTTCCAGGCACAAAGTTCAGAGCAGCTGAGAGGTGCCCATGGCTGAAAGGGATTTCAGGCAGTTGTTTGTGCTGTGTGTTCACTGGAGTAAACACATGGCACTTCTTTAAAAGCTCTTTTCCTCCTCATCCTCCTATTCCCAAGCAGAAATCTGTCCATGCCTCAGTTTGTTCCCTGCCCTGTGCAGGGTAAAGGACTGAATGCCTTTGCTAAATAAAAAGCTGGTTTGTATTAGGAGTCAGACACTTCTCCAAGATGCACAGATTTGCAATTACAGCTTTGTCCTGGGAGTGAGGATTCTAGAATCATTTGCTGACACAAATTTTCTCTGTGACCTGGGGAAACATTTAAATACTTTGTGCTTCATTTTTCTCCTGCTGCTACATAAATTTTTCAGTGTTGTGTCTTACACCATCTGAGTTGTGTTTTCTGTTTAATCAAGTCATATAAAATTTTAGCCTTTTAGCTGTATAATGCAACTGAATGACTTTGCAATTAATATATCAGATACTGGCTGGAAATTTTTTGAATTTTTTAAATTAATTTCCACCTTGTCATGACTTGCCTGTTGTTTCAGAACAAATTGAAGCTGTTGGGAAATACTGCTCCAACACTAATTTGTATTCTGGGTGTTACTTAGTGCTGGAATTAGTGACACGCAGTTGTCTTGATGCAGGTGAATCAAAGTTTGCAGTGTCAAGTCCAATCCTGCTCGTGTTTAAGATGATAATAAATCACCCCCTGAGCTCTGCTGTGCACGTTGGGGTCTGTCCTCAGCACTGCTACAGCTTGTTTAAATTTCTAATGAAGACACAGGATAATGTATGCTCATATTATGGCTTCATTATACAACGTGAAATGTCTGCAGGAAAACACATCCCCAGTCAATCATCGCTTGGAGAAGTTTTCTCTTCTCCTGACTAATGCTCCATCACTTTGATACCTTCCAGGCAGGTTTTGCATTCTCCTCATGTCCTCAGAGTCTACAAAACAGCACAGAAAAATAAGCCAGTGCCCAATACCATTACAGTGGATGCTGTGAGAGCCCATATGGTGTTAGTTTCTCAAAAATAAATCACACTGAGAACTGTTGGATGCATACAGGGACCTTTTCCAGTCCCTCTTGGAGGAAATGCTACACAAAAACAATATTTTGGACTAGCAGCAATGCATTGCTTTATAAGAATTATATAAAACAAATGAACCTGGGATGGATTAATGTGCACAGCATTAATAAAAATTAGATTTTAATTACTGTTTAGTAAACCACATATTATAATTTAATAGCTAATTTAAAATCAGAATTGCAGCACTCAGAGCAAGTTCCTAGACCAAGAAATTATATCTGCTGCATAGTCAGCACACTCATGCTAATGCTTTAATGCATGTGTTAGATAAACCCCACTGACACCTCCTTTGCACTTCTGCATGCATTATATGAACAATTTCTAATTAAAAAAAAAAATTCATTTTTTGTAAAAGAGTCTTTATCTGCAGCTGTACAAAAACAAGTGGAAGTTCAGTATCTCACTAAGGTTGTGTTGGCTTTCATCAATTCTTCCCCTGGGCACACCAGGCTGACCCAGGCAGCTGGGAGGCAAAACTGTCTCTAAAACTGCGAGTTCTTTCCCAAAATGAAAGCAAGGTATCCTTTCCCGTGGCAAATAAAACAATATTCTCCTCAAAATAACAAATCTATTATCTGGAAAGTGTTTTCCATCTCCTGTGGCCTGATGTACATAAGGAAGTTTGTAACACTTACAACCCATGGGTACCCTCTCTTCACTTATATCAAAGTTTTATCTACAGGCATCTATATTTACATATTGTAATTATTGAAATCTCAGTGTTTGGTGTTTCCTTTTAGCATAGCAAAACCCTCCCCAAAATAATTACAAAGTAAGAAAAAGTGAAAGGACACAGGTGAGACAAGCAGTTTGTTGTCACGTCACCTTTGAACTTCAGTGCTAAGAATTTTCACTATTATAAACCTCAACAGGATTTTTCAAAGAGATCCTTTGTTGTTAAACCCCTTGCTAGGAGAGATTAAAAAGAAACTGCTGGAAAAGGGAAAAAAAAATAAGAACAAAAAGCAGCTTCCTCAAGATGAGAAGGTGATATCCCAGCTGGACAGGAACAGCTTTGTTTTGTGATCTTGTGTTTGTACAGGGTCATTTGAAAAGTCAGTGGTTTGTTCTGTGGCATTAGAACAAAAGATGACTAAACTAAAACAAGAGAAATATTCTATATGATATAAAATCTATCTGCATTTCAGAACCTGTCAAAGTGAAAAATGAAACCACAAGCTTGGCCTTTAAAAATATTAATTCACTTTAGAGATGAAATGTAAAAGTGCTGGGAAAGAAGTCACCTTATCTTCAGGAAGAAGCAAGCAAGACGAAATCCCTATCGCTCTTCCTGGATCTCAGATGGCACTGTGATGCCACCCTTAAATCTAAAAAAGGATTTAATCATCAGTTCTTGCCACCATAAATCCCTGAAGCGTTTTTGCTCTGTTATTAATGAGACAGTCATCAAATGCACTAACCAGGGCTTAAGGAATTCCAGTTTCAGGGGAGTAATTTACCACTTTTACTGAGTGATGGGGATTTAGTTCAGTGTTGACCTAGAGCAGCATTTTGGGACTAGAGCCACAGCTTATTGACAGGAGGAAGCACTGGCCATTAGGATGTCAAAAAAGGTAATTAGTGAATATTCAGCTAATAAATTGTCAATATCCAGCGATATCTAATGTACACTTTTCACATACATTCATTTAAAACCTGTATTTAGCTACTCAGCTGAGCATAATTTAAGGCTTTTAGGGATCATTCTGCCCATTTGACGTTATTGATTCCACACAGCAAACTATAATCAACTGATAAATCTGTGATCTTTGGTCACAATAAAATAATATCATAAACTAATATTTCTGTACCATTTGAGATGACATTTTGATATTGGTTTTGTCAAAATATATTGCAGATATTTCTCAAAAATTATCCATCTTCGTTTCCTGTATTTGGCATTTAGGTTTGGCTTTATTGCCCAATCTACTTAGTGCAAGTGAAAAAGGAAAGCGTCCTCTAACCTGGAAAGGCTGCAGGAGGTGATAAAGCAGACGTGCAAGTTTGCTGCCACAGTGGACTGGTTTGAAAGAGTTCATTTTGCAGGGTTGCCATAAATAAACCCCCATAAATTGGATATGAACAACTTGGTGCCAGGTGCCGTCTTTGTGCCCAGAGGGTGCTCTGATTCTGGGATCTGTGGGTGCTCCTGGAGCTGCTGTTCCAGCTCCCTGAGGGCAGCAGGGTTGGATCCTCCTCAGCTGCAGGGCAAATTTCACCTTTCCCGTGCAAGCTTGAGCCTCCCTGGCTGTGCTTGGCACCCCTGGCTGCTGCCCTACACCATCCCAGCAGATCTCTGAGGATCCCGGGAATATCTATCACAGGGAAAAATCCACCAGAGACACCTTTCATATGTCTCCAAATCAAGGCTTGCATTAATTTTGCCCTTATTGTGCTTTAATCTATGACAACTGATGAAGAAATTATAGATAAATTTTCGCTTCAATAAGCCTCACCCAAAACCTTTGTCCCATTAATATCTTTTACTTAGATTACTCTTTAGTCAGTCAGTTTTGGATTTTCTAATTATTAAGACCTTCAAATTTGACAACACAAATGATTCTTCTTGAAATACTGAATATGATAAGGAGTGTCCTTTTTTATTCTTTGCAGTCATTTGGTGGTTTTGTTGTTGTGGCTGGGTTTTTTTGGAATCTCACCTCCTGGATGCCCCCAGTTTCTGTTCTTAGGCTGCCACCTAGTAATAGAACAAAAACCTGTTGGATAGACAGAGTAAGCCCAGAGCAAAGAGCTCTTACAGTATAATCACTGCAAACCAAGAGGAACAGAGCTGTTAGTTTGTCTTTCACATTCATAAATAAACCTGCCATTTTTTTCTGAGGTTTAATTTTCCTTGCAGCTTGTTTTAATACTTCAGCCAAGTGGAAGTTCAATATAAGGGAGCATTCTAATGAATATTTCCCATTGTTTTATTTCCTAGCACCATAACCAATGAGGCAAATAATCCATGGCCATTAAGCTTTCTATATAAAGAATTGGAAGGTACACAGAGCTTACAACAGCATGAATAACAGAGATCTTTCCTCAGGCCTTCAGAGGTTGACACACAGAGAGCATTTTTCAGGTGTGTGTGATGATCTCTTTAATATTAGAATATTTTCATTGCTTCTTCAGGGAAGAGTTGTGTGTCACTTGGCCGTTGAGAAATTTAGGGCAAGTGGCTTAAGAATTTCGATTTTATTTTTCTTGTTGTTTTCCCAAGTACAGTGAAGCTCAGCTGTTGTCCTCCAGGTAAAGAAAGTGCATCTGAGCAGTTGTACCTCAACCTTCGTGTGAGCATCAGAGAGCCCTGGTGCACCAAACACAGAATAGCCATTAAATGGGAGAGACAAACTTCCTAGAGGCTTAGAGGACTTAAAGTTAGTCTCAGGAAAAGCAGCATGTGAATGCTGTTTCCTCAGAAGCTCCAATAAGCAAAGATACACCTAAACCAAACTAGAAATGCAAATATCTTATTATAAAGCTCATTGCCTTTAAAATTCTTAGGCAAATGTTCCAATTAGAGTCACTCAGTGACAAGCAGTCAGCGGCTGACCTCATCTGAAACCCTGACATCCCTGCTGCCTCCCGAGGTAATTAAACTCTTGATTTTACTGAAACACTCGGTAAAGATGAAAATATTCAAACAGGAAAACCACTGCAACACAGAAGGCACGGCAGCAGAAACCAGGAGGGCACATGCTGTTTTCTTGGACTGTAATGTTGGATTTGTGGGGAACACGACCTTGCAGGCTGCAGGTTTTGAGCCATCCAGGCAAAGAAGGGACTGGGCAGGGCAGGGGAGGAACACGAGGGACACATGCATCAGCCATCAAGGGAATCGTGCAGGTCGTTATAAAAACAGGAAGCGAGTCTTAATCTTTTAATTTGTAACTAAAAGGGAGGAAGTGCTCAGAGCTACAGATTAGGAACTGGAACCCTCTCAATCTGCTTGCAGTGATTTTCAGCCTGACCTCGAGTCGTGCTGTTTATCGCTGTATCAATTAACCTGCCCGTGGGGTGTTGCTGCCTCCAGTTAATGGGTGTTTGTGGTGGACATCAGGATCCTCGTGTAAGGACACATTCCATTACTTCTGGGTGTCCTGCTGCACACTAAACCGGTGGCTGGCACAGCAAGAGTGACACCGCCAGATTTAAATAGTGTGTCCTTTGATAGCCAAATCCTCGCTGTTGTGCAGGGCTCGGGGAAAGGTCCTGCCAAAAAAAGCACTTGTGAGGATCAAACCTTTGGTTTTTTTAAAGTTCCTTAACCTAAACTGTTATTTCCTAAACATTTTCACTGACATGAACCCGTACAACTGCTGATGTGGGAGCTATTGCAGTCCCATTCGCTGTAAGCGTGGATTTCTGTGTAGTCTTTCTCCCATCCTTTTTCCACCTGTAACCAAAAGTTCTCATTTTATAATCAAATTGCATTTCCTGATAACTTTTCTAATTGTGGAAAGGAGTGAATGGAAGAGCAGCATGTGAATTCCCAAGGCACTGGATACCAGCAGCACGTACGAAGTGGGCACCTGCTGGATTTATCTTTCCAAGTGGAACTGAAGCCCTCCCAGCCCAGTCCCCACTGCACATTCCAATAAGTCCCTTTGAAGACAGCATTATATTCAGAGATGCCTTTAGTTTTTGGGATTGCTGGAAAAAGTGCCAGCAGTTCCGTGCAAGTCAGAGATCCCACAGTATTTCCTTTGATCCCTGCAGGGAGAGGTTCTGGATGCTGTCAGGAGTAAGTGTGCTGACCTTTGGTAAACAGAGCATCTGCAAATAAACTTTAAGGGCAGGATGTGATGCTCTTTTAATGTAGGGCTGGTTTTGGAGACATTGTATTCTGTCTAACATAGGGATCAATCGTCTGGTCTCAATATTGATGGAGGAATGTCTCAGTTGTACAAAATTCTGGTTAAAAGGCTTAGGTTCTGTGGAACCATGTCTCAAAAATATTGATTAAACTCAACACAATCCTTCAATCTGCCAGGAATCATCAAAAAATGCTTTGTAATTTGCCATTGTTTGGAGGTACTTTAAAAGCTGCATGTTTCCCTTTGCTGGTGCTGTGGCATTTTCCTTTAGAGTGTCCCTTTCCTAAGTGTGTTGTGAGGGAAAATTTCCATAATGGCTCAAATAACGAGCTGTTGGTTATCTCTGTGCAGGGATGGTTCAGGAACTACTCAAGATGATCTGAATGACTTCTCAAATGGGTGCTGTTTGATGCTGCTCTTCACCATCTGGAATCAGAATCACTGGGGAAAAAAAAGTGTCTGAAAAATTCCATGAATGTTATAAATCCATTTTACCTGCCCTGGCCTATAACCAAGTCGAAACCTCAGGTCCAGGGAAATTGGTGGAGTCCAAACTCGTTATATTTTGACATTCTTTTGTAGTTCCTCCTTCACCAGAAAAAAAACACATTTTTAAGCAAATAATATTTTTGAAATGAGGGTAAATACAGAAGAGGCAAAGCCTGGGGAGAGGGAGAGCACTGGAAGATAACTGAATTCTTCCTTGATTATCTGTTGCCAGCCTTTGGATCCCAAAGAAACCTAGGTGCTGATTTCTTTCTATTCTGCTTTACTTTCGGTTGTGTACCACAGTCCTGCTCTGAAACGTTGTCTATCTAATAATATCAATTTTATTTCACATTTTCACCAGCAATTGTATTCCTGCTTTGATAAACAGCATCTTACCAGGCTTAAGGTGCTGAACATTTGACAAAGGCAATGATTTTAGAAGGATCTTCTCCATGTGTTTATTAAGCTAATTGTTTCACTTGGAGCCTCCCTTCCAATTGTTGTGGTGTTAAGCCAGCATTTCCTGCCTCTGGAAATCTGTTTAACTTCAAGTGACCCAGACAAGCTGTTAAGAAAATTCAATTTTCCAGTTTCCTTGTGAAATTGAAATTTCTTTCTTCTTTTTCTTTCTCTCTCAATAAAGTTTATGCAAATAATATTAAAATTTATAATGAGACTAATATTTGTTAATCTCAGTTCAAACAGTGGATTTGTATTAAAACATAGTTTCAAACACTTCCGTTGAGAGTGAGAAAGTGTATTGCTTTTAATACATTCATTACTGTGCTACTCTTGTTAAGCTTGAATTGTCATTATGATTATACACCATAATTTTTTGTATTCAATATTAATTATATTTAAATCCCATTAGATCTACGGTTGCTGGGGCTGCTTTGATTCCCATTTTGCAGAAGTGTTTTGGAGCAGTTCCAGCACATGAACCTGATCCTGCAGCTCAGCGTTGGTTTCCGTAGGAGATTTGTGCATACAAATTAATTACGTGAATCAAAGTTTCTTGGACTCAGTGAAGGTTGCAGGGCATTCCAGGATGTCACACAATCTGTGGCCTGCAGAAATGCCAGGAATTAGATCTTGAGCTGGTTGAGGTCGTTATCAAATGTCCTGTTGGTCCAACGGGTGCTGGAGGATGCCCTGCAATACAAATTTCAGGTTTCGTGGTGCGTGTTCCAGACACAGAAAATGCCAATCTGTAAAGAATTGAAAAGGTGCCTCAGTCATTTATTTGGTTTAATTGCAGATCTTTATGAGCTGTCAGACAGCAATACAAAATTACATTTATCTACGTGTGTCGGAGGGGCTGTGCTGAAGGATTTTGACACAGTTTCTGTCATGCTTTTCAAAGCTTTGGCCTTGCTTGTGGCCAAGCTCGCTCACCAAAACTTTCTGAGTACGGGCACAATTTGTCTGTGCTGCAGCTCTGTGCCATGTGAGCTACACTCTAATGCCATGCTGGGAATCCAGGGATGTGTGGATCCCTTCAGCCCTCCCTGCTCCTCGGACAGGCCCCAGGCACCCAGGAGTGGTCAGGGACTGTTGCCCTGAGTTTTGCAGTTCCCGATGTTTTCATTTTCTGTAAGAGTTTCTCACGCACTTTTCTGTAAATATAGCCATGTTTTGCTAACTGTGCCTCATGTTTGCATTCCATTTCTCCTAGGTGGAGATATTTGATAGATCTTTCCTTTGACCAGTGTGATTGAGGGGTGTTAATTTCTCCCTCCAATCCCCGGTGATTTCTGAGAACATATATAAATAAAGTTCGGGATCTTAGCCCTGGCTCTTTCTGTTTCCCTCTTGACGGGTGTCTGCGTAGTTCTTTCCGTGTCCAAGTACGACAAGGGACTGCACCCTTCTCTCTCCAGACCAGCTGGATGTGGATGTGGCAGAGCTGAGCCGCAAAAACCATGCAGTTTAAGATCATTCCATACCCTGGGAGCACCGTGCTCTTCTGGACAAGCAGCAAACTGCTCATCCTTCACCTTCAGAGCAAGGAGCGAGGGGAGCACGACAGGGCTGTGATTCTGGAAACTGCCCCTGAGGCACAGGGCTCCCAGGGCTGGGCTGGGTGTGGAAATGCTGCTCAGATCCACAGCTCAGCTCTTCCTGGCTTTGAAAAGTTCTTTTAATAACGTTATGGATGTCTCTTCCCAGTTCTTCAAAGGGCTCGAGTACTCTTTCCTCCCACTTCTCCTCCTGCTACCAGTGCCTCCCATACCATTCTCCCCTTTGTTGGCTTCACTGCTTTTAGTCGACAAGAACTGCCTGGAAACGGGACTTGGAGTTTGCAAAACTCTTTCTGAGCTCTCTCCATTGTAGTTGCCTGACCTCTGCTCACCCCCACGTGCTCTTGCATCCCACCTCCTGCATTCGCCTCCCCCCTGCCTCATGGTGCTACATGTTTTTCATTTAATTGCAGTTTGTCCTCCTTTAATACAAAACCAGTAGATTTCTCTCAGTCATTAACTCTTATCTTTATTTCTTCCTTAATTCTGCAGATTAGCGAGAATTTATTTTTCTTTCCAGTGTGCCTTGGGAGTTCTCCTAAAGGAAAGTTGTATATAAAACTACTTTATAGAGCACCAGGCCTCCAGAAATTTCTGACATTGAGTAGTGTGAGCACAGCAGGGAAGCCAAGTTTATACTGCAGTATTATTTCTTCTCATTTGAGCAACCTGTCCTATATTTTCTGTCACGTAAATCATTGTTTCACAAAAGCAACTGTACTGCAGAGCAAAATCTGCATGAGGCAGTGACATGCTAAGTCTGAAAGGGAGAATAACCTAAAAATATTGGTTTGGTTGCAAGAAGACAAAGCCTGACTTAGGGATGATGGTGGGGTGTTGTTTGGTTGGCAGATGCCCTTAGAAAATAAAAGCAAGGTTGTGAAAGTTTAACAAAAAGAGAACTTTTTAACCGAAGCAGAAAGTGCAGGACTTCCAAAAAAGGCGTTTAATTATTTTTTATCGTGAAAGGAAGCCGATAAAAAGATACGTAGGAGTAAGAAAGAAAAGAATTAAATTGACTGGAGAAATTCTAAATGCAAAATTCCATTGTTACACCTTTCATCAGAACACAAATCCTATGGAGGGGTTGATTTTTCACCCCATAGTGTGATAAGCTTTTGGGTAAAACAGAAATAGTGTAATTGAAATCCATTTTGCATCATTTTCCCTTGGATGATTTAGAATTAGGCCAATTTATGTTCTGCAGGTACAGCCCAAGGAGAGTGTAAATGCAGCCACCAGAATTGTTTTTGTCCACGAGCAAAGCTGGTATCATTTACTGATTCATTACGCTCTCAGCAGGCTCCTCTCTTACAAAAGCTACCTGGAATTATTGCTGGCAATAGAACACTAAACTCTAAAATCAGATTTGCATAAAAAATGAAAGTTAAAGGAGGAATGATAATAGTGATTAAAAGTAACATTTGATGACTATTTTGATTAGAGTACCATGTTGAAATGTGGTATTCAAACAGACACAGAGGCTTTTTTCCCTCCAGCTCCAACTGACAATGCACCTCTTTAACTAGACTCTCATGTCCCTGATAATTTGCCTGAAATAATAGACAGTGCTTCCATTAATATTTAACAATATAAACATCAAGCAAAGGCTGTACATCTAGAATCATAGAATATGCTCTTTGCATTAGGGTACTAATTTTAGAAATAACCTCTGTCTGCCCGGGCCTGCTGATGTACGGTTGTCATAACAAGTCAGTAATTGAGTTTTCTGGGCATTTTGACCACTGGTACAAATTTGCAAAGCAGATTACACAGCAGAAACACAATTTCCATCCTGACCTTTATAACATTGCTTTCTGTTGGGGGAATTGGAATGTTTAGGGAGGGAAATATAATCTAAGTGGGCCTAATTTGTGAGACTGTGATTTCTGATGTTAACCCAGTAAGCTGTGCTTTGATTCATTTGACAACACATCATGTAAAAAAATTGGCATTAGGTAGGTATCACAAAACTTATTATCTTTTATTGCCTAGGCAGAAAATACTGGGTTAGATGATTATAAATTAAAACTCGTGGAAAGCTTTTATCTTCAGCTGCTGTGCAAAGATCCCTTCCCAGAGACCATCACAGCCTGGTTTGTTGTAACAAACAGCTTTATTCACATCCTTCAGTGTAAGCAGGGCACAGGAATGATGCTAAGCTATTGTGGATGTAGAGGTGCTGGCTGAGGTTAAGGATGAAGAACCTCCTTGAAAACCTCTGCAAGAGGCACTTTCAGGTGGCTCATCCTTGTCCTGGGAGTGCCACACTCTTGTGGTGTCACAGCCTTTGGGACTGTGAGAATCAGGTGAGGCCCAGGGCACATCCTCCAGCTGAATTTCAGCTGGGAGAAATTCAGTTTCCACGCTCTCAGTGACACAAAGTGGAGTGCAGAAGTGTAAACAATGGGAGAGTTCAGTTCCAGAGGTCTGTCCTGAGCAGCACTGAAGCAGCAGGGCACACAAACCCTGCCCGGGCACGTGGTCAAGCACTTCCCTGGGACTGCTCTTGTCAGCAGGATGCATTTCAATGATCTTGAGTTGGCTGAACATCCAACAGGGTTTGCTGTTTGATGGAAACGTGAAGAAAAGCTCCGTGTGGGTCTGTGGTGTCTTGGAATGATGAGGTAGTTTAGAGCAAGTGTTGCATTGGAATCCAGGGCAGGTCTCAGTGGTATAAACTTGATTAATCTAAATTCAGCTCTGGTGAGATGATGGATTGCTTGATGGCAGAAGATCATAAAATAATCAGCATTGGGTTTCACTCAGATTCCTTCAAAACTGTGTGCCAGGAAGTGCAGTCTGGGAGCACAGGGGCGTGTGCTGTCAGGATTTAAACTGTGCCCTGGTTTGGTGCTTGGTTCACACCTGGGTTTGCAGGGCAAAAAGAATATTGAAAATAACCTCAAGTTGCACTGCTACGAGTTTGCATAGAATCATAGAATGGTTTGGGTTGGAAGGGACCTTAAAGATCATCTCATTCCACCCCTGCCGTGGGCAGGGACACCTTCCACTGTCCCAGGGTGCTCCAAGCCCCATCCAACCTGGCCTTGGACACTTCCAGGGATCCAGGAGCAGCCACAGCTTCTCTGGGCACCCTGTGCCAGGGCCTCCCTACCCTCACAGGGAATAAATTCTTCCTCATATCCAACCTAAATCTGCTCTCCTTCGACATAAGACCATTACCTCTGCTTTGTTCGGATCTGCTTCTTGGCACCTTAAGGAGGTAAAAGTCCAGGGCTGTTCAATATCCTCCTCCAGAGCCTGCAGGAAACACTTCAAGGCTTCTTGAGCCTGAATCAAACTCAAGGAGGAGCAAACTCAGGCGTGGGGAAAGCTGCTTGATTCTGAGTCTTTTGTTTCTTTGCTCAGTGGAGGACTGCCCTGGTCTGGGGCTGCAGGTCCAGTGTGTGTTTATCAGTGGGATCACTGATAACTGGCACTGGCTCCTGGCCACAGCATCTAGGAAAGTTTGTCCCCATTAAGCAAGGGAAGTGCTGATCAGCTGCTGTTGTTGCTTCTCTATGAAATATTTCCAGCATGGGTTGATCCCTTCCCTGTGGGTTCATGCCTCAAACTTGTCACCAGGGCCCAGGGTCTGTGTTGCACACACAGGCACCCTCCTGTGGGTACTGAACATTTCCCTTATGGATACTGAAAAAGCCTCAGCAGGGGATTTCTTCAGCCCTCTGCAGCATTCTGTGACAGCTCTGTCTTTCCCATGCAAATTACTTAAAACAATGCTACAGTTTTGTAAACTTTTGCACCTGCAGGTTGTTTTTGCAGTATTGTTATGGTTTTAACTAGAAAAATATTTAGGAATGGGTGTTTTAGAATTTGGCCAATCGCCTCAAGGGGTGGATGGCCAAAGGACCAATTACCTTATACCATTTAACACACTTTTGGGAACTAACATATAAAAGCCTTTTGATTTTACCATTAAAGCTCTTCCCATTCATCTCTGGCGCTTGGACTCTGTGTTGTTTCTTACCCATCCGTGGTGCAACAGCGACATTCCCTAATTTTTATGTGATTATACCTGCAACGAGGCAGGAAGAATCACCCTCATCCTCCTGTTTTGGAGAATTTGAGGACTTTTTTCCAAAGTGTGTGTTCTGGGACCTTTGATTCCCATGTTTTTGGTGCCATGGTGTTTTGGAAGGCAGCCTCTCACCCTGAGTTCTGCTTTGGTTTGAATACAAACCTGTGGGAACCTGCCAGTTTCACAGGTATGCTGTGGCATGAAATCACCTGTGCGTGTTCATTCACCAGCTGGGCACGTTAAAGCTTAATAAAAGTGTCAATAAACCTGGGAGTCCGTTTGAAGTCGGTGGAGCTGTGCTGATTTATGCTGGCCTGAGAATCTTTTCAAGCTTGAATGCTTTTGGGGTTGCTCCTGGTTTTTCCTCTCCCAGAGTTCCAGCAGAACTCCGTGGCTCATCTCCGTACTGATCCGTTTTATCTGACCTTTACACCCTCCACTTTCTCAGGGAATTCTCTTGGCACGGGGATTTTTATATAGAGATATTTGAAAAGCTGTGTCTACTAAAAGCCATTTTAGGTTACTGTGTAGGAGAAACTTGTCTCTGTTTTCGTGTTTTTGGATTTAAATAGACTCATTTCTACCTATGGCAGGGACTAGGAATGATTCAATAATTTGCAACTAATAATTTATTAGAACAACTTTGCCCTCCTTTCTCCTCACAAATCGTCTGCAAACAGATTGTACAACTCTAATATGTTAATGGCTGAAAATTATTTGACCATTTTTTTTTCAGCAAATACCTTTTGGCCTGTGGATTATTTGAATTGCAAATTGTGACTGTTAAAATGAAATATATAATTAACAGTGCAAACAGAGCCGGTTGGGTGTTGCAGGAGACCAACTTTTGTGGAAACACATTGATTTGTCGAACATTTGTTACAGCAACATAGTGATTTTGGGAAAAAAAAAAAAAAAGAAAAAAAGCTTTGTTGAAGTAAATATTTGTAATCCAGAAGGGAATTCTTATCTTGAGTGCTCCTGACAGCTCACTTGAGATTTTGCTGGTGAAGACAACCAGGCTGAAAGTCCTGTTGAAAAAGTAGAACTGGTTCTTACCTTCCCTCATCCAGCCAGGTCTCCTGATGCAGAAGTTTATTTCTTCTGAGACACAGCTCCTTTCATATGCTCTGTTCAAATTGTTACCTTTGTAAACATAATTAAGCACAAACTGACAGGATGTACAGTAGATTTATTATTTCCTTAGAAGTGGAATAATCAGGACAGGGGAGAATGGTGCCTTTTACTCCCACCAGCCAGACTCTTAATGTCTCCAACCATATATTCGGATTTTGATGGAAAAACCCTTGGAAAGTTTTGGCTTTCTAGAACTGTTGCAGTATTCAGGATGAAGCTTTGGAAAATGTTAAAAACCAAGGAAACTGTGTCCACCTAGTCAATCCATGGTTTATCTGGGTGCAATTTATTAATGTGGACGGCATACACAGTTTTCTATCCAGCACCAAAACTTGGGGTATAAACAGCAGTAGGTTTAGAGTCTGTAAGAAATATGAGTAGTGCAGAATACTCAGTGCTCCGTGTACAGGGAGGGTTGAGGGTTCTCTTTGGGGCAGGATCTGTGAGAAGGGAGATTTCTGATGCATGATTTCCATGGTTCCTCTCCCAAAAGAATCCTGTGGCTGCAGGAAGGGCAGGGGACATCCAGCAAACTGGACTGTCAGGAATTGTGAGTTCTGGATCATCATGAGTTGTGAGTTCTGGAATTGCCATGAATTGTGAGCTCTGGATCATCATGAGTTGTGAGTTCTGGAATTGCCATGAATTGTGAGCTCTGGATCATCATGAGTTGTGAGCTCTGGATTGTCATGATTTGGGAGCTCTGGATTGTCAGGAATTCTGAGCTCTGGATTATCATGAGTTGTGAGCTCTGGATTGTCATGATTTGTGAGCTCTGGATTGTCAGGAATTGTGAGCTCTGGATTATCATGAATTGTGAGTTCTGGAATTGTCATGATTTGTGAGCTCTGGAATTGCCATAAATTGTGAATTCTGGAATTGTCATGAATTGTGAATTCTGGAATTGTCATGAATTGTGAGCTCTGGAATTGCCATGAATTGTGAACTCTGGAATTCTCATGAATTCTGAGTTCTGTATTGTCATGAATTGTGAGCTCTGGATTGTCAGGAATTCTGAGCTCTGGAATTGTCCTGAATTCTGAGCTCAGAGGACCTCTGGCCCAGCAAGGATGGCTGTGTGTGTTCTTTACAGCCCCTGGAAGGGGACAGTCAGTGACTCCACGCACACAGGGAATGTTTGCACACACCAGGGTCTGTAATTGTTTACAGACCATAATGGAATTGTCTTTTCTCTAATCAAGCCCGTTCCTGGGGAGCAGACCCTCACTCCAGCCACTGTCTGCTGCTGATAGAGGCTTTGGGTGAGATGAGCATTGTCTTTGTATTCCTGGAGGATGGAATAATAACAGAGTGATTAAGTGGTCTAAAATCAGCACAAGAAGTTACATAATAATTGGTGCTTTCACACTGGAGTGAAAGATCTCTGCAGCACTGTTTAATTATCAGGAACAACTGAATTTTTTCCCTGAAAAAAAAATAAATTAAAGAAATTACATACATTGGTCCAGGAGGAAAGCTGAAACATAGCCTGTGTTGAAAAGAAAAGGGTGATTTTGGTATATTTGACAGCAAGTGTTTTCCTTGGGACATTGTGAGTCTGATTCTCCAAAGCTATTATAAATTATTATAGCACTTTATACTTCTAGCACAGCTGACATGGGAAGGGATGTTTTTCCCAAACCATGAGCATCCAGTGAGCAGCTGTTGCAGATCAACATCCCTCTGTTATGAAGGGAAATATCTTTGCCTGGTAAAAATCAGTGTAGGGACACCAGCTTCGGTGGTGTTGTGTCTTTTATGACAATTAAAGTTTTCCTTTAGAATACTGAATATTTGCTCTCTTCCCTGGGCTTACATTTAGTAGCAGCCTAACTAACAATAATAATTCAAAGGGAAATAACTCAGACTAAACCTGAGCTTCAGCCATTGCTCTGTCGTAGAGGTTGGTGATCTCTACCCGAGGAGAAATTCTTGTGAATATCACTATCCATGTAAGGAAACTCCCTTAAGTGGTGTTAATATTTATATTTGTATTTCTAACAGCCAAGATGCACACATGTGTACAGCTGTCTCCAAAGTGATATTAATTCAATGGCAGCTCCAAATCCTAAGTTGTGCATCAGTCAAAGCTGATAATTTTACACAGACTGTTGAAAATAGGCACATAAAATTCCTCTATTTTCATGTAAAACGTAGCAAACTCATCCATGTGCACCAGTCCTATGGTTAGGCCAGCATTATGAAGAATTAAATGCGTGAGTTTATGTGTATTTAAAATTAATGCATAATTTATGAAGAATTAACATCTTGATCCTATACATCCTATATATGAAATAGTTACAGATTTCCTCCTGATGGAAAACAAATAACTCTGGCCAGGAAACCTATTTGTGTCGAGCACTTTGGAGCAGGTTCTTTCCTTTTTTAATAGCTACTGCTAAAGGAGAAAATTTAGTCTTCCTTTTGCTTCCAGATATACCCACGAACTCCATGTCTCCCACGGGCAGTAAATAGACATTGATTTTCCCCATAACAGAAGTACATTATTACACTGATTAAACTGTAGACCTTCCTTTATGATATATAAAAAAATTGGAAATTGGTGAGCTAAAGAGGATTTATGTTACAAAATAGTTTGGGTTTTTATATTCATCAAACTGTAATTCAAGCTCTAAATGCAAGGCCTCTGTGTATATCTCCCTTTTTAAGCAGCAGCAACTGGCATTTAAAATAAATGCTGATATTATAATTATCAAAGCATTATGTCTGTTAGAGCTGCTAATAGTCACTTTGCTTCATTTTTTTTTTATTTTACATTTGTCAAAATCCTGACAAGCATACTCTGGGATAATGTTAGATTCAGTGTTGATATTGTTACTCAACAAGAACATTGATTATGTCTTAATAGGACATATTCAGTATGTATTATATGCAATTATCATCTTAAATGAACACAAGCATTTATTTAGCACCAACTGAAATGATTTAAATCCAAAGAATTTTTCTTTCTGGTTAGCATTATATTATAAAGTCATTAGTACCAAATAGGATATGGCAGCACACTCCTGATACAGCATTATGCATGAATACAGAGTTTATAAACAGAATTATGAGTAGTTGAGGCACTGTTGCATCATTACAGAAATACAAATATCCATGAAATAGTCAGAAAACTCTCTATTGATAATTAGAATTGAAAGGATACTTAAAACCCTTGTAAGGATTTTGAATGTTCTGTGTGTTTGCTTCCCAAGCACAGCTTGTTTTGATCTCAGCAACTTTCTGTGAATTTGGGGATTTCTATTCTCCCCAATATTTTTTTTTGGATGAGGACCGAAGAACTAAAGGCAGTCTTAGTGGTGTGGTACTGAGCGTGCCCTGTCCAAAATCTGCAGTCCGTGGGTGTCTCACAGGGGAGCACTGGGGGAAGCCCTTGGATTGGGGCTTTCCTGGGGACAGTGCTGGTTCCTGGAGTCCTGCTGCTGACAGATTCCTGGGTGCTGATGCAGGGAATCACAGCCTCAAGGGCCCTAAACCTTCCCTGCAATCACCCAGATAGTTCCACTGCTTTCCACCTTGCATTTTGAGTCCTACTGCACTGATGATGCTGCCAACTCCAGCTGGATTTGGCTGCCCTACAGCCTGGAAACAACAGCCCAGACCAAGGCTTGGGCTGGTGCTGCTGCTGGTGTGGAATACTGACAGCCAGGGCTTCTCTTCACTCACTGAGGGCTTTTTATTCTATCTCTAGGTAATATTAAGAGATTAAAACCCAGCAGAAACCCAGCATCGTGTGGTTTCATCCAGCATCACCCAGGAGCTCTCCTTGGTTCATTCCACCTGTGTGTGCACTGTTTATTTCCCCGTGTCGTGATCAGATCCCGCTGGCTTCGTCAGGAAGCTGAACTCTGACAAAATGCCTTTCCTGGCCTCTCCCTGCTCTGTGGTGCTGAGCCAGCTCTGCCAGGGCAGCAGGAGAGTGAAATCCAATGGGAATGTTAACTCTGGTGGGGATGGCAGCGAGGGGACCTTGGCAGGAAAACTCTCAGGACACAGCTCACCTCCTTGGCAAACGGCACAATTTGGCAGCGTCACCCCTGCCGCGGCTAAATGACTAAAGGGAAAATTTATGGGGAGAGGAATGGTTCCCCTGCTGTAATTATACAAACCCTCTCAACGGTGTCACACTCCACAAAGTCACAGCTGATAAATAATAAGCCACACCAGCAGCGACTGGATGTTCATTTATTAAAATAATCTATTATCCTTTGGAGCTGCAGATCCCACTTGTTGAGAGCTGGGGCTTGTTTCTGTTGCTCACATCTTGCTGTCCAAGTGGTATTGGTTGGATTGCTTTTGCAAGGCTGTGCTTAGGTCACTTAGGAGCAGGCCTGGGTTTAGTGACAGGCAGTGGGACAAGTCTGAGTCACTGTGGGGTCCCAAAATGATACAAATTTTGGGTGTTGCATTTATTGCTCACCTGCAGCTAGGTAGGGATGGAGGAAGGAAAGCTGTTCTCCTCCACTGCCACCTTCCAGCAGCACTTATTCCTCACAAGATGGGAGAAAAAGGAAAGAGAACACACTGGGGTCAGAGGTCTGATCCCTGAGAAGAGGGAAATGATGAGGAGGTGCCATGAGAGCTCCTGGAGCAGCCCTGAGAGCCCAGCACAGCCCCTCTGCAGCAGCATCCCTCAGGAAGGGGCTGCAGGGGGCACAGGGATCCCTGCTCTGCCTGCAGAAATCCAGGATTGTGGCAAATCCCACTGATCCAAACAATCCCTGCTGGTGCCTGGCTCTGCTGGGCTGGAAGCAGGAGAATTGCTGAAAGGTCCTTTACAAGTGAGAGCAAAGAGAGCCTCTGATGGGAACAAGCCTCTGCTCAGGGTTTGCATCTGTTAGCAGCTGCTTCCTCTAACAAAGCAAATATTTGGTGACAGAACGAGATGTAGGAAGTGCTGCATAGCAGGGAGGTGTGAAGTATTCATAATTATATGAAATACTACTCAAAATTCAATGTTTTTCACATTTTGTGCGAGCTTAAACATTGGACTCCTGTCACAGACATTTCTGCTGCAGTAGATGCAATTTCTAGCATAAATGGGCTTGCTTTCAATAGGAAATGGGACAGTTTTCAAAGGGAAAAAAGGCCAATTTACCAGTAAAAATGGGCTTCTTTTGAGCAAAGAGGCTTATAAACATGAAGTGATAAATGGCTTTGCAAGTTTTCCATACAATAATAACAACTTTCTAATCAAAATAATGAAAAAGTTGCAGCTAGGGGAGGGGAGAAAAGTCTCATTCAGGTTTTAATACATTTTAGAAAATAAATATGCGAAAACTGTGAATTTAGTTCCCCTCCATAGCGTGAGTTTGTGTTGGAGACATGTCAGTAATACTTCTCTGCGTATGTTTTTATGATGTTATAAATCAAATCCCTGTTCTTGGTTTGCCGCCTTCTGAGATGAGTTTCACGGAATAATGTTGTAAGACTTCAGGAAATACATTTCTTAGGATCCCCTGTGTGGCACTGGCATCTGATTTCTTAGCAGTCCATGTGTTTTTAGAACAAAATTTATCTTCTGGCTTGACTTGTTGACTTTACGTGCAAATTTATTGTTTTGCAATAGCCGATCTGATGAGCAACTGACGTGATTCCTTCTCTCCTGGCCTAAAAATGCTTCAAAAATCTACGTACTGAGGAGCTGGGATCTCCTTCTTACATGTGCTCCAAAAAACGAGACGGTGGGATGTGCCCAGGAAAACACATAACACAAAATTCACTTTTTGGGAAAAGCTTCCAGATCCCTTGGCTGCAGAGCAGATTGTGTGACCCACGAGGGTGCTTTGCTGGGCTGTCTCCCTGCTGTCAGTTCCCTGGAAAAGTGTTGGGTAAAGGACACGGATGAGGGATGGCAAAGGTGGGAATCCTGCGCAGACACAGTTCCAAAAGGCTCCAAAAGCAGCAGCTTTGTTGCAGCTTTCCCCGTGGGCTCCAGGGTTATTTTTCCAGGAGGGTTTGGATAAACATTCCCGGGCAATGCAATGTTCTCACCGTGCAGCTTCAGAGGTGACTGCAGCACTTTTCCATCTGTGTCCCCTGCGATGGTGCTGCTCACGTGGGCCTTGGGCAGATGGTTCCATTCAAGGCAGCCTCACAGAACCCATTTTAATTAAGTTCCCAGTGAAACCCGTGTCAGAATTCCCTCCCAGTTCCACGGGAGCAGGTTCTGCTGCTGACAGCAGCTCCCTTTGACAGAGCCATTGCTGACCCTGGTCCAGCTTCCAGACACGTGTGCTTTCACCCCTGATGTGAGAGAGGGGAATTCCAAACGCTGGCTCTTTCCCATTCCAGAATTGTGACCACAAAGGATTTTTTTTTCCAAGTGAAGGCTGTGTTTTAGGAGAGGAAATTAGGTTGGTTTTTGCTCTGGACCTGTGCTGCCTGGTTCTGCAGTAGGTGGGCAGCCAGAAAAGTACCCATGACATGCCAATCAGATATCATCAATATAAATCATTAATTTACATTTGCTTTGGGCAATAACTGGAAGTCTCAGCCCGTTTTGGAAACTGCTTTTTTGTTTCTTGCAGTGGAGCAAACTTAAATTACCAGTCTAAATGCTAATACCCAGAATGAATGGGATTTAATAAAGTGAATTTATATGTAGATTGTGACATTAGTATTTAATTATGTACCCATCATAACACTGATGAAGCAAGCTGCTAAATATTGGTGCACCGAAGGTAGAGCTTACTCTTAAAGAGCAAGCATATTTTAATTTCTTACCTCTTTCCTAATCTTCCTCAATAACAGGATAAATTATGTACTGTTTACCAATATTCACCTTCATGCTGGATTGCAAATGAGGTTTCCAGGGTAGCAGCTGAACTCATGGAAAGCTGTGCTTGTGTTTCAGTAAAACACTGTGATAATAGATTTGTTTCTCTGCTGTGTTTTATTAGGCCAAATAAAATTTTGGGATTTTTAAAAATTTATTATTTTAATATGAATTAAAAGTAGTATGTTATCTCTGTGGGCTTTTTTCTTAACCTTTCCTTTTCTGTTTTCTTTTTTTTTTTTTTCCAGACCATGGAAAGCCCAAAGTATGAGCTGGTTATAGAAGCCAAGGATATGGGTGGGATGGACGTGGGGCTAACAGGCACAGCCACTGCCACTATTCTGATCGATGACAAAAATGACCACGCTCCAGAATTCACCAAGAAGGAGGTAAGAATTGGCCATCTGTTCTCTACAAAACGGTGCAAGCAATTGTAATTAGCTCGTTTCTAAATATAAAGATGTTCCTTAAGGAAAGAAGGCACACACAAAATGTTTTCAGCTCGGTGTGACAGACTTTCCTGGAGCTGCTCTTTTCTTTTTTTCGCGTTAATAAACGTGTGTGCATCAGTTCCAAACCAAAGTGCAACCACAAGGTAAAAAAAAAGATGTCATTTAGAGATTGCCTAGCAGGGTGAAAACCTGTGAAATAAATCTGCTGGTGGTAACTTTCTCCTTTTGCTCCTGTGGGGGAAAATAGCAAAAATAGCTTCAGGCTTTGGATGGCCAGGACTGGGGATGAAAACAACATTTTCTTCCTGTCCACAGCACTTCCCCTGTGAGCCAGCCAGAGTTTGGGGCTCTGTAATTAAAGCTCCAGTCCTAAAAGCTTCAAATTTAACCTACAAGTGGAATTTGCAAGGAAAGGTTTTTTTTTGCTGTAAATTGAATTCAGCTGAAGGGTGCTGGGAAGTTCTGATGAACCCCAAACCAAGGCAAGGGAATTCCCTGCCTGCAGCCACCGAATTCCCTGCCCTGCTCAAACTGTTCCCTTCCATCCCCTGCGTTTACTATTAATCTGATTTTTTGGTGTCTGGAGAGAATAAGAGAGTTTTAAAAATTTTACCTAATAGCAGCCAGGTTGGATTTTGCTAAAAAAGTTTCCCCAGGGCTCTGCAAACTTTTAAGGAAAAATTCCCAAAATATGAGAAGTGAACCTGAGGGATCCTGATTTCAAGATAATTGTGGAAGAAGAAAAGGGAAGCTTGTTGCTGTAGAAGTTTTTTTATTTAACCTGAAGTATATTTTTACCTTTTAAAAATTAGTTTCCCAGCCTAATATTAACAACTTGGCAGCAGATTATTTTGACTCAAATTGCTGTTATTTCGCTTGAATAATTTTTCCTTTTATAAATGCAAAGTAAGTGAATACCACATTCAAACATGACAGAGAAGGGTTTTTAAAAAAAAGAAAAAAGAAGAAGAAACTAGAAACAATGACAATTTTGCCAGGGGAATATCTATAATTACTTCAGTCAAATGCTTTGGCAGTAGTATTTCAGTCACCTAAAATTATCATGGAGAGACTGATCCAAACCTTTCAAGCACATAGGTGACAATTAAGTGACTATGATCAAACAATTAATTCCCTTAGAATTACCTCTTAGATCAGGCTTTTAATGCTCTAAAAGCTGTTTCCTGACAACCAATACTTAAAATATCTTTGAAATGCTGTATTTTCTTTTAACCTTCTGGAAAATAACAATGTACAAGGACAGCTTGGTGTATTTAAAAACAGGAATTTATTGGATTAATCAATATTGATGGCAATTCATGTCAGTCAGAGTCCTAGCTACTTCAGTTTCCAAAGTTGGAGAATTCTTCTCTGGAAGAAATATTTCTAGATTTCTTTCAATGGAATTCTTTTGAAGAAATCTTTCAACAATTATAGTCCCGTTTGACTTAATAATTTGGTAATTTGGACACAAAAGTCATGTGCCTGCTTAGCCACAAATGTATTGTTAGTATCAATTTCTGTGGAAATTCAGAAATGCTCACAAATTCAGTTCAGGGACAGTAAAAGGTACTTTATACCCTTGAAAGTTTGGGGCTTTTAGCACAGAAATGAAATAGGTGTGAAGAGACAGCATTACCTTGTTTTCTTTGAAAAGTCTGGTCTTAGAAATTTTTCTTGCATTTCTTTTCTTATCCATAGCACCATGTCTTTTTCTTTTTAATGGTTTGACATGGGTTTGAACCTTTCACTATTTAGAGATGTTAATGACCTCAGAAATCTCCCCTCTGCCTTGATAAGTGATATTCATATTCCATGAAGAAGGCAGGAAAAATCAGCCTTTAATATATGGTGCCAGGCCCCTTTAGGAGCAGATTCTCCATTTAAAATAAGTAGTGTAAGAGGAGGGAGGGGCATTAAATCTCAATTTATCAATTGATTTAATGCCACTTTATTTGTTTTACTGCTGAAAGTGCTTAATTATTGCATTTTAATACCAGTTACATATCACAGGCTGCAATACTATTGATTTGAATTAGAGCTGAAAGAAAAAGATATAATTTACAAGATAACCTCTGAAGGAGAAAGCTCAAATTCAGTAAAGCTGAAGCTTTGATTCCAGAGTGCAGCTTATTTTATTTATTTTATTACCTGTGCTTGGACACTTCCAGGGATGGACAGCCACAGCTTCTCTGGATAACCTCACCACCCTCACAGGGAGGAATTCCTTCCAAATATCCAATCTAAATCCACACTTCCTCAGCTAAAGGCCATTCCCACTCAGCCCCTCCCTGCCTGATCTTGTGAAAAGTCCCTCTCCTGGAAAAGGGAGTGTTTGTCCAGTAAATCTGTTCTTCCACCCCCTTTTCCCCTCTCTGCACCCCATTCCTGATGGAGTTGTGCTGCAGGAAAAGTTCATCCATGGAGTGTCAGGGAGGAGCTGAGCATCCTGGCTGTGACCCAGCACAGCCCTTCCACAACTGCAGAGGAAGAGCTGAAGCCCTGGAGGCTTTGAGTGAGTGTCAGGGGCTTTGATGGCTCAATAAATGAGATGTTGCTTTGTGGGATTCAGCCCAGTCCTTTATTTGGTTACTGCCCCATCACTCCTCACGCTTCCCAAATATCTTGTTCTGTCTCACATCTACACTTCCCGCTAATAACAGGCTCTGAGCGGTGTAAAAATCCATTCAGGTGTGCAAACAGTACCCTGCTCCCTCCAGGGGTTTTCATAATTTCATCTCTAATGCCAAAAAGAGCAATATTTTAAGAGTTCCTCCAAAAATCCCAGGTGAGGTAGCAAGGTCTACCTTTTAAAAGGTCACAGTGGCTGGGATATTGTGCCAGGTTTAAATTACAGGGACTGAAAATAGAGATACTTGTAAAGTTAGTGGCCTCTTTTTAAAATTTACAACCTTATTTCTATAATGGGAAAAAGTTTTTAAATTAATTTTGTGAATTATTATTTTGTATCACAAAGGAATTTGGCCTTTCCTTTCCAGCAAGGTGAGGCCTTAGGCTCAAATTTTGTTCAGCAGCAAAGGATTGCTTATGTGAAAATAAGGAATGAAGCAAAGCAAGGAGCAGGCAGAGATTGTTCTGGAAAATCTGATACCCAGCTTGCATCCTGCGGGATATTCCAAGTGGGTGGGAATGAGCTGGACTGAGGGAACACTGATGGTGCTGAGTGTTGTTTTTATACCTAGAACATCAACAAAAATGAGAATCCTTTTCTTGTGTTACTGTATGAGTGGGTGACAGAGCACTGCAGGGTAGTATCCTGCAAAAAAGGGGTTTTAGTCCGGAGTTAATGTCACTGTGGCTGTGGCGTGATGAAAAATGAACAATGTGGCATCTGCTGAAAGACACGAGCTGGCACATTCTCCTCCTGTATCTGTTCCTGGAGGCATGGCTGTGCCCAGATATCCCCTAAGATCTTGGAGAGGAAAAAATAGAGTTTTAGCACAAGAAAGATATGGACTTTTGACCCCTTTATATCTATTCTTCCTCTCCAAAAGAACAGTCCAATGAATCCTGCTTATTCCATTCCTGACTGCAGAGTGTGAGCTCAAAAACAAGATTCCTCTGACTCTGTTTGCCTTTATCTTCTAACCTTAATTTTTAAAGCTTCCATTGCTGCTTTTTAATGCCTTATTTTCCCTTAATATCAGATCTCTTGTCTTTCCTTGGTAAATGTTGTCAGGCACTTGAGAGAGGAATGCAGTGGGGTGGCTGAAGGGGATGATTTTTCTAAAGTCCCCCCAGTTCTCACATCTCTCCTTCTCACCAGGTTTGGGCCAGCAGCCCATCCCTAGCCAAACCTGGAAAAGTGGGATTTGTCAGAGTGCTCTCACTGGCACATAACAAACAGCAACTTCACTTGGCCAGGGAACAGCCACAATTCCTCACACAATTCCTCTTTCTGCTGCTTCCAGCCTTGCCTTCACTTCCATCCATTTCTGGGACAAAGAAATGTAAAGTAGAAATAATTCTGTCACACCAGGGAGAACAAGTTTAGGGAAAATATTTTTCCTGGTATAAATTTTTTGAATATATATGTTCTTAAAAAGGAATTTTCCCGTAAAATAAAGATCTTGCCTCCTGTGAGCAGAATAAAATTTGTGTAACTTGACAAAACACCACCACGGTGAGATCTGAGATACACTAGTGCTGGGAGTCTTAAGTGAAAAATATGATTTGCTCACATTTTGAATACCAGCTGATAAATGGTTTATAAAGGAGTAATAAATGACTAATGTGAGCTTTAATAAATGATTCATCAGTTCCTATAGAGGCCTGTAAGTGGATAGGTTGCTTGTCACCATGATTTATGATGACTTCCAGCGCTGTCTCCTGACTCTGTTGTGTTGCCCACTGGGTAAAGCAGCCCCTGGAGGACAATCTGTACCTCCATCTGCTCATGGTTCAAAGAGGATATGAGACTTTCCCAGCATCATCTGGAGAGATTTATTTTGCTGCTCAGGCTGTTGAGAAATGGGCTTGAAGCTTTTGGGAGTCCCTGTCTTAATTCTTGGTATTGGCTAAACCATATCGAGGAACAAATATGGAGCTAAAAGCAATTTTGAGGTTCCTCCTGGATCATTTTTCCATACTTCTTTTACAAAAATATCTCTCTTAGACATGATACTTTTATTTTCTATGGTAAACAGACCTTACCAACTCGGACCAGATCTGCCCATTCACTTTGCATGTTTAAAGCCAACCAATCTCACCTCCATTTCTTCTGTGGCTTGAGAGTCAACCCTGCTCCTTCTCACCTTGTCTTGCAGGGAATATTTTGCCCTCTAGGACCCCAAGTTAATTTTATTCTGTTCTGTGCAGGACTTCCAGTGAGCTGGGCCACACCTTTAGACACAACCATGTTAATCCCCTTCAACCCCTCCCACAGACCTTTACATCTGACTGGGAGAGGTTTCTAAGGAGCACCACAACTGAGTGGGAAACAGAGCCAAAGAGGAGCTGTCCTTTGACTAAAACGCAGCTGGGGAGCACGGCCAGGGCTGCAGGTCTCTCCCATTCCCTGTTGGGATGGAAATCAGAGTGCAAACCAGGCTGAACAGAGACAAAACCAGCAGGAGCTGCCGGGGTGGGTGGCTCAGCGAGTTGGTGAGGACAAACCAAGTTGGATTCTTCCCACATCACAAACTGTTCCCTGCTGCTGGATGTTGGAAGGGTGAGGTGTTTGAGCAGCATCAGCAGATCCGAGCAGATGAGAAGCCACTGCCAGGCTGACAGTTAAGGATCAGAGTTTCATTATGGCCTAAAAGTGATGGGAACCAATCTAAAATTCCAGCAGCCTGTTCAAATTGGATCAAACTCCCGCAGTGCTGATTTGTCAGGAGAAATCGTTTTGTGGGATGGGTAAAACCGTTACAGCAAAATCACATGAACAGAATGCATATTGGAATTTCCATTTGGCTCCCGTTTTTGGGCTGTGAGACAATTTACATGCAGGGAAATCAGAATTCATACAGAAACTCAACAGAGCAGGGCAAAGCCTCTGCAGCTGTCGGTAAACTTTGGCACAAAGAACAGCTTTGTGATGGCTGGGGACCGCCAGAGAGGAGCTCTTTGGCCACCCTTGTTTTTTCTAGAGCTGTAAATACAGCTAGAAAGGCTCCTGGAGCATATCTTAACCTTCAGAAACCTCTACACCAGATAAATATTTGCAGTGACCTTTTCACTCAGCTTTATTTCCACTTCATCCTCTTGTAGCAGTTCACTAACACACTTGACATACCTCCAAGTGCCCAAAAGTCTCCTGGAAAACAAATGAAAGATGTTACCTGGTATACTTTTCATATGTGAGAGGCAGAATTTATGAAAAGAAACAAGCATCTAAATAGCAGCAAATATTTTCTTTTCTGAATGAACATTTTGAGCATTCTGTTGTCACTGCAAAAATGAAATTGAAGTTTTCAGTGACTGTACCATTTCTTCATGGTTAATTATTGGTCATTGGTGTCACCCATGGTACAGTTCAAGGCATCCAGAGTTTTCTGAGCTGTCATGACTTACAAACAGAACAGATTTCAAAATCACATGAGCAGTTTAGGAATCTAAGAATCTAAATAACAGGCATGTAGACACCCCCTCTATTTTTTT
Organism: Pachycephala philippinensis; assembly: GCA_013397055.1. Lineage (NCBI taxonomy): Eukaryota > Metazoa > Chordata > Aves > Passeriformes > Pachycephala > Pachycephala philippinensis. The sequence goes on along the minus strand of VWZT01007960.1, from coordinate 121,717 downwards.
CCCCCCTAAATAATTTTAGATGTCAAAACTAATTTAAAAAAAAAAGATTATTGAACTTAATAAAGTAGCTGTAAATACTCCAGTAGTGCCCACTGGAGTTCAAAAACCTGGGTTTAGGAGCATGGATTGCTTTGACTCTCAGTGCAATTAGGATTCCAACTGTCTGTCTCTCCTCTAATCACTTTCAAATAACCTGGAAAAATGCCCATGATCAAGAGAAAGGTTTATTAATATTTCTGAGTTGTGTCGTGGTGCTACCAAATTAAGGACATCTGGAAGACTTATTTAAACAGTCTGGCTATCTGGATAATGAAATTACCCTTTTTTGTTGGGTTTTTTTTTACTTCTTCTTCAATATTGTGTGTCAGTTTTTATCAGAATTAGCTGGCTTGAGGATTCTCATGTGATGAGAAATGCTGAGCACCACTCAGGATTGAATTACCAATGACCTTAACGACAAACACTCTGCTGTAGCATTTCAAGAGTAGAACAATTTCAGAGAAAGGAAAACCAATGCGATTATTCTGTGCAATGACTGAAACAACAGACTAATTCAGCAAAAACCAAAAAACAAAACAACAAAATAATATTGTTTGGAAGACCAGTGGTTCCTGTCCTCATCCAGATTCACACTGTGTGCATAATAATCTGTATTCATGTGGCTTTCAGCAAGCTATCTGCATAACCAGTGTAAGCACTTTGTTCAAGAACTTTTGCAAAATGTGTTTAACACGGAGTCCATCCACTTATCACATAATTAGAGCTGGATGTGCCGCGTGGCAGAAGGCAGCAGGCTCCTGCATTTATCTTTGCTCGTGAGGGGTGAGTTCATCGCTTTGTTTCTCTCCACCAAGGTCAGGAAATACATGAAGTTGTCTATTTAATCTGCAGATAAACACATTTCAGTGGTACATAAAACAACAGAGTGCCTGCTTTATAATCCGGGAGCAGCTGAGAAACGCTCGTGTGGTACAGGAAAGGTTCTGTGAATAGAAATGATCATTCAAACAGTGGGAATTTGGGGAGGAACACAAAGGCACGGCACTGCTCCTTCAGACCTGATTCTCCTCCCAGCACTCTTGCTCTCCAAGCAGGCTCACACAGTAAACTTGCATTTCTGCCAGTTCTTTTCCATTTTCCCCCCTTTTGTGGCTGTTCCTTTCCTGCCCTTTGTTTAGTTGCCCTGATTTGTTGTGACCAGCTGATCTGAGCCACCCTGATGCAAACTCCTGTGCGAGCCCTCGCCTTTTGCAAGCCTTTGGTTCTGCTTGGAAGGTCAGCAGCAGCTCCGTGGTAATAACAGCAATTCTCACTGCAGCTGGCAAATTCTCACCACAAAACCATTCCAGTGCCGACTTATCCTCTGAAGGCTTCTTCCATCTGCTTCTGCTGACAGCAAATATCCAAACACTGCAAGCAGCAGCAAAGCCATAAACCCACAATTTATTGCTCTCTTCTCCAAGAAGTGAAGGTTAATATGCTTCCTCAATGTGGTCTATGAAGTGTGAACTTTACGACAGATATTAAGGTCAGGATTACCAAGTAAACAGTAGCAGGGAGAGTTTGGAGTACCTCTAGCACAAATACATTTGGGTGAGGAGCTGGAGAGTAGAAATTAAAAAGGAAGGAAGGCTCAAACAAAGGCTCTTGAGGGAAGCACAAGCTAAACAAAGATAATGTAATGTCTCCAGACCTAGACTTGGACCACTTATTCAGGGAAGCTGTATAAACATAATTATTAGCAATCATTGCCAGGAGTGCCTGTGTGATTTTCCAATTAAACAAAAACCCCCGCCAGCTGGAATTTTGCAGTTGCCTTCAAATCAAAGTAGGACTATTTTCTGCAGATTTCAATTGTAATGTACATTTAAAAGTTTGAGCATTTCCCTGATAATTTTTTTTTCCCTCTCAATGTATGGCTGAAGCAGTCCATGGAAATTTCCTTCGATTTCACTCTTCTCCAAGGGTGTTCATAGCATATTGTACTCCATTAACTGTCCAAGGAATTCCAGCTTCAACACTGAGTGCTGGCAGGTGACACAGAGACTTCCAAGAAACTTCACACTGTTTCTTTCAGATCAAGATGCAAAATGATGCATCAATCTCTTTTCTCAAATTAACTTTGGGGGTCTGTGTTGGGACACCTCATTTGACTGTGTGACGTCCAGTTGACAAAAAACCTCTGTGTGGAAACAGTGATTTCTACACGTGGTATTCATTGCAGAGTGACTCTTAAATTATCATTGTCTTGTTCATAGAATCCCAGAATGGTTTGGGTTGGAAGGGACCTTAAAGATCATTTTGTTCCATGTGCCATGGGCAGGGACACCTCCCACTATCCCAGGCTGCTCCAAACCCCATCCAACCCGGCCTTGGACACTTCCAGGGATCCAGGGGCAGCCCCAGCTGCTCTGGGCACCCTGTGCCAGGGCCTCCCCACCCTCACAGGGAACAAATCCTTCCTAATATCCAATATAATCCTCCCTTTTTCAGCTTAAAGTCATTCAGGATGTAAACTGGTGGTCAGTCAGTGAGGAAGAGATGACCAGGTATTACCTTTGTGGTGCAGCCAGCCAAAATTTTCTGTCTTAAAGGACCTTTTACTCCATGTATATAAAGGATTACAGTTCTTCACCCGTGGAATGAGGAATTTTAACAGAAATACCAAGAATTCTAAATCTCTTTGACACAGCAGAGCTGATTTGAGGAGTAATAAATAGAGGAATTGTTAGATGTGTTGCAAAACATCACTGTAATCCCACGAGCTCAGAAACCCACACTGTTAATATGCCTCCAGCATCTGTGGGAGTTCTGTTTTAAAAGCAGGATTAAACATGATAACACACTATAGATCTTAACATATTCAATTTGCAGCAGACAAAACCCTATTTAATACCAATTACACAATGTGTGTGAGCTGGTATCATAGCTGCAGTTTATATGAGCAGAGGGAATTTGTAAAGCTGAAGTCTGTTCATTCAAAAATAATAGTTATGTGACTGCTTGGGTCATTCCACTAGAGTGGAATGAGTTTTGTGATCAGTTTATCAATTTCTTCACTGACAAGTGAGATTTTAAGATTTTTCTCAGCAACACTAAAACTGATTTGGCTACTCCAAAATTTGCTAACCATCTGTGCACACGAATCAAAATGTCAGCATTATTTAGACAAAATATCTTTTTTCCTTCTGCTCCGATGCATTAAAATAGACAATGGATAAAACTCGCCATGCTAAAAGGAGCTGCAGGTTTATCCAAGCAGAATTTTTAGCAAGTGCCTGTGAAAGATAACCATTTGGAATCAATAAAATTGTGTAGGCCTGATCATGTCTTGAACTTAGTGGAATGAAAATGGTGTTGTTACATGTAAGAAAAAGCAGATTAGGGGGTTCAGACAGGACTCCTTGTAGTTATAGTCTCTTTTGAGGAAAATTCAGAAGTGGAATTTATTCGTATCCTTGTCGTTCCCACTTTGGCTTGTTTCCAGGACTTGTTTGCCTTAGAGTTCCAGATGCTTATTTGCTTAAAGGGTGGCCCTTTCTCCAGCCGTCTGTCGAACAGTCACTTAATATTTATTTGTTTTTACAAATGTGTTCCCCTGTGTTCTCAGTCCATATGTCACCAAAAAAAAATACAAGCCCAGCTCTCCACAGAGTATTGATATTATCCTTCCTTTCCCATTCTTGACTTTGACCCGATCAGGAAAAATCCCTGAATCCCAGTTATTTTCCTGACCCCATGTTTCCCTCCCAGCCTATTGCTCTACAGCCAGTCCTTTGGAGTTTGTGTCCTAACTCCTGTTCTCCTCTTGATGCAGCTTTTATAGAGAGTTTTTTTTTCACTTCCCTGTGTAGTGTGGAAGATTCCTTCCAGCTAATAACTTATGTAGTCTTCTTGATGTTTAATTTGCCCAGTGCTGGAATTTAGCCTTCAGAGTCCCTTCTGCCTGTTGCATCATTCTCTTTTTTAAAAACAAAACCAACCCCCACCTTTCCAACTAACCAAACAATAAACTCTTGGGTTGTCCCCCTTCTGAGCCTATTCTTTAGTTGGGGGTCTGTAAGGAGCTTTCTCTGAATTTTAATAATTAGCATTAAATTTTCCTTCCACTCCAGACTCCCTGAGTCTGTCCTTTGACTCTCCGAGCCTGAGCACCTCACATTCCTTAAACCCCTCTGCTCCAGTTTCCAGCTGCTGCCTCAGAACTGCTGAGAACCCCAGTGCTGCATCCCCTGACTGCTTTTGCTGAGTGACTCCCGTTCCTCTCTGTTCTTATTTTCATCACTTTCCCCCCTGTCTTTTTACATGGAAAGCTTTTCTTTTACCATATCACAAAAAGCTATTTCTGACCTTTGTCATCTCACGATCCTCTTTCTGTCCCTGTGATTTTTCCCTTTTTTTATCATTTCTGGAAGACCTTCCTTTTCCCATTCCTTGATTCTATCCACCAGTGAACTCTTCATTCCCCGCCTGCTCCCCTTGGGAGCCACCTTTCTGCTTTCAATGCCTCGAACTGGCTGTTTGCTCTTGGCTCACACAAGTCCCTGTGCACCCTTTGCCTGCCTTCCATAAATCGAGCCCCATCGCTGTCGGCTTCCACACATCCCCTCGTTTGTCCCTTTTAGACTTTATTTCCTTCTCCCCAGCTCATTTATTTTGCCCATCTCCACTCACCGAGGCTGGCAGTGCCCATACATTAACTGGCACTGTCAGATCTTCTTAGATCAATGATTTTGTTTCATTTAGAAGAATGATGGGGAGGAGAGCGCTGCTGTCCTCAAGAAGTTTAAAGGGTTGAAAGCAATCTTTTAGCAAAAAAAAAAAAATAAAGTTTGAAAAATCAAAGCAGTTATGCGAGGCACTTTCGAAAGAAACATAAGGAAAATCAATCCTGCTAAATAAGTTTAAATCTAAACCAACAGTTGTCTGAAATAATATCAGGGAAGAAGATTTATCTGCAGTATTGATATTCTTAACTGCCTGTATCCAAGCTGTGGCTCCCATCCAAATGGAGTGCTCCACGGAGGTGGGAGTGCAGGATTAGACTGGGAAGCAAATCTGGAAAAATATATATATATATA
>VWZT01007960.1:74158-104385 GCA_013397055.1 Pachycephala philippinensis | reverse complement strand
TCCATCCATCCATCCATCCATCCCTCCATCCATCCATCCATCCCTCCCTCCCTCCATCCATCCATCCATCCATCCATCCACCCATCCATCCATCCATCCATCCATCCATCCATCCATCCCTCCATCCATCCCTCCATCCATCCATCCATCCATCCATCCATCCATCCATCCATCCATCCATCCATCCATCCATCCATCCATCCATCCATCCATCCATCCATTTTACCCCATTTTTTTTGCATTCTGACCCACTGTTACTCAATCATGAATTTTAATACCTGAAGAGTTCTTGAAGCTGTCTCAGTCCCAGAAATAGTTTGGCTTCAACCTGATGGAAAGCTGCTCCCAGAGGGATTTTTACCTGGAGCCTGATTAATTAGTTCTTGTTTCTTTTTTCGTTTGAGTGCCTTTCCAAGTAGGCTGATGAGCAGCAGAACAAAATGAAGCCAGGTTGAAACTTCCCTTTTTTTGCTCATTCGTGATTAATATCAGGGGTTTTAAGCATCTTTGTGTTTTTCTATAAAAAGGCACAAATTCAGAGCCGTGCTGCAGAGAGCAGAATTGAATCCTGAGCTGTCCATTTCCCTAATTGATCTTTTGGATTGGTTGCTCCTGTTGCAGACTTGCAGACAAAGATTTTGCAGACAAAAATATTCATTCAGTCTTTCATTACTGAGTCCTACTTTTACTTTGCAAAGTAACTGGTGTGTGCCTTGGAAGATCACAAGGCATTTACAATGCAGAGCCTGTGCAAAATCATTCAAAAGTAAAAACTGAAAATGCATCCAAAATTATTATGGTCAATTTCATAGATTTGAAAAGTTGTTGTTTTTTTTTTCCTAAGCTACAATTGAATTCTTTTTTGTAATTTCACCAGGGAGGTGGAAGAATATTATGTACTAAGAAAAAAAATACAGAATAAGCTGAAAGAAACACTTTCAGTTAAGAAATAACACAGTGCCTACGAGCCAGCATTATGGCAGTAAGACAATGACAATAATAAAGCCTGTTTAGGTGACTCACAGCTATAATTTCTGCTTTGCATCTCGTTTACACCATCAAATCCTTGTCATACCACGATAATGCTTTATATTTATGTAGTGTCTTTCATCTAAATGGCTTTCCAAGTGCTTCATGTGTTGCTTGGTGTGCAGCTTACATCAACTTAATCCATTACTTTAATACGGGTATTTTTGCAGTGAAATAGAGCAGCTGTTTGTGTCCACATAGCAAAGGCTGTGCACAGTCTGGAGAGGGAAATTGCCTTTAAAATCTGCAGAAGAGATTAGGGAGGTGAAACACCAAGTTACAATTTCCCTTGACCACATCATTTTCCATTCAATTGCTCCCGTGGAGGGTTTGGTATAAAGTGATTTTGCTCAGGTGCAGTTTTCCAGCCCTAAGAGGGCGCAGGTGAGCAGGGCGGGATCCCTGCTCACCTCCGTGGGATGGAGGGAAGCTGGCTGCAGAATCGGCAGCACCACTTTGGTCACTGCACAAATGTTGTGCCAAGTATTTCCTCCTCGCACTTCCCCTGCCTGTGAACTCTGAGCTCCAAGGACCAGTGGCTTCATTTATCCTTCTCTGGCAAACTGGGCTTTGTGTCCCACTGAATTCCACCAGAAATGCTCATTTCTGACATTTATGAGTTTCTCATTCTTGATTGATCCAGCATGCAAACCTTTGTGACCACTCTGAAAATTAATTTGCACCTGGAGAAGTTCCAGGTACAAAGCTATGGAAAATACATTGTTTCCTGAGCAAATAAATCCTGGGAGCTCAGGTGCATGCACTGAATGACAGCGTGCAAAGGAAAAGGCTCAAAGGGCAAGCAGGTTGCAAGAGATTCTATAACTTGTCATCACGTTCTCAAGAAATTAGACAGACAAAATATGGTCACAAAGGCAGAGAGCTTCAGTGGCCTGAGATAATTGCAATAATACAATTTCTCTGTGGAATTTCTAACAGAGACACGTGAATTAATACATCCCATTATTTTCCATCTTTTATGATATATAGAAGAGGAAACAAACACGATAGCAACACAGAATACCTTCCACTGGCATATCACCCTGATAAATGCAAACTGACACAGAGTTTTAATTTGTTTGTTCCTGATTGGGAATCACAGCGTGCAGAATCTTAATGAGCCATTGGGTAGTGATCACCTACCCCAGGCACGTTTGTCTTGCTTTGTGTTTGCTGCTGGTGGCAGCTCTTTAATTTGGGTGTCAGTGCCCCTCTGAGACAGTTTTTTAGTGGCTTCATAAAGGTCTTGTTCCTGCCTGCTCATGCTGCTGCTGGACAGGAGACATCCAGGTGATTCTGATGCAGTTACATTCATCTCTGTGCTCTGAGAAATCAGTAAACAGAATCTCATTTACTACAGAATCTTTAAATGAGGCTGTGAGATAAGAATCTGATTTTCATACTGTCTGGGTCCCATTTCCAGCTATGTTTGACACTGAGGTGGGATCAGTGCCTGCATTATCAGGTGATAACGTTTTGCAAAGTGATCTTTTTTGTCTACCTGCCCCATGGTGGGAATCTGACAAGACCGGTTTGTCTTGAGACCATCCAGAGGAACTTTTCTGTCAATGGGAGCTGCCACTGCAATGTCCTATCAGCTCATTGTAGAGCTCAGCGTGGAGGAGGACTTGGCTCAGTGTTACATCCTGGCTCCAGCAGGAAACAACCACTAAATTCAGCTTGCAAGATCCAGAAAAGGGAGGAGCAGTTTGTTGGACTGAGCCTCTCTCCTCTGCTCGGGCTGTACTTGAACACAGCTGTTTTGAACAGTCCTGGTTTCTCTGCCATCCCTTCACTGACTCCTGTGCTGTAAGAAATACAAGCTGCTTGTTGTCACCCTCCAGGACCTCCACACCCCATGGAACCATGCTGGTGATCCCTCACAAGAATTCCAGTGTCCTTATCCTCTTCCCACCAGTCCATATGATGGCAAACACTGCTGACTTTTTACATTTTGAAGTCCATTTGTGCACCCTCACAAGCCTCACAGGCTTCATCTACATCCATCCCTGTATTTCCTCAAAATCTTTCAGTCCCCCATTAACTGCTGCTCACTCAGTGTTTCCTTCTAAGTTTCTATCCGTCCATTGTTTATTTTGCCTCAAGATTTTGGACACAGAAAAAAGAGGTGGGTCTTTTTTCTCCCCTGTGTTTCTAAAAGTTTAAAAATGACAGAATTGCTAAAATCTCTGGGCTGTATGCATGATAAGCACAATAAATGCCAGCATGGCACATCACAGAGCAGGTTAACCTCACATATCAGAAGCAGTAAATGCACACAGCTCCTTCCAGCAAACCCACTCTGGCCCAGAGTATTCTCCTTCTCAGTTATTAGTGTTAAAATGGGTCCAAATGATAGCAGTTTAAATAAAGTACTGAACTCATCTACTTTATTCTTAATTTATAGTGGTGCTTAGGGGATGTGAAGATATTTAAAATGAGTAAAATCAATTAACTTGTGATCCAATTATTTGTGTTAGCCACTGTGGGGTTTTTCTTTTAGAGCACTGGTTCAGACTTTCCCAGTTAAGCACTGTGCTTTGAGAGCGTAAACCTTTCACTGTGAAATATGAGGAACCTTGGTTATCTTTTCTCTGTTTCTAAATCTAATTCCTACTTTTGCCCTTTCATAGTTTTTAAATTCCCTTCTTTTGTTTTTGGAAGTGGCTCAGTGTAAGTGTAACAGATTTTTGTAAATGTTGGGAAGTCTATTCCTTAAGTAAAGATGACTGAACAGGCAAGAGTTCACCTTCTAGATAAAATACACTATATTTTTCTAGGTCACGCTATTTCACAGCAGATATGTGTCTTTTGCAATCACAAATCTGTGATTTATTACACTTTTCACATTATAAATTTAGAGTAGACCTCTGTGACAACTTCTGTGGTCTGCTCGTTCTGCTTTTCCATCCATCTTGAACAGATTTTAGTCTAACGTTCCAGACAGCTTCAAATATCTGTGTTTATGTGGTTGTTTCCAAAATGGGAAGGATGCTAGGGGTGAGGGTACCACTGTACTTGGAATTATTTGGCTTGGCACAGCCTTTCCCTGGGGATGTTGGCATTTCCTTGACCTGCAGGAGTCAGAAGCTCAGCAGTGCTGTGCCCCCAGCAGCTCCATGTGCCCTTTCTCTCTGCAGCCAAAGTTACTGAGAGCTCTTCCTAAATAAGGAGAAAATAGGGATGCAGAAGAAAGCCAACCCCAGCTGAGATATCCTTGATTTCTACATCCTCAGCCTGACATTCCATATTTTTTTAACTAGCTGGCACACCATGGCAACCTTTTCCATCACAGTCTGGCACTGGTGGGGGAAAAATAATAAATTTCTCTCACAATAATGTATCTGAATAAAACAGCCAATATTTCAATATTTTATCCTAACAGGTCTTACGGTTCCCAAGGTGAGCCAGGAATTATTGAACACTTAACTGAATCAGACTGGAGGATTAAGGAAAAGATTTTTCCGAAGGATCAATATGAATTAGGAGCAGGTGCCCGGTCAAATCTAAGGGTTAGATTCTTTAGTATTGGGCTCCTTGAAGCCTGGTCACCTTTTTATCCAGCTGAATGGAAATGGTTGGGTACTGAACACCTGCGGGAAAAATCCTGACCCTTTTGGTTCTGATGTCTCACATTATGCATGCTCAAGTTGAGACAATATGAAATAATATAAAAATATCCATCGGGCTAATTGGTTGTTTTCAATCAGAGTAACAGGTATCCAATTCTGCTTGACAGTGACAGCATTTGGCTGAGCTGGAAGGAACACAATCTTGGTAATCATTCCTCTGTTATTTCCAGGATTCTTAATAGAGTTTTCCTTTTAATTTGTTTCAAAGCAAGTGAAAATATTGTTGTATTATTGCTTAGAGTTAATTAAACTGCAAATGAGCTTAATGAACTGTCTGAAACAAAGCTCAATCACAACCTGTTACAGATTAACTATCAAAATCAAAAAGAATCTTTAAATTCTTTGTTAGATACACCAAAGAAGATAGAAATAGCCAGTTAGTAATGTCATCCTTTTACGAAATCAGGTTTGAGGCTGGAAAGCTTGAACTGAACACATACACTCAAATTATACAGAGAAATTGAAAAAGGGTTTGGAAGTGTAAGTCAAATCTCTCGGAAAAAAGTAGGAAAACAAAGATAACTGAACACAGGGGAAGACATAGTCATCTTTTCTTTATTTTCCTATTAGGAAATCCACTTTACCTACCATTTGTCCAGATTGGGAAAACTATATATTAATAAGATGCCATTTTCTGGATTTGGTATTTTCACAAACTCTTCTGCAGTGTTATGACTTCTTGTGTTCTGTAAGACAGAGGAAAAGACATTGAGTTTATTCAGGTCTTGAAGCCACTTGGGTGGCTCTTGCCCTTGAGTGAGGCATTGTCACCAGCGATGCAGCTTTTAAGCAGCGCACGCAGGGCAAACCTATTTGTGTCATTAAAGTTTGTAATTTGGGACTTTTGAAGGCTTAATCCCTAGAAATGCTAAGATTTCCTAATGATCTATAATGGCAGTGCTGATGTTCAGCACTTCTCAGGATTAGGTCTGTTATCAGCCTGGTTTATCCACCTCTAAAGCAGGTATTATCTTATCACTCTTATATACAGTGCTTTTAGCATGTCAGCCCCAAGTGCTGAAAGGTGAGGAGTGTTATTAAGTCTGACCCTTACAAGCTTTTCCACTGGCTTGCTTAATGTTTTTCCTACATAAATAAGAATGATGGAGAATAAACTAGAATTTTCTTACAGGGCTTGGCTGGGTGAATCATATAGCAACACATTTCACAAGGTCATAAAAAATTCTTCCACGGCAAAAAGAAAGCAGCACTGACTTTTAGCTATACACACAAAGTGGTAGCATGAGGTCCAATTATTTTTGAGTGTCTTAGAGCAAGCCCTCCAAAAAATGCTCTGGGAATGGTTTCTGTGAGACCTGTTTTGTGCCTCCATAGCGGTGCAGTGAAAAATGAATGTGGGTGGGATAATTAATGAAAAAAAAAGAGTGTGAGATGCAAAACTGGATTTGTTTGTAAATAAGAGTAGATTTGAAGGCAAGAGTGGTCTGTATGAGTCAGGTTCCTCTTCCCTCAGTTCCCTTTCTGGCAATATGTGCAGCTCTGCAGCACTGCAGGTATTTCCATGCTTCACTTTCCAGTAATATGAGCTGAACTGTCTTCTTGCAATCAGAATCTCCCCCAGCTCTGTTCCTATCACATCGCTGCTTATCTGCCATCTATTAAGTGGAGAGCAGTTGAAATGTGCTGCCTCATATTTCATAGGTGAGAATGCATTATTTAAACCCCGTAACATTCCGTTTCGGTCAAGGATTCTATCTTCCTCCTGTTGGGGTAAATAATTAATGCTGCCTTGGATATTTTGTGTGCGTGTGGTCACTAAGTGGAAATAATAATGATTTCCTCTGTGTTTTTTCCCAGTTCCAGGCCACGGTGAAGGAGGGGGTCACGGGTGTAATAGTGAACTTAACTGTGGGTGACCGGGACGACCCCGCCACCGGGGCATGGAGAGCTGTCTACTCCATCATTAATGGGAACCCAGGGCAGAGCTTCGAGATCCACACCAACCCCCAGACTAATGAGGGAATGCTCTCTGTTGTCAAGGTAAGAACAATTCCCTTCTGCCCAGTATTGTTGCTGTAAGGTTCATCCCCCGGGTTCGCTGCATAAGACGAGGCGCAGCAGGGATAGGTTATTCAAAGATATAAAGTTGGCTGCCAGCCCTTGTCCAAACTGTCTGTATAACCCCTTCTTCTGTCACAGCAACATTATTTTTTAAGTCAGAAGGACTGCCTGTTCCTATCTGTATTGTCATTGTGCTTAAATAACAGCCAGATTTGCAGTAATCATCACAATTATTAATGAGACTTAACAACAAAGTCTTGTTTGTGGCTGAAGGTACAATTAGAATTCAAGGGCCCCATTTTGTTCTCAGTTGGAGAATACATGCGAGTAGCAGGGAAGTAAGGGGCATGGATTCAGACTGAATCCACATTTCTAAAGTGGATTGGTCCCACATTTCTAAAGTCTCATAGGAAAATTTTTTGCCTGTCTTTGTATGAAGACAATCCTATGTCTCAAAAAATAAAAAAAAAAGAAAAAAAATAGCCCTGTTTGCTGCCTGTACCAGAATTCTCTCTTTTTGGCTTCAGAAGAGGCATTTTCAATTCTTGAGACAAATGCATGTATTTCCATGGCAGTGCCTTTGATTTCAAGACAGGAGTTGAGAAAGCAGCTTGTGTTATTGTCATGAGTAGCTACTGAGTGTGACTCATTTGTTTGTTAAACACATGCTACATATAAATAAACATGTATATATGGGAATTGAATATGTCTATGAGGTATGGCAAAAAAATGTGAGCTCTTGTACAGAGGGATGACTCCATGAGTTTTTTAATTCCATTCTCTTCGTTATCTTTAATGCTCTTTGCAACTGACAGTGTGTCTAATCCTAAACTCTGACCAAGTTCCAGGTTCAGGGAATGCTGTTGTCCCTTTCTGGCCAATTCTGCCATCTGCAAGCCTGCAATGGGCTGAAGGAAAAAGTGTTAAGCACTGTTTGCACTTTGCCCTCTGATCTTCTGTTTTGCAGCCTTTAGACTACGAGATTTCAGCCTTTCACACGCTGCTGATCAAAGTGGAAAACGAAGACCCTCTGATCCCAGACATCGCCTACGGCCCCAGCTCCACAGCCACGGTCCAGATCACCGTGGAGGATGTCAACGAAGGCCCCGTTTTCCACCCAAACCCCATGACAGTGACCAAGCAGGAGAACATCCCCGTTGGCAGCGTGGTGCTCACGGTGAACGCCACGGACCCGGACACTCTGCAGCACCAGACCATCAGGTGAGAGCCGTGCCCTCCAATATCCATCCATCACAAAGTGGCAATGTCCTTTGTGCCCAAGACTTTGCCTGCCAGTGTAGAATTATGTTAAATTTGTTCATCTCTATACAGTAATAATTACAATTTACATTATTTCCTGAAATTAGAGAGTCAGTTTGTTGAAAACACAGGACTCTATTAGGGAACAATAACTTTCCACACCCTGAGATTCTTACAGACTCCCAGAACAATCAAGTGCCATAAGCAATAGACTTGGTTTGCATAGTTCCAAAATTACTTTTAATCTGGTTTATTCCTCTTCCTTCACAAGAGCCAGTGAAGATATGTAAAAGTTGAAAATGTGTAAAGAAATGATTCATCTGTTTTACAGAGGGTTTAAATCAGTTTATAATCATTTATAATGTCCCTCAGTGAAATAATGACCGTCCGTCCACTTTCAAGAGCTGAGAAATGATTTCCTAGTGCAAGTCTGAAGCTAAAGGAAGCTCAGACTTGGCCTTGTGCATATAAATGAAAATAAATTATTATTTCTGTGCTGCAGTAATACAATCCCACATATGTGCCATGTCACAAGGAGCAAATCTGGGTATTACATGGTATCATCATTTTGTATTTTGATCCACCTGGTTTGGTCTTTTGGCTTTAGATTCTACGAAAAAATAAAAATCAACCACTTCATTCTCTAAGACTAAATCGGCTTTCCAGACAGCTTTTCTCAGCATTTGAGAATTACAGGTTAGGCACTACCACTAAAACCTACAGCTGTGTTTAATTTTTCATTTCTCTTCGCAAGTATCATTCCCCCAGGTCTCAGTGTATGTAAAGGGTACAAACACCTCGTGAGAACAACTGCAAAGCTGCAGCTGAACAGTGGCTCTGCCAATCCATACCACAGGCAGAGATTCCTCTGCTGTCACAGGGTTATTTAGCAGTGGTTGTGCAATCCTTAAAGAAGGTTGGACACATGCACTCTCCTACAAAAAAAAAAAACTGCTGATCTTGAGGATGTTCTGTGTCAGTAACAAGTGTTGGTCAAAATGTCACTGCAAAGGTCTCAAATTTGAATGCTGAGGAGGTGAATTTAGGCAGGTGAGTGTGCTGATCTCCAAGGAAGGAGGAAAAAATCAAGGCAGATAATTAAAGTTTCAATTCTCTGCGTCACCTCAAAGATAATGCTGTTAATGACATGAATAGTTCAGTTTTCCTCCTTTGACTTCTACCACAGAAACACCAGTTTACCTGAGGGATGTTTCTTAACACAACTTTCCCCTTGATTTCTAAATGGATTTATTTATAGAATAATTTTTTATCCTTAAGTTTAGCTTTTGCTCCAAAGATCCCTTATTTCATTCACAAAAATTTGTGTCTATGGATGGAATTTCTGTTGCTTGTCAGGCAGGGCAATATGACCCTCAGCAGCTTTGCTCAGAACCTGGCTTGTGCAGGGAACGGATATTTATTTCCTTAGGGTTTTGGATTGACTTTCAAAAACACAGTTATTGAAGTTCTCCATGATTTATGTATTTTCATGGGACATGGGAAAACTAACACTCATTAATGTAACAGCTGGTTTTGTGATGCTAAAAGAGAAAAGCCGTGAAAATGTAAGGATTTTGTAATCAAAACCAACAATCCAGGAGTTATTACCTGAAATTTTCCCCTTGACCTACTGATTTTGCTGAATTTCTCCAAGCTACATTGACCCTGAATTTAAAGGGCACCTGGTGAGTCACTGAATACTCTTCAATTAGCTGTAAGTGTGGTGTGTGGCCAGTCAAGTAACACAAACACGTTCTGCAGTCCACCACATCTCACAACTCTCTGCCAAGGAACTCTCAAACCTTGGCTAACTCATAATCTAAACAGAATTTTCCCAGAAGTTTTACTGCATAGCCAAACATGGAAGGTTTATAGCCAAAAGCAAGAATTTTTTTTTCTTTTATGTGCAGAAAAGAAGAGCAGAATTAAGCTAGACTGGGCTGGGAATGAGGAATTATCATACAAAGAAACCCTGTGGAAATGGAAGTGGTTGTGTAAGTTAGAAGAAAATAATGCAAATGTAATGGAAATCTGGGAAATGGTAGAATGCATCAGGAAAGGCTGATTCGACTACCTGTCAGTCCTATTGCTAAAATAACAGGAAAGCATAAACCAGCATTTTTAAAGATATTTTAGTGCTGACAGGTGTTGAAACACCTGGCTACCAGCAATGAAAAAGGCAGAGAACAGCATCTGCAATTAAGCACAGGGTCAAATTCCATGCAAAAAGGCCAAAACCACTCACTGGTTGGGATCTGGCTGAAATATTTATCTCAGGTTCCTACAGGCAGGTGTGTGTTTAGAGTTTGGGACAATGTCCAGGAGTTTTACAGAGCACAGACACCAAACTTTGTGGTTCTCAGACTGTAATTGTGCCATCAGCCCTTGCTATGACTGTATGGTGAAATGAAGGCCAGGCAGGGACAGCTGGCTCCTAAATGAGATATTCCACTGGATATTAATGACCATGAGCGAGCAATGTTTTGTCTGCAAGAAGCAATGAATGCCAGATTTGTGCTGTGTGAACCGTGTACATCACCCCCAACAAAGTATAAATCCCTTCAAAATGGGCAGAGCAGCAGAGAATTAATGTTGGTGGGCTTTGGGTTCTTTTTTTCAGCCTATTACAACCGAAATATATCTAACTGCAGGAATATTTTTAGTTAATTTTCTGTATAGAACTTGTAGAAGGAGCTGCTGATTATTTGTAATCAGGAAATTTAGTTACTCTGCTAGATATAACATGATAAATGCATTTCAAGACCCACAAAAAAGAGTAGAGAAACCATTTTTGCCATTGTCTGCAACTAGATTGAATTTATTCTTTGAACAATGCAGATCTGAATCAGAATCAAATTACTTATCTCTGAAAAACGTGGCTTACTTTGTAAAATTTCCTAAAGACAGCTGTACTTTTGAAGCAATTTTCCTTCTTATTCTTCAGCTTGAAGTGTTTTTGCAGGCTGAGGAAGAATTTCGTTTCAAAGCTCAACCAAGCTGGCAAAAATGTATTTCAGTGGAAAAAAATAAGACTCCAAAATCAGAGACCTCGGGCTGTGGCCGTTTGTCTGCACAGGAGTGGCAGAACTTGCACGGAGTCAGCTCTTCCCTGATCCACTGATGTTACAATTCCTGAGGAACTCAAGGCACAGGTGGGAGCATCATCCTGGAATTAAGAGGTGGAAAACAGTG
Source organism: Pachycephala philippinensis (assembly GCA_013397055.1). Lineage (NCBI taxonomy): Eukaryota > Metazoa > Chordata > Aves > Passeriformes > Pachycephala > Pachycephala philippinensis. The sequence goes on along the minus strand of VWZT01007960.1, from coordinate 93,250 downwards.
TTTGTTCCCCTCTCATTGCTCCCAGAAAGAAAAAAAATCCTGTTCAATCAGGGTCACATTTCTCAGATTCATTAACCTTTCTTTTTTTCTTTTTTTCTTTTCTTTTTTTTCCAAGCATTTAAATCTCTCTATGGTTTCCATCTTTTCTAGAATTATAAAAATGAAAGAAATCCGGCAGGCCCCATTTTAATTATAACCCAACAATTTATTAATAGAACAGTAATGAAGTTTCTGAAATTTGATTTCTTAATCAGGGATCATTGTTATTTTTGTGCCAGATTTGAGAGTTTAATTTTGGGTACTTCTTCCCAACCTCTGAAATTTTAATCAGAAGTTTCAAGTGTACATGTCAATGAGAAGTTAAAGGCCAAATTTAATAACATTTTCTACCTTGGGAAATTAAAAGAAGAACCTCACTCTGAAATCCATTATTAACAGTAAATCTTAATTAAACACAGTTATGGTTCCCAATATTTGACTGTGTGAAGAGATTGGTTTTAGTATTTTTCCCTTTTTTGGGATTCAACAAGTCCAGAATATTCAATAGTTAGACTTTTAACTATGTGTAAATAAGTTGTTTACTGCAGTGTATTTGTAATTTTTAATTAGAGCAGTGTTGTTTTCTGCTTTCGTGGCTTATCATGGCAATATATTTTTATTACCTACTGTGCTCTTGGATTTTAAATTATTTATGTAAGCATATTGTTTCAGTATTTATTCTCAGTAAGCAATGTGACTCAATGCTTCAGAAATATCTTCACAAGAAAAGTTTATTACAGCTCTAAAGCATATCTAATTCATTAAGTAGAATTAAAATGCAGCATTTGAAGCTGGAGAACTCAGAACCCAAACTGCATCGAGTTTTGTGGGAACATGAAAGGCTGCAGAAATATCTGAAGCACTCTATGTAAATAAGGTGTATATTTGTATATAATATTTATATCTGCACTGAATCGAGCTGCCCCACATAGCACAGGTGGCTCCTGGAAGCACAGGGACACTCTTTCCAAGCCCTGCTGGTCTGGAAATGGGAGCAAAGTCATTTATTATTGCCAGCATCCCCAAATAACAGCTACTGGTCTGTCTGGAAGGGGATAGACTCTGTTTCTCTTGATATAAATTGCATTTTTTTCTGCTGCAAACGAAGCGTTAATGAGGTTTCATCCTGGAGCATCAGAGCAGAGGAAGGAGGAGGCTGAACCCAAGTGAATTAAAAATGATTGTGTTTGTTTGCTGCCTCAAAGGAGGTTGTGGTGAGTCTCTTCTGCCTTGTCTCAAGTGAAAGGATGAGAGGAAATGGCCTTAAGTTTCCCAGAGGAGGTTCCAATTAGATACTGGAAAAAAATCCTCTGCAAGAGTGGTCAGGCATTGGAATAATCTGCCCAGGGAGGTGGTGGAGACACAGATCTGGAAGTGTCAGGAGGTGTCTGGATGAGGCACTTGGAGATGTAGTTTGGGAGCTGGATCTCAGTTAACAGCTGGATCTTGAAGATCTCTTCCAGCCTCGATGATTCTGTGCATGATTTGTCATTTCACCCAGAGCCACTGGACAATGGACTGGCCACTGGCTTTGGAAATGGGAATTTTTTGCTACTGGGGCATGTTTTGCTTTACATTGGATCATCCTCACTTTGGGGCTGTGTCTGTGGAGTTGGTGGAAATCAGTGGAAATGTTCCAGCCTCTAATCAATGGCAGCCACGATCTTTGCCCAAAAAGAAATAAAATGGCTGCCTAAAATTCTATAAAATTGGGCTGAAACTACACTGAAGTGGGGTTCATAGCTCAGTGAGTCTCTCCCAAACCTCCACTGGTTGAGAAAACTGAGGAGAATTCTCTGGAAAAAGTGAGTTTTACTTCTGTTCCTCTCCTCGGCTGCCACTCCCCACCCTTCCACACAGCAAATGTACAACCCATGAATCGCAAAGACAACTCAAAAAGCCTTTTTCATGTGTCTTGCCAGGATTCTTTCAGAGATCCTGAACCCCCTGTGAAAAAGGATGAGGCTTCACATCACATTGCTCACAAGCACTTAAGGGATCAATTTTGCATACTTTGTTGCACATCAAGCCCTTTTAAAGCACTTTTGTTGCTGGTGGAGGTCAATAAACTTGCTTTTTTGGGATACACTCCAATCACTTCCAGAAGTACTACATAATGAGAGAGGGATGGGATGACTTAAAGAGTGAATGCTTAGGAAGTAACACACTTAGTCATGGTTAAATATGTCTCCTAGAGTCTGAAGGACTTGTCTTTGATTCCTAACAACAGGAGATTTGTTTTCCTTGTGCAGACAGAAGAATAGCTCCATTGTTATAAATGAATGGCTGAGCCATGCTCTCAGCATGCAGCACCAGAGTTTTTCACTGTAAGTTATACCCAGGAGCATCTCAAGTTGGCTCTGCAGTTTTATTTATGGCCTGCCTGAACCCAGCCACTGGGAATTTGTAGTGCATCTCTGGATCTGAAGTTGCTGTGTATTGGGCAGTGTACATTGTTTTTCTCTTTTTTAAGTTAGATGGAAAGGCAGGGAGAGACGGAATCTGCTTGGAGCAAAGAAAAGTTTTTTTCACTTCTGTCTTTGTAAAATCTGAAACACAGAAACACCAGCTCTGGAGAGCTGCAGGTATTGGGGTATCCAGCAAATAATGCCAGAAAAGAGGAGATTTAATCAACTCTGAAAGAGGGAACTTGGGCAATCCTTCCGTGCTACAAAACCACCACCTATAATTGCAGATTCTCAGGGGCCAACCACTGCCTCAAGAGTATTTGACCCAGCAGTCTTTTTACTGACACTGTTCCTTGAAGGTGTTAATACTGTCTGAGTAGATAATCAATGTGATTCTTGTATTTTGCTATCATAAAACTAATATCTGAAGGGAAAAAAATAGTAAAAAACTTGCATTGTCTTTTTTTTTTATCAGTTTGACCAAACTGATTTCTGCTTTTTGTTTACTGAGCCAAGTAAACCCCTCTTTCCCCATACAGCAAATTCTTTAGGCCTACAGCAATAAGGGAAAGAAACAAAATTGTTTCTGGAGCTGTGCTGTACCTCTTTTATTCTCCTCTCATACCCAGAACCACACTGACGTAACTCTGGAAGGGTGAAAATGGCTCAAGAGTCAAATCAGCCCCATTTTCCCTGTGCAGAAGAAGGTTTGTAGCTGGCCAGCACTTTCTGGATATATCATCAAAGTTGAAATAATGTGCAAGAAGCAGCTGGTTAAAAAAAAGAGAAAGCAAATAAAAATTCTCAGGTGGGAGCTGCTGAGATGAGACAGAAGAGAACAAATGATTGGAATTAAATCCCACTGCTGAGAGAATTGAAACGTCTGCCAAAGCTGGAATCCAGGCCCTGTGAAAGCTGTGGACAGCACCTGATGCTGACCCCTCAGGAAAGCCAGTTCCATCTCTGTGAGCCCCAGCGGCGGAGCTGCAGAGGAACAGGATGTGCTGCTCCTCGGAGCTGTGAGCAGCTGTTGATACTCTGCCTCCCCAGCCCTGTTCTTCAGTCCCTTTGCTCCTCACAGGCATCTCCTGGCTGCTTTAATTTAGCACCAACCTGCTCACACTGGGAGGGTCCCTGGCATCACTGATCCCCAGCTCTTCCAGTGTCTCTCACAGTGAGGGACGTCTCTAAATCTCCCCTGATGTTTTTTTTTGCCCTCTTTTCACTGATATTCTCTGCCTCTGTGTTGGGGTAGATGTTTGACCCCTTCTTTACTTCTTTCTGCTTTTGGGTATCTTAATTTCCAGTGCTTGAAGCCAATCCCAGCTCACCAGTGGGGGCTAAGATTTGTTATCCCAGTTTTTGCCTTGCTGGAAGGTGAGGGAGCTTCCATACTTGCCTTGTTTATGCTCATATCTTATCTTGTCTGGATTCTTGGTTCTCCCTGGCAGCTGCCAAGGTTTGGGGAAAGGTTAATGCACATAAAAAGGTTGGTACAGCATCTATTTCCTTGTCCTCTCCTGGTAGAAAAGGAGGCAGAGCAGGGAGGAGATTTTCACCCGGACTGAGTGAGGCTGCTCTGAAGAACAGTGTCCCTCTCCTGACGGATAAAAAAAGAGATCAATCCCTCTCTCCTTGATTGGTCTCTGAAATAGCAGAAGTGTCTGAATTAAATTGTTAAAGACTACCTAAAGCAGGGGGGCCAGGAATTCTCAATCCATGATTCATAGTTTTACCCAGAACCCAGCTACCTGAAGCTAGACTTCATCACTCCTGACAATACCTGTCAGAAGATCCTGTTCTTAAAATTTTCCACTGCTCCACTCTGTTGGCATAAATCATACTTAACATGTTGATATTAAAGCTGTGGATGATAGCATTGAAAATCTGTGTTTCCACGAAATCAAATAAGCCATAGTCACCTATTTCAACTTGCCTTGATATTACCTTTAGAATCCTGAATTCTTGATTAATAAGGATGAATGTAGCATTTAAGGGGAGTTTAATTAGACCCTCTGTCTTTATCCTGCATAACAATATTATGCCACATTATGATTTCAACCGTGTCAGCACTCAGAATGAATGGCTGTGAACTGTGAAATTATAGGGCACATTTTTCATGTCACTGACTAAACAATATTGCAGATCTTCTTGAGAAATATGACAATAGGATCTATCAGTCACAAGTTATGCTTGCAGTGGAAGGCAGATCTAGACAATAACTCACTTTGTCATTACTGTTCTCTTCTAGTCTCAGAAAAGGCAGGATTTTGTCTCTGGAAGAGGTAAAGAGTATCTTGATTATAATAAGTTAGCTATCAAGTTTGAGGACACAGTGTGAGGAGTCGTGTTGACAGGGAAGGGGGTGGTATGAATTTCTCTTAATATTTTAAAGTTATTGAATTCTGGAGTCTGGCTCAGCCGGGTTTGATCGTGCGTGAACGTCTGTGTGTGGTTACAGCTTTCAGTGGTGTTTGATAGAAATTTATTTGGGCTGGTGATAGGTATGATTGGAGCTCCAGGGACCAGTGGTGTTTTGTATGACAGCAAAAGCAGGAAAACCAAGCACCGAAATCAAAGTTTTCCAGGAAGATTGGTGCTGCACCCAGGCCTGAATCCTGCCATGAAGGGAAAGTGTCTAATTAAGCAATTCAGCACTCGTGGCTTTAAAGCAGGTACGGATTTCGGATGGCACTGGACAGGTGTTGTTTGGCACATTATGGCCATATTTCATTAATTTGCCATTTCCAGACTAAGGATAGAATAAACCATGGACACTCCCAGCTCAGGGCAAAACTCCCACTGAATTTTGGAGTAGGTTTCCATGGGGGAGCAGGAGCTTTCCCAAATGCCCAGAATTTCTGTGGTGTGTTTACAGCCACTGCTCCGTGGCAAGGCAGCCCCAGCCTGTGCATTTCAAGGTATAAAGCCCCCATCTCCTTTCAGGCTCGCAGATGGTTATCCTTGGAGTGGAATTGAAGTTCAGTGAAGAAATTGTCAGAAGGTTTAAGCACTCATTTTTACTAAATGGAGCTCTGCAATGTTACTGTAATAGGAAAAACGCCTTGTAGAGTTCAATTGGAATTTTTCTATTAACTTAGTAATAAGGATGCCAATTTCTGCAAAATAGTTTCTGAGTAAGAGTGAAATTATGCACTTTGTTAAGCAGCAGTAAGCCTGCAGATTCATTCTTGGTTCAAATGTGAATTACTAGGGACTGACTTCTTCCTAATTTTATGACCATTATACTCCAGGTAAATATGCCTACAGAGACATGCATGCCTGCTCTACATCCAGCCAGATAATTATTGTCCATGGGATCCCCTGGGCAGCTCCTCTGGGTAGTGCTCAGCATCACATCCCCTCGGAGCTACCAACCTTTCTCACCCAGATTTCACTGGATACTCCAAACCCTGGAGAATTTTTACACAATTACCTGTTTTAATGGGTCTGGCAGAGTGCTGCTTCCTCTTTCACATGGGAAATTTCCACAAGAATTCTCACTGCCTAAGGCCCAGCCTCTCTGGAGGTTCAGCACGGATTGTTGGTAGCATTTTGCACAAATGCAGCCCCAGCCTTTATCTGACAATGCTTCAGGACTAAAATAAGGAATTTTTCTATTAGCAGGGAGCCAGGTGTGCAGCTTCTGGCCCTGGGATCTTCTAAGTTATTAACCAGTGTTTAAAAAACATTTTAGCTCAGAAAGGAAACAACACTGTCTCAGTTTTGCACATCTCCATGTCAAGGGTGTTAAATCAGTTTGACTCGTGGAAACTGCTACAGAGTTTAGGTTTTTAAGTGCAAGGAAGTAGGAGATGCCCCTAATGGCTTTAATCTTTATATAACTGTGCTTTTGAGCAAGTCCTTCTTTGTGCAGCTAGGTGGGTCTTTTCATTACAGCTTCTGTCATTTCGGGGGAAAGAAAAACCAGATTCTTTTAGTTTTACAGGTTTTGAGGCTTACAGGTTTTTGTCAGTCAAATTGAAACATTAAAATGCATCCCACGATGATGCTCTGGACCTGCATCGAAGGTGGCTGGCAAAGCATTCAGATCCCAAAAGATGAGGGAAAATGGTGTGAGAAGTTTAACTCCCAGGCATCCAACCCAGGGTTAAACAGCATGAAGTAACTAGGGCATAATGGAATCTTATTAGAAGGATAAATACATTCAATTTACAGAGCACTGTATTTGTGAGCACTGAATGCAATGGATATCAAGCAGAAAATAAAACTACATATGACTTTTGGTAAAATATTTACCTCATTGGCACCACTCTGCAGTCAGGCAAGGCCTGGACAGAAAGTTTATCAGCACTGTCAGGGTGGTAAATTAAGGTTAAACAAGCAACTCTAAATCTTCCATTTCGTGTCTTTTCAGTGCTCAAGCCCACACCATCTAATGAAAGCTCTTTTTGTGTCATAAATGAATACTTATGTGGAGCTTTCCCCTCTAACCTCCTCACATTTTCCATCACTGGCCAGCAGATTTCTTAAATGACATACACCTGTCATGCTGTTTAATATATGTCTGAGGGGGGCTTGGTTATGATGATGATGAACCTGATATAAAAATTGTGCTGTGTGGAGTAGATTTGTTGTAGGCAGCACATCAGAACAAGCCTCAGATGCACACAGGATGTGCAGCCTGGCAAGAAAGCAGCTTTTTAACCTCTAAAGGGAAACTACTGAGACTTCTCCGGCATGAACTCACCTTTTAGTATAGAAAGGATGATTTTTCAGGAAAGAATATACTTTTATTTTTTTATTTCCTTGAAAAACACAGCGGGGGTTAATATGTTGTATATTATATCTCGAAATACACCTTGTGACTTTTTTTTTTTTTTCAGAATATCTAGCAGGATTTAATTTTGGTCATCCCCTATTAATATTTAGATGTTCAAGGACAATTTTGTTTTGCAGTGACATCACTCAGACAAGGGATGTTACAATGAACATCCCCTGAGTTAACATAACAGAGTGTGGAATCTGAGTTTTAATGTTTTTGTCCAACAAGTGGAAAGCAGTGTTTTGTTTTCTAGCATCCCTTGGATGTTGGATGTCAGAGATTCCTACAGGCAGAAAGGTGGGGAGGAGGGAAATTCAGCACAGCAACCCCTAACAAATGGAACAGCCTGGACTTGATGAGTTTAGAAATAAAACACCCAAAACATGGTTATGCACAACCTTGAAACATGATAAGGGCGAGGTGGGGGAAGAGACATCCATGGCCTTAAAGTGGGTTTGGGCTGCTCGAATGCCTGAGAATCTGATTCACTGAGGTTACAACAGGTAAATCACACTGCCCTGCTCATTTTTCGTGGTCATTAAAGATAGTGAGTTAGGCAAATAAAAGAAACTGTCTGAAAATAAAGGAGAAGATGTGACACGATATCACACATTGCTGCAACATTCAGGACAGAGAGAGGTTGTCTATTTTCTGTATAGTTCAATGTAATCGGTCAAATAAAACTCAAATAGGAGATTGTCCATTATCACCAAAAGAATGAAAGAGAATTAATTAAGTTTCCTCTGTAAGAACTGCACCCATGAAGTACATAGTGTATTTTAAATCAGCTGGAAAAAAACCCAAAATCTTCATTTAAATGTTATTATTAGCCAGGAATAAATGTGCCCTTTTTCTTCACATTATCAGGTAGTAATGTAATTTTTCCTTGGATATTATGTACTCCCATTATCAAACATGTCACTGAACTTCTCACCTACACTTTCCTTTCCTTGTTATTGGTGCTACAAGGTTGGAAAGTGTTTTTCCTTGGTGGGTGTTAATTCCTCTGGTCTATATAACTATACAAAAGCACCAGGACAGTCTATTTTCCTACTACGAATACAGTTGTTTTTAAACAAAGCTAAACAAGAGAACTAAAATGAAAAACACATCAATTTTTGCATTACTGGTAACAAAGTGACATATTTTATGTTATATTATCTCCTGCTCTTGCACTGTCCCATAGAGAACTCAACTTTTGTAAGAGATGCTTAAACAGGCAACAAGGAGTTAACTCCTAACTAACAACTCCTAATTAACTCCTCGATTGCCATCAAACTGTGACCAAAATCATTCTGATTCCGTTCTCTTTCATCCTGGAATGGTTTGCCTGGCTCTGGAACCCCACACATCTCCTCCCTGAAGGTAACATCTAACAAGGCCACGTGAAGGGCTGGAGTCAGGACAAGCCTTTCCTTCCCAGAGTCACACCAGGAGTTAGAACAGGCTGTGAGTGCCCATCCCTGGAAGTGCCCAAATCCCGTGGATGTGGCCCTTGGGGACACGGGTTAGTGGTGGCCTTGGCAGTGCTGGGTTAATGGTTGGGCTTGAGGATCTTAAATATCTTTTCCAATCTTAACAATCCCATGATTCCACGACTCTGTGTGCCAGCAGGAACTTGAATTTCCATCTTTTCCAATCTTAACAATCCCATGATTCCATGACTCTGTGAGCCAGCAGCAACTCGAATTTCCAGCACAGGTCTCTGCCTCTGTCCACCTCCTTCCTTCAGGGTCCCAGTGAGGGACAGAAGGGAGACGTGGTGGCATTTGTTGGTTTAGAGGTGGCACCGATGCCATGGTGGGTTCGGATGTGTTGGCAGAACCTGACGTGGCCCGCTCGTGTCGGCTGAAGGTATCGGTGGTGCGTCTCCCCGAGCGTCCGCAGGGGATTCGGGAATCTCTGGGATCTCGAGCCCCTGTTGAGGGCACGCAGGAGGGGCTACGGAGCCGCCACGCAGACACCCGCGACAGCCGGTGCGGTCACACGCACGGGAGCACAGGCAGGGTAGTGACAAGGGTCGACCGCAGGCGAAGAAGCAGGGAGGGGTCCCCTGTATGGATTCCAACTGACTTCACTCAACGCAGACTCCAGGGATGAAAGACCATTAACCCATGCAGATCCAGGGATTTTATAGGGAAAGGAACAACCAATCAGGTGAGGGCAAAGGGGCGGAGAGTGGACAAACTGACCAATGGAGTAGGAGGGGGAGGGGCAAGAGAGGAGGGAACCAATGGGGTGTCAAAGAGCAAAGAACTTTCCAGGAAAATGCATATTCATGATGGCGAATGCATATTAATGAGGCTGATTAGCATAAAGCAGGGTGGAGCTCCAACGGGCCAAACCAAAACTGCAGAAACCATAGGGGGGAACTTAACTTCTAAAAAAACTTCTAAACCTCTGATCTGGCCCATGGAGGATCTTTGGCGTCCTGTGGCACAGCTGCTTCCACCAGCGCAGCAGGGAGCTTCCAGCCTGGCTGGCAAAGCTCTGCCTGCAGGAACACGGAGCTGATGGGAACGTGTCCCTGTGTGCCCGGCGCGTGCCACAGGGAGCTGGTGGCACCCCAGGCTGTGGCAGCAGGAGCAGCAGTGGCCCTGCAGGGCAGAGGAGAGGCCGAGGGTGCTGCTGCAGCCTCCTGAGGGGTCACACAGCTCTGCCCGCTGAGCAAATCCCCTCTACCAGACGTCAGCTCTTAATTCAGCTGTTACTGTGAACTGCAAACACAAAATATCCTTCTGGGGCTCAGCTCCACGCTCCGCAAAGACCACAGTAATGGCTCAGGCGGCGCTCTAATGTGAGAAAAAACCCAAGATTTAAGCCAGGTTTTGCCTGGATCAGGCTCAGCTCAACTCCCAGGATCAGTGTTTTCCTTTTCCTTCAGCGAAGTCTGGATTGCAACATGGATCTTTGCCACTCAAGATTACGCCTGTCAAATACATGAAAACACACTTATAATCAGCGGATTAGCAGCCAATATCTCACCAAAATGAGTGTCTGGAGGGAACCCTGCAGCAGCAGCAACATATTTGATGCTGGCTGTCCCATCACGTTTAACCAGAGCTGGGGACAGGGCTGTGTTCCACAGGGAGAGCAGAGGGAAGGAGCAGGGCTGGGGCTGTTTTTCCTGCCAGGTCTCCGACTGCAACGTGCCAAGGAACTCGGAGGCTTTCCTAAGTCAGCAGAACATTATTGCTCTCCCATCATCTCTGTGCTAAGCCTTGGGAATAGCTGAGTCTCAGAAACCAGCCCTGTGCAAGTTCAGCCAGCCCAGGGAATGCCCCAGCTCTCTCAGCACAGGAAACTACTGCCATTGCTTTCCTGGCACTCGCAGCTCCTTCACAGATTTTCTGTCGGAATTGCCACTTCTTGCACAGCCAATTTATTGTGTGTTAAATTTTGTCCTTTCTTATGCTACCCCTGTTTTTTTTTATCCTTTGAGTTTTGTTGCTAGGCTAAGAAAATGTGAGTGAAAATATTTATGCTGCTTCACCCCTTTAAACCCAAACTGTTCCAGGATTTTCTCTAGCCCTGTAGAGGTAAAAATTACTACACGTAGTAAGGGATAGGATGGAGAAAAGTCATTCTGTGAATAACTCTGAGTGCCTTGGGAGTAGCCAGGAGCTGTGGTGCCAGGGATGCCGTGTGTGGATATCCAGACTGAGGCACTGCTCTTTCTGTTTGTGTCATTTGTGAACATTCTCTGCTTCCCAAAGATCCGTCATTAACAGGAGATGCTGTTAATGTTTAGTATCAAAAGAAGTAATTCTGCTAAATCTGCAGGAATTAATTCCCAAAATGCCCCCCCTTGGTATTTCTTGATCCTCTGGCAACAAGGAGAAAGGCCTGTGATAGTTCTGGACTTTATTATTAATTATTTTCAGAGTCGCAAGGCGTCCCCATTGCTGGGATATCCAGTGTCCCCCAGATTTATATTGGACTGGAGTTCTTTGAAAAGTACTGATGAGAAAAGGCAACAAAAGAGGCAAATGAGTGGGCAAGAGGCAGCCGAAGGTGCCCAGGGGTGTCTGCTGCTCTCACTGTGCTTTGAGGCACCGGTGCAGTGAAGGCTTGGCACTGGCACAGCGCACAAACTGTGCTGAAATGGTTCTTCACCACGTTTGTTACCCTTCCCTCCTGGAAATTAATTTACAGAAACAAATTCCCCTCCTTCCTTAAGAGATGAGTCCCTGAGTCAGCAGTGGCCAGGGCTGGGATCATGTGTGGATACAGAGGCTCAGGATGCAAACCTGTGCTGAGCTCCCCTGCCCTGCCCTGCCCTGCCCTTTTGGGAGGTGTTTCCAGGCCAGGGTGTTTCCACTGTGACTTTGGGATCAGCCAGGGGCCAGCTGAGGTTCCCTGGAAGCTGCCAGAGCAATCCCTTGCTGGGAGCAGCCAGTCCCTGGCAGTGGGACCCACAGCCCAGCTCTATTGATCCTGATAGATTAAAATCTCACAGTGTGAGCCACTTCCAACCTCCTTTCTGCCCATCCCTTAGAAAAAAACAACTGGAGAAGCTGCAGAAATGTGCTATTCCACGGCTCTGTTCAATACTGACATTTCAGTGGTGAATCTGCTGGGCTCTTATAAAAATTTTCCAGTTTTTCAAGAGCTACCAGGATGGTTCTTGGACACAGAGAGCAGCAAATGGATCTGCAGTGGGAGCAGCTGCCTTTGCTGGAAGCACAGGCACAAAGAACAGGCGTGTGCAGAAACTTTGATAGAGTTTTGCTGCCAAAAAACCTTCTCTGGGTAGTTTGTAAAAGACCCTGCAGCTCATCTGATGTTGATTAGCTTTTGAGGCACAATTGCTACAATGAGAAAACTTTTACTGATTTGCATGTGTTGACAATTATTCTAACAGTAACAACCTGATTATACCAGTGTGTTAGTCCCAGATATGGTGTATTATTCCCTAGCTTTAGGAATAATTCTGATAGTTATAGCCTCTGGCTTCATTTAACCACAGCCCTAATCACTTCTGATTAAAACATACATAAACGAGTTTGTGGATTTTTTTTTTTTGTTGTTACACCTCAGCTTCTAGGATTATTTTTTTTTTGCCCCAAAGGAAAGAAAAAGAGAAAATTAGGTTTCAGCACAGAGAAATGTTTGAAAGACTGTACAATAATAACAAAAAATGTTTTCGTTTCCAGAACGTTTTATTTAACCGCCTCATTAATACAATTTTATTATTTTCATTTGATTAATTGCTGTAGGTTTTGAGTTTGGGTTTATTTCATTATTCTAGTTGCAATGACTCTCCCGTTACTTTCTTCATGTTTACCAAGGGGTTTACACCATTATTTCTCCACACAAATAACTAATTAGTCAACCATTTTCTCATTTGACATTTCTCAGTGGCGGGGGACTGAAAACTGAATTTCATCTAATTTTTCATTCTGTTTTGATCGTATCATTGGAGATAGAGAATTGTGAGGAAAGCCAGCCTGTTAAATCCCTGATGTGATGAGCAAAACAAAGCTGAGCTGAGGAACGTTTTAGCTCAGATGGGGAGATGGGGTGCATCAAAGTGCCCTGCAGATGGAAACAGGAGCAAACCCTGCCTGTACCATGGCCACAGCCTGCAACCCCTTCCCCCAGGGCACAGGAGCTTCCAAAATCCCTGAGATCGGGGCCAGACAGGCACCGAGGCAGGGAATTGTGATGTCTGTTCAGGCAGGATTAGCATAAAGCTTCTGCAAGCTTAAATCAGGGCACAAACTCCCAGAAACTCGAGGGACACTTTGGGATCAGCCAGGAAAAAGCTGCTGCAGGGAGGTACCCCAAAAGCTGTGGTACCCCACCTGCAGAGCTGATGGATTCACCTTGGGATGTGTCCAGGTTATCCGAGAAATGTGCATTTCCAGGGACCAAAAATGCACAGAGTCACTTGTGGCACAACACTGATGGGGGGTTTTAAGTTATTTTTTTTTAAATTGTACTCTAAGTTGACATTTCCAGCCTGTGAAAATACAGACAGTCTGCAAACCCATAAATTCGTTCCATGAGACTGAAAAATGGCTCTTGCATAAATCCTCAATCTTCAGTAAGTTTAAAATTGCATCTGACCTAACACCTTTCTCAACAGTGTGGCCAGAAAATGTGAATTACTTCAGGTTTTAGATTTTGTTAATGATATATTTATTCTGATTAATAATAGTATCGATTTCAGTTAAATTTGCTTTTTTACATTTTTAATTTTTTTTTTTTTTTTTTTTTAGGAATTTAGCCCAAGTAATTTGAGCATGTCCAAATCTCTGCAGGAGATTTTTCACAGCCTGCTGCACATGTAGCATAGAGCCACACTTTTTGTGCACTTGAATCCAAATTCAAATCCCTTCATTTCATATGATTTAATGGTAAAAAAGGCTAGGCTTAGCTTGGCAGCCGGAGTGTGTAAATCAAAGATGGGCACTGGAAAGTACCAGCAGAGGACAGTTTAGGTTTTATTTTCCTTTCTGACTTTTTAACAGCATCTTTGGAAGATTGGGTTAACTCTGTGCTAATAGAGCGTGGTTACAAGGAATATCTTTAGGCCACGGTTTAGGCCGGACACAGTGAGGTTTAAGATTCACAACAAGTCTTGAAAACTGTCGGTGACGTTCTCCAGAGGTTCCTTCCAACTCCAACCACTCTGTGGAATCAGAAAGTTAGACATACAGACAGTTCTGAAAGCCTTGAGGATCAGGAAGCAGCATGCACACGTTCACAATTGACAGGAAAAGATCAGGAAAAGCCCTTAGTGGGGTCAGCACTGCTCCCTTTATCTTCCTTTTATAACCTGGCCTGTAGTATCTGAGATGTCTAAATGCTTCCATTTTGTCTCACTAACATTGTGAGATGAAGCATTTACTTTTGTTTTCCCTTTGATATGAAATCCTCTGGTTGCCTTTTAGTCCTTACCCGTGATGGAAATGAATTCAGGTATCCCAAATAAAACCTTCTGCTGTAAGGACAGGCTTTGTCACACTAAACACAAGGGCCATGAGTTACTGCCCTGTACAAAGTTGTGTTTGGGGGCTGCAGCAGAAGATTTTGGGCAGTGGCTTTATATCTGAGTGAAAAATGGAATCCAAACCTCTGTATTCACCTGCACCTCAAAATTAATACATTTATCAATCCACTTTGTTTTTCAATACCTGAAAAAAAAGTGAATCACAGACTAATAGAATGGTTTGTGTTGGAAGAGCCCTTAAAGATCATCTCATTCCAACCCCCAGACCAGGATGCTCCAGGCCCCATCCAACCTGGCCTTGGAAAATGAAAACCCACAACTGCTCCAACAATATTTTACCGATGGCTTTAATGCTGCAAACATTTTAAAATTAAAAGAAAAGAAACAAAAAACAACAATCTTGGAAGTTGCATAAAAATGATCTTTACGAAATCAAATATCGGTATAGTTACAGAACATTAGTTGTAATACACATTAGAGAATTGTTATTTTGTTCCACATGGGATAGGAATTAGAGACCCAGCTGTGCAAGGCTGGGAATACACATAAATATATACATATATACGTATATAGGGGTTTGTCCTCCCCAAAGCTTATACCCCAGAGCGGCGTGGGAGCAGGAACACCTTTGTTATCTCGTAGCCAAAAAGCAGCAGAATTGCTGTGTCCTCAGTAATGAGTGTGCAGAGTGGTTCAGCTGGAGAATCGCTGTGCTGCAATAAGGTTCCCTTTCTGCTCTTCCTGGTGCCATATGCTGCCGTAATTAGTGCAGGCGAAAGGTAATGAGAGCACAGTGGAGGAGAGGGAGCTCCATGGGAAGCAGGTTGATCTCTAAAACTCAGCATTATGTCATCCCTCTATAGAGCACAATGCAGTTTTAATCCAGGTTTTTAATGTTGCACTTATATTTTGGGAAGGTTTTTTCATCTTTCTCTCAGAAGCACCACTGCTTCCCCAGGTGTGTATATTTGTGCTCTAATTGCTGCACCAGTCTCTCCCAAATTCATGTAAACCTTTTTCCAGGGGTAGTGGCTCATGATTTTTCAACCAGAAATTCATATTGGTTTCATTTAAAGATTACAGAATATCAGTATTTAGGGATTTTTTTCATTCAGAGGCAAAAGGGTTTTTCATGCTGAGCTCACAGGCACAGATACACAAAGTTACCTTCTCCATTATTATTTCACTTGAATTGTTCTGGAAGAGTTCGTAGAAAAAATTCAGGTGCTGCCATTACATGTTGCAGTCCCAGCACAAGTAAATGTGAGTAATGGGAATGTTTTTCATTCCAAATGCAAACATGGAGCTATACTTAGGTGAAATATTAGGTCACTGACAATTTATAATTATGTTGGTGACACCAGGATCCATAAAAGGAACAAGTATGAATTGGGGGTCGTGTGGGTAAGATTTGTTGTATTCCTGAGACTGGCTCCTGCCAGGCAGAATGAAATGGTATGAAAATCTTTGCTATCAATGTCTTATCATGGAATGTTTTGGGTTGGAAGGGACTTTAAAGATCATCTTGTTTCATCCCCTGCCGTGGGGGGCTGATGCTTCCAGATTTGCCCAAGACCAGGAAGTAAACACACACATACTGATGGATGGATGACAGAGAACATGGATTTAAACTCATCTGGGTTTAACTCTATTTCAAACATAGATTAAAAAAGAATTCAGGAGATAGGCAATTTGAAAATGCCACGAAATATCTTTCTGCATCTTTAGAAAGCCACTCAAATATTCTTTTCCACTCTCTATCTCAGTACTTTTGATGTCCCTCCATGCCCTGTGCTCTCAGGCCTTTTGCAGTGATTTACAGATTTTATCCTTTTAGCAGCTTTTCCAGGCAGAAATACATCCTCACCATTTCAAGGCTGAGATGAAGGTGTAGCATGAATGAAAGGCTTCCCTAATTCCATTGTGTTGGAGCTGGGACCCAAAATCCAGGCTGTGAGTCCCAGTTCAGCCAGCCCAGCCCTGCTCCCTGCTCCACCTGGATTGTACAACCTGTGATTTGGCACAGGATATTGTAAAAGTACTACTTTGTCTTTCCCACCACATTTTTTACTCATTGTAAGAGCATATTGCAGTACAGTTAAGATGATTGTTCTTTGTTCCACTTTTTGAGGGCTCTGCCAGCAAAGGTTTAGAATAGACCTATCATAAAAACTGTGATAAAAACAGAAGTTTTCAATTCAAAGATTCACTTCCCACTTTTGAATTCGGAGTTCCACTGTTGAATGCAGTGTTTGTCAACAGCTGCTACAATGTACAAAGCCTGACTGGAGAATCAGGCAGGTGTTCCAGGGACCAAAGCCACTGCAGCTCTTCTCTCCTGCTGGGAGTTCTGGTGGAGAAGTTCCTGTAGGACACAGCTCGGGCAGCCTCCAGATGCACCAGGCTGAAAATCCTGATGCTGTCAGAATCTCTGTCCTTCCCTGGGGTCAGTGCCACGTCAGGCTGGCTCACACGTGTCATTCAGCACACGTTTGGCACTGCTTCATTCTGCCTTCCCTTTCTGTCAAGGCATGAGAGCCAAGCCCTTTGAGTCGACACGGGAAAAGCCTGGCAGTACCAAGCCCTGGAATTCCTTGCCAAGAGCAGATGTGAGGGTGCCTGGCTGCTCTCCTGTGCCACCCTGGGCCATGGCACTGCTGGCTGGGAAATCCTTTCTGTGGCTAGTGCGGGGCTGTGGCTCTGGCTGGGTTTCTGTGTCGCTGTTACCAGCTCTGTTCTGTGTAAGGATCTTTGCTGACCTGATGCCTAGAGGCCAACCTAGAAACAGAGACTGGGCAGGAGTGAGGGAATAAAGGTGGATATTTATTTGAAAGGCCTTCAGAGGCACACCCTGGGCAGGCCAAAGGCTGCACCCAAGATGGACCCCGAGTCACGAGTTCTTCACACTTTTATAGCTTTGCTCCATTTGCATCTCAACCCAATTTCACCAATTAAACTTTAGCTAATGATGGAATTTCCCCTCAGCTTGCCCCCCTTCTCAAGATGCTGGGTTACACATTTTGGGCCTAGGCCGGGCTGGGTGTCCTTGGAGAGCAGCCTGGAGAGGCTTTGTTCTGTCTGTCTCAGCATGAGAGAGCAGCAGCTCCCAGGCTGCAGGACACTGCAGAGTTACACACTGGGAATGCAGAACTTGAAAAATATAAAAGCTAAAACCTAAGGCATCAACCAAGCCAGTGGCACCAGGCAACCCCAGGAGCTGCTCTCAGAATTAGTTCTCTCTGTTACAGCAAGAGGAAGATGCTATTTATAAATTTTAAATTATTTCCATATATCTGGCTCTCGATTTTAGTTCTGCACCAAATGGACCAAGGGCATATTTTGATTTGAGTTCTGTTCTGCATCCATAACCTCTCTGTGTCTCGCTGTAGGTCTGTGTTTAAGGTGTGCACTCAAACATTGGAGCAGACAATTTCCAGTCAAAGAGAATTGTTTTTGCTGCTCTCTTTGCAATGCCAGGACATGAACCCAGTGCAAGGAGCTCCCAGTCAGAACATGTCACACCCACTTTCCCCTGCCCTCTTGTCATGCAAGCCCTTGGGAACTGGGAGCTGTTGGCACAGTTTGAATTTCTTTTAAAAACCCCACAATGAAATAAACTCCACGAGCAGCACTAAATTTCACTGCTGCAAAGTAGAATAAGACCAAACTAAAGAGTAATTGGCACAGCAGAGAGCACAGCTTTGTGTACATCTCATGTATCAGTGTGCTCAGGACTGAACGAACAGTAGGTACATGCAGGCAAGTTCGTGTTTAACCACCTAAAAAATAGTCTGATTTTAAAAGCTGCTGTGCAATCAGCAGATCCCACCGAAGTCAAAAGTGGTAAGTGAATCTTTGCATTCAAAACTTCTATTTTTATCACGGTTTTTATGATAGGTCTGCTCCAAATCTTTGCTAGCAGAGCCCTCAAAAAGTGGAACAAAGAACAATCATCTTAACTGTACTGCAATATGCTCTTACAATGAGTAAAAAATGTGGTGGGAAAGACAAAGTAGTACTTTTACAATATCCTGTGCCAAATCACAGGTTGTACAATCCAGGTTTTTATTTGCACAGCCAACAGAGCTTTGTAGAGCAATCAGGGAAGATAATACAATCCATTTTACATTCTCATTACTTCAGAAGTGTTGAATCCTCTGAAATGGTTTCGGGGTTAATTGAGAATTTGCAGTTTTACAATAGACTAGGAATTGTTTAGGCTACCCTTGTTTCATATTTTTGTGCATACCTTTGTTGCGAAGTTATAAAAACAACAATAAAAAGAGAAGCAAAGAAGCGAAATGAAATAATGATCTGCATTGTTGCCATTCCAGGCACTCATTTTTGTGGGAGATAAAGCTGAGGTATTGATTAATGTTTAAATGGCTATTAAGGGGAAGGACATGTTGGGTTGATGGAACATCTCACTGTGCACTAACGTTTTCCTTTGATTCTTTTCCACGTATTCCCTAAGGGATAATTTCTGCTCCTGGGGAAGCCAGTGGTGAAACTCTGAGTTCCTTTTCTGCCAGCATAAATAAGTCAACTATTTTTTCTATTTATCTCTTTTTCTGCATAGATTCTAAAAGTTTCTCGTTTCCAAATCTGCTCTTTAACTTATTTTAGCATAAAAGCAGCTCATAAAGATGTGTAATTTTTCCTGGCTGTATGTGCAGAAGTTTTGATGCTCACTCTGGCTGCCTGAACACCAAAATGTTCCTGTGCACCACAGTCAGGCTCAGCAGCACCCAGGAAGTTGCATTTTTCAAGCCTGAAGCAAAGTTGTGGTAAAAACCAGCAGCCTGGGCAGGGAAGTCTGTCAGCACTTTGTTAGCAGCTGACATTTTATTTTATTTTATTTTATTTTATTTTATTTTATTTTATTTTATTTTATTTTACTT
>VWZT01007960.1:52622-74077 GCA_013397055.1 Pachycephala philippinensis | reverse complement strand
CACATAGGGCTTTCAGGTGAATTCACTTTCAGGTGAATGCCTTGGCACAGACTCATTAAATAATAACAGGTTCCGTGTCAATTACTGGTAATTTAAAATGTCTATAAAAGGTTGCATGGTGGTTTACGACCTATAACGGTTCACTGCAAAAAAGATAAACAAGTTATTATCCCACATATTGATTATATGATTGGAGTTTTGGTTTAAAATATTAACACATTTAATTGGAGAGGGAATTGGTGTCAGTTAATTCAGTTCTGTGCTGTTCCATTACTTAATATATTTAACTGAGTATAGAATTAAGCCCTAATCATGAACATTCTTACATTTATTGTTTCAGTCAAGCAGGGAAGTTCCTGGTGTGTAAACTCCACAATCTCTCCAAACATTTCCAGTTTGCGGGGGGCTGAATATCTGTGCTGATTGAAGGGAAAAAGGGAAAAAGCACACCAGGGAATTTCATATTGAGGGATCTCGGAGCCAGCATTTCCAAACTCTGATTGAGGCAGCGTGGATGTGGTAGAATTTAATCAGCAGAAGGAGGAAACTCCAGATGCCAGAGTGCAGAACCAAGGTGTTCAAACAGGGCTGGGTGTAACCACCTCCCCACAGAGCCGGTGAATTCACTGTCTGACTCTCTTTTTGCTGCCATTCCCCACAATGTAGGACATTTCCAGCTCGCCTAAAATAACTAATTGTAAAAAGAAAAAAATGAAAAGCACTCAAAAAGTAAATTAAAAATACAACTTCTAGTCCAACTGGAATTCTGAGTCTGGAAAAAGGAGGACTGTGGTAGGATTCATGAGGTCAGTGTGGATGCAGAGGTGCATTGGAAGTGTTGTGGCTGTGTAACACAGCAGTAGGAAACACGTCCTGTGTAATGTCTTAAATATTGATTTCTCTGCTAAACTTTGGGACATACATTTATCTCCAAAGGAACTGACTCAAACCTCTCTCTCTATCTCCCTCTGCCAGCTAAGCCTGACCACACTGAACTGTCCCTAAGGGAAGGCACAAGGTTTAAATTGTATTTTTGAAATATTAAGAGACCCGTTCATGAAAGCCACCGAGTGCAAGGACAAATTCCTTTACAGAAAAGTGAGCGTTTTATGTTTAGATCCGTGATTTGATAACAACCTCTGCACTTTTATTCAGGTATTCAGTGTACAAGGACCCAGCAGGGTGGCTGGAAATCAACCCCACCAATGGCACCGTTGCCACCACGGCAGTGCTGGACAGGGAATCTCCCTTCGTGCAGAACAACGTCTACACTGCTCTCTTCCTGGCCATCGACAGTGGTAATTATTATTAGTATTAATATTTTTGTTATTATTATTTTTGTTGTTGTTGTTATTATTATTATTATTATTTAATATAGTGGTGACTATTGTTATTATTGTTATTATTGTTATTATTATTATTATCCCTAATATCCTTTGATTTTCCTGCTTGAAATGTTCTGCTCTGAAAGCTGCACGTGTAAAATTAACCATGTGCTGCAGCACTCCTCTGCGTGGCCACCTAAAGGTGTTAGAGATCATTTTAGAAAACAGAAAAGAGAGGAATTAACTTAAAACTTCAAATTTAGAGGGTTTTAATTTAGGTTTATACCTCACAGATTTATTCCTACACTGATGTCTTAATGCTAGGTGCAATTAGTCTAGAAATGTTCTTGGAAAGTAATAAATCATCCTAATCAGAGTTAATTTCTTCACAATATTTGAGCAGTCAGCGTGCTTGAGGCACCTAAATACCAATAACAACTCATCCCTGATATGTTGGATTATAATCTATTCAATACAATGACAATGACAATAAAAACACAACTAAACCCCTTGTTAAAATGCAACCATTTTTGCATATTGTGTGTACTAAAGTTCCTTCTGTCAAAGAGAATCCAAGTTAAGCTATCTAGGGAAAATTCAGTGAGCGACTTCGGAGCAGAGAAAGAAAGAGAAAATCCTGAACATTCCAAATCTCCCAAGCTAAAGGAAGAAAATAAATAAAAGATTTGCCTGTAATATCACAGCTAATATGCTAACACTTTTTCACAGCTGCAGCTGGTTTAGCCCTGGTGATGAATTGTAAAATGCTCTTTTTAGGAGAGTAGTTCTACATTTTTGGAAGCACATGACGCAGGGAACATTTGCAGGGCCTGACAGGAGAAAGAAAATATCACCTTAAGTATAACAGAAAAAAATTCTGCTGAGATGGTGATTTACTTACATATTAATATACATATTTTCCTTAGGAAATTTCTGGGGGAAAATGTAGCACTAAACATATTTCTGTCTTTTGCTTGCTATTGGATTTTTTTTTTTTTTTAAACGCATCTTAAAATCTGGTGCACTGGGAAATGTCATCTCACAACGAAGCTAAAAATTTGGGATATTACTGAGGGGTTACCCAAAGGACAAAGTAGTGTTTTAAAGGTGAAGTCAGATATTGTTAAAGAGAATAGACGGGGAAAGAAACTGAGTGGTTTTGATTGTGGGAACCAGCCTGAGTAATGTGGATTTTGGGGAACACCTTTATGCTGCACTTAGGGCAGGAACAGTCCTTGCTCATTTATTCTAAGCCCAGAACCTTGCTGCTTTTAGTGCTCAGATTTTTTTCCCATTCTGGAAAAATGAGAGGAAGAGAAGAGAAGAGAAGAGAAGAGAAGAGAAGAGAAGAGAAGAGAAGAGAAGAGAAGAGAAGAGAAGAGAAGAGAAGAGAAGAGAAGAGAAGAGAAGAGAAGAGAAGAGAAGAGAAGAGAAGAGAAGAGAAGAGAAGAGAAGAGAAGAGAAGAGAAGAGAAGAGAAGAGAAGAGAAGAGAAGAGAAGAGAAGAGAAGAGAAGAGAAGAGAAGAGAAGAGAAGAGAAGAGAAGAGAAGAGAAGAGAAGAGAAGAGAAGAGAAGAGAAGAGAAGAGAAGAGAAGAGAAGAGAAGAGAAGAGAAGAGAAGAGAAGAGAAGAGAAGAGAAGAGAAGAGAAGAGAAGAGAAGAGAAGAGAAGAGAAGAGAAGAGAAGAGAAGAGAAGAGAAGAGAAGAGAAGAGAAGAGAAGAGAAGAGAAGAGAAGAGAAGAGAAGAGAAGAGAAGAGAAGAGAAGAGAAGAGAAGAGAAGAGAAGAGAAGAGAAGAGAAGAGAAGAGAAGAGAAGAGAAGAGAAGAGAAGAGAAGAGAAGAGAAGAGAAGAGAAGAGAAGAGAAGAGAAGAGAAGAGAAGAGAAGAGAAGAGAAGAGAAGAGAAGAGAAGAGAAGAGAAGAGAAGAGAAGAGAAGAGAAGAGAAGAGAAGAGAAGAGAAGAGAAGAGAAGAGAAGAGAAGAGAAGAGAAGAGAAGAGAAGAGAAGAGAAGAGAAGAGAAGAGAGAAGAGAAGAATCCTGCCAAGTTGTTAACAGTGGCCTTTCAGAGCTCTGCACTCCTGCAGGGTGCAGGAAGTGGGAATAAACAGCAGAACTTAATTAGCTGATATTAACCTCGTGCCCTGGATCACCTCTGGATTAATTACCAGGCAGCTTGGGGAGCACATTAAACATAGAGATGGGATACAAGTGGGAAAATTTTCTGCTGGCCTGTTTCAATGGCTCTGTGGCTAAAGCAGCCAAGGGAGTTTTAGAGTTGATGGCAACAGGTTGGGGGTCTGCCTTGTCCCCTGCAGGGACCACTGGGACTGACAATATCCCCTGAAGGTGTTCCCAAACTCGTTTGCAGGCCACT
Organism: Pachycephala philippinensis; assembly: GCA_013397055.1. Taxonomy (NCBI): domain Eukaryota; kingdom Metazoa; phylum Chordata; class Aves; order Passeriformes; genus Pachycephala; species Pachycephala philippinensis. The sequence goes on along the minus strand of VWZT01007960.1, from coordinate 70,379 downwards.
GACAATGTGAATTAGCAAAGCTGAGAGACCCACCTCATCCCTCCAGCCATCAGAGCTAATGTCCAACTTGAAATATCGCATTAGACAAGAAGCCAAATTGTGGTAGACTGATACAAAATGAATACAGAATTATTTCAGGGCTCTAAAAGAAGGTTGTGTTAACTTAAAAAGGGAAAAAAATCAGATTGGACATAACCCTCTGCATTCTCTTCAGAGCAGCATTGTCCACAGACTGCAGATCTCTTTCTTCAGGTTAATAAGTGGAGCCTGTCTAATACCAGTGAATATGCCTGGGACTTCTCAGTGAGAGGGCAGCCAAAGGCAGGATTAAGAATTGCCAAATGAAAGAGGGTAATAAAGTGAAAATTTAGAGGCATTTCTAATAGAGCAAGTCATTTGCTTGGGCTAACAGACCTGGGGTGAAAAGGGAGGAGAGAAAAAAAAAAGAAATACTTTACCAGAAATTCTTTTTTCAAAAGCAGTCAGTGAAGGTTTTTATTTCCTTTGGCCTCTCAACTTATCTCTAAGTCAAATCTGCCATGTGCTGGCACAGGCACTGAGGAAGTCTGAGCTGCCACAGGCTTTGCTTTCCCTTCCTGGGAATCCAGAGAGCTCAGGTAATGCCCAGGGCACAGCCCAGCAGTGGGAACTGGTACCCAGAGCAGCTCCCAGCAGAGCCGGCACTGTGAGATCTGTGCTAATCTTTAACATAATTTAGAGTGAATAACTCTAAAATCATATAAAGCCTTGTACTTTAGCCATATGCTAACCATAAATACAAACATTATTTAGTGTTCATAGCATTTAGAGTTTACATTTCAGAAAAGGTTCTGTTGTCCCATTGTGTTCCACGCTCACCTCTTTACAAAATGACCTTACATTCCAGTGCTGTCCTGGGTGATGAGTGCAGACAGCTGAAAACAAACCCCAGAGTGATCCTTTCTCCATCCCCTTTTGCTGATGTCAGTAGAGAATCTGTCATCAGTTCCAGCAGGCACTGGCTCCTTGTTATCACACTCCAGTGCAGGGAGCAAGTGCCAGGGCATTATTTTTAATCTGTAAAGTGCTGGATATTTCTGTCACAAGTAAAACCTGGAGCTTTGTGCTTGGCAGTTCTTTGTAGAAATCCATCACATCTTTATCTTTTTTTGGGGTAGCACAAAACTGTTCTTTACCAGTAGGACAGTAACAATGAACGGGGCATAGAAAATGGAGTCACTCCACTGCAGGAAATAATTTAGCTCTTTATGAGATTCTTTTTGACCTTTATGATATTATTTCTCAGCATTATCAAATTAACTGCAGGTAAAGGTAGTTAGGTATGAATTATGTCATTCCTGATCTAAACAGTTCCTGCAGTTTCCCAAACACTCTTAAAACAATGTGCAACAGCAAATTTGGTGGAAACAGTGTTAATTTATACATAATAAATGTTGACCTTTTATTGGGGTGCATTACACTTTAAAAAGGACTTTTTGGAAGAAATATCCTAATTTTCTCAGTACATTTGATTTCAGTAAAAGGTCAATGTAGTGCCTTTAGAATTTGAAAACTTTTTATTAAAGACCTGTGTGGACGCAGAGTCTCTGGCCTATTAAAGAAGAAATTAAACACTGGTAGGAAATACCATGCAGCAGAGTTAACACATTAAAGTGTCATGAACTGTGTTTAATCTGAGAATGAGCTGATAATGGGGCAAAGTCAGGTTTATGCAAACTTGGGAAACATGAGAGGTTTCATCCAATTAACAAGATTGCTAACAAAGGTACATTTTATTTCCTGGATTTAGCCCTCTAATCGCTGAACCCAGTGCGGTGTCACAGCGTTACTGGGAGCTTTGCTGCCAAACACAGAGGAGAATTCATTTGAGTTTGAGAAACCTGCATGGAACAGATTCCCAAATGTGCTGTGTGACCATGCTGTCGTGTCACCCTACAGATTCTATTACTCCCTGGGAAATTTGGGATGAGGATCACAAAGCAGAACACCTGTATGTTTTACTCATAAGGACAGCCATGCCAAAAACTCTCCAGGAAAGGTCTTTTTTTCTCTGTATTCTGAGAGCTTGGGTCACAATCTAGAAAAAGGAAGGGAGGAGTAAACCATGTCTGGAGGTGAAGATAAAAATGCCTGGAAAACGTGTGAAATCTTTAAAAGATAAAATTAGATTCTCCCTTTCCTTTTAGAGGCATGAATAATAATTTATCCCCAGATCTACCTTATTTATGCAATAATCACTCTTTTTTGTGGAATTAATATCTCACCACGTAGCTTTTTCTATCTCTTTAGAAACAAAATCTTTGGTTATTTTTGGTGGCTTAATTCATGGAAAACCCACCTGTGCTGTCCAGGGCTGTCACGTGGTGACAAATAATGACACACTCATTTTGTGCTTGGGTTAAAGGCAGACTGAAGTTGGATTTCACTTTTCCCATGCCACCCCAGTGGGGTCCCACCACCCAAAGCCAGGGAGAAACATTCTCCCAGCGAGAGAGTCAGATCCAGTGTGAGCATTCCACCTTCCTTCCCTGCCATTGCTATCACCAGGGGGCTACTGAGACAGAAATTGGGAATATAAGAACTTCTACTGCATTAAACAAAGAGAATAAAAGTAATGAAAAGTTGCCACCCCAGTGGGGTCCCAGTTTGCCTTGAGTTACACTTGTTCAGGGTTTGCCTTGAGTTAAAAAAAATGCAACTTGGGCCTTGCTTCTGTGACTTTGAGCAGTCACACTTGTGAGCTGTGGCACTATTTCAGTTTTCCTCAGCAAAATGAAAAATTCCTGAATCAGGGTCTAATTTTCCCTTTTTCCCACATTTCCAAAGCCCAGCTGAACCCAAGCAATCCTGAATCCCTTTTATTGTGCAGATCTTGGCACCGCTAATCACGAAAAAGAAAAGTTATTATTCTGTGTGATGAAGAGTAACACACAACACCCAGAAAAACCTGGAGTAACAAAGAGATGTGTGGCAGTTTGCAATTAGAACTTTTCCTTACATGTATCTAACCTGTCTTCTCACTCCATGATGTACGTAATTAAATTATCATAGATTGATTCCACATAAAACACGCTATTTTTGAAGAAATCAGGCAATTAGTTACCATGGCAACCCAATTAAGCCAGTTTTATACCCCTTATCTTAATTGCTGTATTAATTGAGAAGAGAAAATAAATTGAAGACTCATCCTTTTCTTGCCATTTTAAATTTCAGTAAAATATGAATTGCACACAAAATATTGTTTTAATTTGTCATCACGGGCTCATGATTAGAAAAAGAAATTAGAATGCTGAAAACAGTATTTAAGACGGATGGCATATGTCAGTAGCAATTTGATATTCTGAAAGAGCTGTGCTCTTTTGAAATGTAATTACTCAAAAATAGGAGGCGCATACATTATGTGAGGGGATGAATGAAGGGTTGTAACTTTTGAAGATTATTTATTTTATATATTTGACAAAGCATCCATACGTCGATACGTACAGAAAACGCACAAGAAGTTTGAATTGATGGGGAATTAGGGACCAAGATGTCAGCATATGGCTTTGAGGAGAGCAGCTCTGTGAGCAGCACACCCAGATTTTGGTGTCTTCCCACTCTCGTGGTTCCATTTGCTTTGGCTGAACCATTAACAGGGTTCATCCTGAACAGGGGATGCGATGGAGCAGGGCTGTCTGCACGGGATCCCTGCCAAAGCACCGAGCGCGCACAGATTTTCTGAGCAGAAAAACAGCATATGGAGGGGGAAAAAAACCAGCGTGAGGGATGAGACTGAAATTTGTGTTTAGATTCTCCGAGCAGCATCACTGGAAAGCATGAGAAGCACTGTTCTCAGAGCCCTTGTTTGAAGAATGGTGTGGAAGCCGCGTGAGGAGCAGCTGAGGGAGGCTGAGGGGGCACCTTAGGGTTCCTACAAATCCCTGACAGCAGCAAGGTGGAGTCGGGCTCTTCTCCCAGGCATCGACAGGAGGAGAGGACACGGCCTCGAGCTGTGCCAGGGAAGGGGAGGGTGGACATCAGGAGGAATTTCTGCACTGAAAGAGTTGTCAAGTATTGCAAGGGAAGGGAAGGACTCCAGGGAAGTGGTGGAGCCACCACCCCTGAAAATATTGAAGAAACCTCTGGAGGTGACACTCAGAGGTTTGGGTGACCTGGTGGCCTTCAGGCAAAGGTTGGACTCGATGAGCTTGGAGGCTTTTCCAACCTGAATGATTCTGTGATTCTATTTTAAAGAAAGAACAAAACATTACCTGGCCTAATCATGCAGAGGCCGGCTGCAGAGCTCCCTCCAAATGAGTTGGGAACATCCACAATGCTCTTCTCTTTCTTTAGTGTCCTCCTTCTGGCAACTATCAAACTGAAAACAGAGAAATTGATGAAAAATCCACTTCCAAGGAGATGTCCTAGGCAGCCCTACATTTACAGTTAAATGGCAGTAAGATGGAGGAAATTCTGTAGGCGTCAGTTCCAAGCTGACCCCAATGTGACAGAAAGTCAGATGGAGTTTATGGAATCCTGGAGAGAGAAGGTTTTATGTAGGATGGGTCAGGGGAAAGGTAATTGTGCCAGAAATTAGCAAACCCACACTCTTAAAGGATTTTTCCCATGCTGAAATTTGAAGAAAAATGGTTCTTTCTAAAATTGCTCCCTCGTTTTGTATCTTTGCAACTTTGTTATCCAGCAAAAAAATGAGAAGTGGGGGAAAAAAAAGTTGGGATTGAGCTTTTTGGGTCACACAAGTGATAGTGCAAGTGGATTAACAACTGCTGATAAATGGTAAAACATAAATATTCTGGTAAAATTTGGAATAAATTAATTTCCACTCTTTCAGCTTGAGAGGGAATCCATGTGGCAATGGATATCCTGTTGCTGGCTCTAAGGTTTAAATGACCTTGTAATTCCTGCATCATGGAATAGAAGGGTATAGAAAATTTGTAAAAATTTGATGGTTCTGGAAGCTTAATTTAATAAGAAGAAATGAGTACAGATGTTTTTTTGCTGTTCATAATGATCATGTGAAAAGGGACAGTTCATCCTCCATTCTTCCTAAAAACTCTTCTGGCTTCCAGAAGTCCTGTGGCTTAGATCTGAGTGGCAGCTGGATTCCCTGGAATGTTCGACTTTTCTTCATTGGAAATTTGTCAGCTATTGCCAGAATCCAACACTTCTGATGTTCTTAAATACAAAACAAAACAGAAAATATAATAGTTCAAATTAATTTCCTTTTTTTTCATATTTGTTTCTGATTAGATTTTATGTAAAGGCATTGACATAAATATTTATTTGCTATAAGACTATGATATAAAACATAAACCTAAATATGAGTGAAAATGCAGCTTCAGTGCCTCCCAGCCCTAACACTTTTTGACTTCTGTGTCTGACATTTTTCTTGTTAGTTGGTTATCAGTGCTTTGTTCCTTAGCCATGCCACTAGACAATTTATATTATTTTCAAGCAAGCTGACTTTCATCTGGTTTATTTAAAGTCCATTTTCACACAGCATGTGGAAAAGTACTTTTTTGTGTTTGATAATCCTTACTGTCCCTTGGGCAACTCGTTCCACTTGAGATCAAATTTGGTGTCAAAATAAAAAAAAAATCAGACAAGAAAGGGGAATATTTCTTGAGGATTTTCTGTTGGTTTTCACAAATTAAATGAAATTGCATTAATATTCTTATTATATCCAATTTGTTCTGTTTATAATATAATTTAAATATTAAAAAAATAATGCCCTATTCTTAGAGAAAAACATTGCGAAAAATACACTTTAGTTATTCCAAAGAGAGTTCATAATTTAAGACTTTACACTAATAATTCTGATATTATTCTGTACAGAATTATTCAGAATTATATTATTCTTTTCATTAAGATTCAAGCATTAAAAGTATAGAAAATGTCTTTTGCTATAATATTTCTTTTCAAACTACTTTTTTCAACTGAAGGTAGCAACGTGGTCATTTATGTTGGTAGCACTCAAATCCAATTTAAAACCCACATTTCTTGGTAACAGCCCCTTGCCTTGGAGACTCAGTTCACCGCCAAGGTCCTGCTTTGTTTCAGGATGAAATTATCCATCCTTCAGCCTCTGTTTCAGCAGCTTTTACACAAATCCGTGATGCTCTTTCACTCCTGTGGTTGCCATGGTATATTCCCAGATATGCCACTTGTGGGAGTTTGGAATTCTCTCCATCCCCAGTGTTTAAAGTGCTCAGCCTCAGGAGGGATGGCCAGTTCTGGCCAGTTCTGGCCAGTGGCAGAAGTGGGAGCAGAGCTCTTTGGAAAAGCTGCTCCCAAGGATTATTGGACCCTTTATGCCTTGCTTTGCTCGTTAATTCTGCTTTCAGCCACAAGGTTGGACAATACAGATTAAAAGAAGTTTTACTTCAGAATTAAAATATTCTATGGATAATTTTCCTTTCAAAATCAAAGCCGTCTGGAGATCATGGGATTTTGAATTATTTCAACAGCATAATACTGTCAAATTTATGAAAGTCGTATATTCCCAACGGATGAGTTGTGACCATTTTTGCTTGATTCATTTCTTGTTAGGTTTTTATGACATGCGTGTTAACAAGCTCCAGTTTATGACCCTGACATTTGCTTGTTTTTCTTTTGGAGGTCTTCATAAATCATGAAAAGATTTTTGTTTAAATCATTATAAATAAACCAAGCAGAGAATAAGTCATTGGAATGGACAGAAGCAATTTCCTCTCTCTCTTTTTTTAAGTGAAATATTTGCCCAGCCCCTGAACCATACAAAGAGTGAAACATTTGCATGGCAGGGAGAACGCAGCCATATCTGTGTGTGACAAAATAGCAGGACATCCATAATGCTGTTGGCTTCTTCATTTCAAAAGGCAGATTTTAATATTACTGACTTCAGAGAAAGATAAGAAGGGCAGTGCATAAGACATTATCAGTCCAGTGTGGAAATAATGCATTCAAAATTAAAGACAGCGGTTTAATTAAGTGCATGAAAGGCTGGCTTTTATGATCATATTTCAAATACTAGAATGTCTTTTCATCCATTCTGCCGTATGACTTTACTTAATAATATATCAAGAACAAAAAATGTATTGGAGCCTTTCTGCAAATTCAATTAGTCCAATAAAAAGTGAAAAATAGTTTCTTTTTCATTAAAAAGAACTCAACCCTAACCCTTCTGATGACAAAGTGCGAGATGAGAAGGGAGGGCAAAGCCGGAGAAGGATGAACATTCTGCCTTTATGATGCATTTCTGTGCGCAGGAAACAGATGAAGTGTCGCCATCAGTAACATTTGTTATTGGAAGGACTAATTGCATTCTGCTGCAGGCAGTAGTTTATCAGATCCAGACCTCGGGGTGTTCGCTCCTCCCTTCGGATGCTCTCCCAGCACAGCAATAACTCCCCGGTTTTTGGGCTGCTGTGGGCAGGGGGATGATGCTGAAGGGAGCCTCTCGCAGGGCTGAGCTGTAAGTGCTGTGGCACCTTGCCCTGATGCTGCACAGGTTAAGTGCAGCCTCTTGAATCCATTCTGCCTGAGAAACGCTCAGGGAAGTGCAGGATCAGAGTTGTACAAAACCAGAACAATGAGGAATAAACACCCCACGAGTGCAGCATTTCAGATGAGACCCCGTGTACAATAAAGGGCGCAACGTGCGTTCAGAAAACGCTGAGATGGTTTCAATGGGGTGCCAAAGGGAGCTGGCAGGAGCTGCTGTGCTTTAGGCTGAAGGCAGTGGGTGACTGGCTCAGCCGTGGCACACGTCCGCAGTGACTGGAAGTTATTAGCACCCATCAGCTCCTGGGTGACCCCTGTGAAATGAGGTGCTGGTCCCAGCCGGGTCCCATGGGCAAACTCTGCCTTCCCAGCTCCCGCAGTGCCACCGGGGCTGGTTTGTCACTCACAGCCTGGCACAGAGCCTTGTAGCTGCACCACGGTGAATAAACAACACCCTCACCTCTGCAGCTGGGCCTCTCGGGTCAGGGCTGAGGGAGGCTGACAAATCACTCGGGAAGGATTGAAACTCTGCTGCTACCCCGGGGTAAATAACCCATCTCATTTCCCAGAGCTGCCTGCTGACAGGTTTCACTTCTGCTGACATAACTCCATGCTGCCCTCAGGGTTGTTAGGAATGATCTGGTCCTGTTCTGCTCCTGGGCACCCACCACACATCCTGATTCCTCTCTGCTGACGCTTTTCCTCTTTCCTTGTCTTATTCTTGATTCTTTTAATACCGTGCTATCTATCCAGGGGATGGTTCCCAGTATGTTTCTCTCAGTATGTGCTGATGAACAGATTCTGTTCCAGATATCTATTCATGTCCTACTCTCATTTTAACTTCAAAATATTCCTCTCCCAGAGGTTTCCTTAGAATAATTTTCCATACTGTAGAGAATCAGACAGGCTTCATCCTGAAAATGCAACAGTGAATTTACAAGAGTGACTCATCAGGTTTTTTAAGCAATAATTTCCATATAAAAGAGGTAAGAACAATAAAAATTATTTCCCTTTGCAAGCCTGCAGGTGCAAATAAGAGCAAGAGTTTATGGAAACATGATTTAATAAACAGATGTTTGTTTTTTTCCTATAGGTAACCCTCCTGCTACGGGTACAGGAACTTTACACATCACCTTGGAGGATGTCAATGACAACGTCCCATCCCTTTATCCAACACTGGCAAAAGTTTGTGATGATGCAAAAGATCTCAGGGTAGTGGTTCTAGGAGCATCAGACAAAGACCTTCATCCCAACACAGATCCATTCAAATTTGAGCTCAGCAAGCAATCCGGCCCAGAAAAGTTGTGGAGAATCAACAGGCTTAACAGTAAGGCTGTAACTTTGATTGTTGTGTATTTATTCCTCCCACTCCTCCATCCCAGTGTACTCCCCCTGAGGTACTGTGGGAATGCAGGAGCAGTTTTGCTTGAAAATCTTGTAGGATGGACCCACTGCTGCTGCTTTACCCTGTGCTGGGTCTGCTGGGACCAGCTGCCTGTGGAACACCGGTTCTGAAACCTGAAACTTCTTCCTTTTCTTGTTGTGTTGGCTGAACTTTCTTCTTTTAGCTTTGCATTAATGAGGGGCTGCTAATGACTGATGGTTTTGTAAAGATTACTGTAGTTCATGGCACGGGATTTGTTTGCACGAGGTGCACAAGGCTTTGCTGTAGGACAGCACAAAATTTTTGCATGGGCTTTAGCAATGTAATTGAAAAACTTCCTAATTTTAAGTATTTGAACCCTTCACAAATAAAATACCCCAGTGCCCTGGGACTTTACACGAATGGTAAGAGGTTCATGAAACTGAAGAAGGTTTGTATGTCAAATTGTGGGCGCAAAGTACAACATTTCTTCTTAATGTCGATTATTCGTATTTCTTTTCTGGAACATATTATTTATCTCTGCCACGCTCCAATCCTTTAGTTCCTGTCATAACCATAGAGAAAACTAAAGATGGATATGATGGCTGTACCCTCCTGCAGGACAAAGGGGAGGAGCCTCTTTCTTGGCTGTTCTCCAAACATCAAAGCACCCTTCTCTTGCAGCCAAAAAGAATTATCACACCCACCTGGGTGCCAATGGCTGCTGTGGCCCTCAGCTCCCCAGGTGGAGCAGATCTGGGGATTTGGGAGGGGCTTTACTTCCCTTCCCTGCTTTCTCAGGGAAACTCTGGGGGCAGTTCAGCAGCTTTGCCTGTACTTCCTGGAAAGAAGGGTTATATTTTTTCCTTTGGCAAGTAAATTTATTCTCTCTTCTTGTCATTTTGGGGGTGGCATGCCCTAGAATTTCATTAGTATATTCGTTTTCACAGGTAACTTCTGCCAATAATTTGGAGGCCAAATAATGTATTTAAATGAAAGGGGCTCTTAGAAATCTTTCTTTTGGTGGGGTTTGGAATAAGTTTGCAAGTAGCTTTCACCCATGAAGGAATTTCAGTACTGTCTCTTCTCTCCAATTCAATTCTTTTATGTTTTCTTGGAGTATTCCCATTTTCTTCCTAATTTCCATGACTAATTTGGCATGTCTGATGTTGCTTGCAGATTCCTCTACCCTTCCAACAACCAGCATTTGACTAATTCTCCCCTCATCCTTTGCAGATACTCATGCCCAGGTCATCCTGCTGCAAAACCTGAAAAAGGCCAATTACAACATCCCCATCTCAGTGACAGATTCTGGAAAACCTCCTCTGACCAACACCACAGAACTGAGGCTACAAGTGTGTACCTGCAAGAAATCCAAAATGGACTGCAGTGCAACTGATGCTCTCCACATCAGCCTGACCCTAATCCTCCTTTCACTCCTCAGTTTATTTTGTAAGTCTTTTGCTGAGCTGTAAGTAACAAAGTGTTGTTTATCTGCTCATTTGTACTCTGCACAAGAAAACCCTCCACGGGAGAAGTTACATTCATACATTGATGTCATAATGCAGTAAGTTTGGGTTCTTTTTCCATGAGGGAGTAGCAGTGAGAAAGGTGGGGGGAGGGGGTTTTTTCACAGTTAAAAAACAATAGCAATGAATGCCTGATTGTCAAATTAAGAAGTAGAAGCAATAATTTTCAGAAGAATCAAAGAGAATCAGAGCTAACATACGATAAACTAAGAAGTACCAGCTGTAGTAGCAGATTTGTGCAATGCTTGCTTTCATCTCTCCCCACTTGAATTCAATTCAAACCCAGAAAGAGGAGATTAAAGGTGCTCGTGTAGCAATGGCTGTTCTGGGTCACCAGGAATATGAGGACTGTCTGCTTCAATCTATTCCTCCACATGAAATGTGCAAGTGACTGGAACGTGAGGAACTTGTTTGAGATTCTGGGTTTAGAACAACCCAGAGTTGATAATCAAGTGGCCAGTCTGGGTTGGAGGGCAGAGGGAATTGACAGGTAGAAGAAATTTCTGCTGTTTCTGCTTTCCAAGTGAGATTTACAAAATTCCTAACTTGAATTGGAAGATGTGGGAAAAAAAAAAAAAAAGGTTAAAAAGTCCCAGAATTACCAAAAGTAGGAATTCAAAGCTGTGGAATCCACAATGTAAACTGGGTGTGTCCCTGGCTGATCCTGTGACAGCTGCCAGCAAAATTTTTGATGCAGTGTTAGTTTTGAATTCCTTCTCTGTTTCAAAGGAATAGATGTATCCCATAACTATGACAGTAAATCTGTTATTCAAGGACTGCTACCATCATCTTATGTTAACAGAATACACAGCGTGGTGACTTAAAACCTGAGCTGTGGTGAAAGGCCTGGTGTTCTCTGTGAGAGAAAATCTGCCACGAGGCAGGGACAGAGGTGAAGGCAGAGATCCTTCACACATCTGAGCCTTGGTGTGTGCTTGATTACACATCCTGGCCATTTTTTTTCTTCTCGTAGACTCCTTTTATCCCAAAAGGTTGGCATGAAGGTCGCTGGGAGCGAGCTGGTACCAGCTAATGTTTGTGATGCTCTTTGAAGATGAAAAGGACTATATAAATGCTAAGTGCAAATTCATGTTCTTAGTCTCAATCAGTGACATCTAAAGTATCTGCTTTGGCTTTGGTTCAGCCGTTCTGGGTTTAGTCTCCTGGAACCAAATGCAAACTTCAGCTGTTAGGAGCAATATGTTAAAAGTATTTGACAGGGTGTGACACCATTGCAGCAGTGATATAAATATGCAGCCCATTGATTCAAATATATTCTTGTTGCCACTTCATAAATGTTGCTGGTGCTACTCTAGGCGTGACTTTCAGCACTGGAATTACTTTCTTATCTACCATGATTTGCACTTGGACTTTATTTACATTAATGCATCTGCTCAGAATACAATGAGGTAGAGAAAAGCTTTTTACTTTTGAAAGTTGTTATTTTCATGCTGGTTTTTTACAGCCCCCAGCAAGAAGTCTGATCATTTTCCTTGGGTTGAATTATAAAGCCAGTTCTAAGCATTGGAAAGCACTTTTTGGGTTGCTGTTCTTGGCTATAGGTCTTGTCAAGCTCAGCTGTGGGTGGAATGCAGCCCTTGGCATCCCAAGGGTGTTCCATGGCTGTAATTCCATCCCTGGAACTGTTACCCAACCATGCCTATGCAAAGCCAGCAGGTACCACAGCTCTCACGAGCATTTTCCTCAGGTGTGGGTGACTGCATGGGGACAGGACAGAATGAGGCTGGGAGCCAGCTAAAATAACGTGGTTCTGTGTTTGAACTTCTCTGAAATGTGCTGGTATCGCCCCATTCCCAGTTCATTTCCACGCACAGATTTTTTATAACTGTGATTAGCTCCATTGCAATGTTTTGTATAGTCCAAATATTTATCAGAGTAATCAAAGATTACGATGCCATAAAAACAAAGAGAACTTTAGTGCTTATTGAACAGATGAAACGTCCCATTTCTAGTGGCAAGTTATGGGTTTAATTTTAGCAAAAGCCCTTACGTGGCTCGCTTTGCTCCCAGTGTTTGTGTTTTATGAGGCTCTTGTTCCTGGGAGGTAAATCCTTCAGTCAAATGAACTTTGTTACTCATGCCAAAGTATTTCTCTTTGTATTTGACATCTGGTGTGAGGATAGATAGCCCTCTGAAAGAGCTGCTCGTGGTAAAAGAGCCCGGCATGAATATCTTTCCTATAGAAAACATCTTGGTATTATCATTTAAATGGTGCAATTATTATCTATACTTAGAATATGTGCCTCCTTCGTAAATCATGAAAGAAGTCAGATGTGGCAGATTTCTGAAGTGTCTGAGCACACAAGTGAAGAGCCTGATTAAAAATGAAATGGATGCAAAACCCAGCAGTTTCTCCCATTCTGGAGATATCCTACTGTGCTCACTATATTGAGGGATAATGGGATACAGACTGCAGAGTTGCCCAGAAACCCGTGGAAAGGTGGATAGATTTGGAATGAGAAAAATTTAGGAGTTCCTGTCAGCCAGAAATAGGAAGTATAAGATGGCAAAGTATCGGGGCAGATTTGCACAGCAAACAGTGAGGTGCTTGGTGGGATTAAAAGATGATGAACACAGAGTTGATGGGAAAAATTACCATCTTTGCATATTTGTACTTAACCTAATTAGCACTGGGATTTACTGAGGTCAGGCTGGAACGATGGAGAGTGGACAGGCAGAGGAGTTTCCAAAGTTAAAATAGTTAATGGTGGCAAATATTGGAAAGAATATTGTCACTTGTCATTGATACAGACCCCACGTTTAAGATGAGATGTGGTGGGTTTTTGTCCTCTGTCAGCTTTTCCTTGCCATTACTGGAGACGAGGCAAGGAAATGCTCAGATATAGTTCAGAATTTAGTAGTTCAGATCGAGGGGAAAAAAACACACAAAAAAAATCTGGGTTCCTTGTCAGGGAGGGGGACTACAGCAATCAGTTCCTTGAGGAAGAGAGCGAGTGGGGGAAAGTGAAAATCTGTCAGGAGCATGTCTGGTGCTGGCTCTGAGGCTGTCCATGGTGTCCCTGAGTGCTGCATTGTCTCAGCCATCTCGTGTTTCCCAGCTAAAAAAGCTCTGCTCAGAATTAACAGAACCAAAGGGACGAGCTCCACGCCACCAGAATTATAAACAGGCTCCCTCTGGAAGGCTCCATGAATGTTTTAAGTGAGAGAGCAGCTACAGCTTTCCACAAGGATGAGGGATGGAGATGGAGGCAAAGCAAAACAAGCAAAAAACAAATTTGTGCATATTGCCATAACAAAGTCAGCAACCAAATCTCCCCCAGGCCCTATGGGAGGCTGAGAAAGAACCACTCCGGCTGGCAGAACGAGGCTTTAGATCTATTACAAATTATTTATATTATTAGTAGTATTTAAAGGAGTATTTGAATTCTGGGCTTTTGATTTCATAATAACTATTTCACTTAATTGCATAATCATAGAACGGTAATTGCATTTCGTATCTTCTTTTATATTCTACCGACATTAAAGACCACGTTAGATTCAAATGTGTGGAATGAAGGGAATAAAAGAACAACCAAAGGCACAATAGTCAAGTCGGTAATATTTTACTTAAATTTCCTTGCTATTAAAAGACTGGGATTCGAACACTTCACATTGAAAAAACCCCAGTTTTTTATCTTTTTTGGTTATCAACCATGGATAAGAAGCTTTTTTTGTTCACCTGGCGAGTGGACTACAAAGCTGTAAGTTGACTTGAACTGAAATAAGTGTTCCATTATTCTGAACAGAAAGTGAGGTGCCAGACTAGAGGGGAAATGCTGCCATAAAGAAATTAAATAAGCTGGAGGTCTTTACATTGCAATTAATTTGTTAAAGTCAGGGTGAAAGGCCTCAGGTGTGTTTGAAAAACAGAGACTCGCACAGATGTCTGTGCTGCGATTGCAAAGAAGCCTTAGAGATACCCCCGAATTTAATTTCCTATTAATTTCCACAAACTTTTCCTATTTAGTGCTGGCTGTCCCTCACTATATTTTTTTTTTTTTTTTCTGATTTGAGGAATGCAGCTACAGGGCCAATAGAGAAAACACAGGTTGGGATTTTTTTTTTTCCTCCCTTGAAAATGATGTATTTGTTATTAAACCGCCACCACAAAACAAATCGAATTATATTAAAGTGGGTTTGAATTTCCATGAACCTGGCCAGGCAGAGTTAATCCTGCAGTGTTATCTCTCACCCAGCTCGTTTTTCAAAGCAGCAGCAGCCCCTGGATCTCTTGTTCACCCCGTGTTATTTGTGCAGGGACATCAAATGGCTGAGAAGTGAAACAATGCTCCTGAGTGGCACCAGAACGAGACAAATCAGAGCAGGTTTCAAATGGAACAGACCTTTGAGGTCACTGCTCTTTCCATTACCAGCTCAGATTTGTTACCTGCACATTCCCGCTTCTCAGCCTTTATTTTGAGTTACTTGGCTTAGTTTTAAACAGTCAGGTTGCTTTTTTTCTTCAGGGCTCAACAATTGAGTTTTTACAGTAGAATTTTTGGGTTTTCCCAAGAAGAAAAGAAAAAGTTCATCCCTGTTCCATACAATTCCAAAGAGGAACCATCAGAGGGAAGAGTTCCCAATAGGTGAATTTGGTAAACCAAATACTTCTTGTTTGTTTCTTTGGTTTTTTTGTTGGGTTTGGTTGTTTGGTTTTTTTAGCATTTTAGGTTATCTTAGCACTTTTTAATCTTCTACAGCAATTTTCTACTTTTCAGAGTAGTGTTATTTAAAAATAAGTTAAAAAAAAAAAAGATCAGTTTAATTAGCGAGAGTAAGGAAGTGTGCAGGATACATTTTCCCATTTCTGAGAAATGGAACATCCCTACTTTGGCTAGCATTACAAAAGCTGTCAAAATGGGGAGAGTTTTGCTATGAAAGGTGCTTTATTGGGGTGGTTGTTTGGGGTTTTTTTTGTGCTGCTCTAATTTGAGTTGCTTTCTTGTTCTAGAGCATTACCATGTAGGTACCTAAACTATCACCTAAATTATTCTCTCCAAGTAATTGGAGATTGCTGATATTTAGTGAGTTTCAGTGATGTAAATCTCACCTCCCAAACCCAATATTAGCAGCAGCAATATCCACTATCACTCATTACCTTGGTTACAGATGCTTTGGCCCACATTAACATTATTATTATTATTTTTGCTTCTAAGTATCACTGAAATAGATACTTTCTCAAATGCGTGTATGAGAAATACACCATTTTTATTCGTGTCTTTAAAAGATTTTGGTTAATTATTTAGGAAAGGATGGTTGGGGGGTTAATAGATTGCTTCAATTTGAGGCAGCCTTGATTTGAATCTCACTTTTAACACAGAGCTGTGTCCATTCTTCTGATTTCTCTGCAGGTTTATCCAGCCCTGCAATGTGTTGTGCAGCTGGCTTTGGGAGCCCACCTAAAGTTAATGGGGCTTGAAATGGCCCAGAAATCCATATGGATGTCCATAATTGGAGACAGGATGTTTGTACACCCGGTCAGAGAGACAAGACAAATAGAAATGCCCCCAAATTGCACATCAGCATATTTAAAATGTGCTTAATAACATTGCATTTTATTGAGTCAATTAGGTGGGAAATGGCATTTTACACACATTCGAAACCGTCCAAACACGTTCCAGAAGTGCAGAGGTGAACAAATAGGACAGTTTAGAAGATGTGTGTTTGGAATGCAAAAGGGAGCAACGTTAGCAGCCAATGCAGCTCCTTCCCTAAGAGCTGCAATATTATCCCTGATGGTCATTCTGGAGGCATGAAATGGACATTTAAAGAGATTGGTTTGATAGACCATTCAGTGTTGTGAATTCAAGTGAACGCTTTTATGTTTTCATTCTCTCAACAGTACTTCAGAGTAATTGTTGATATATAATATTTTGTATTTCTTTCATGAACAACTTCTTAAAGCCACGTAAATATCGAATTTCAGATAGTTATCATCAGAATTGCTCTGGAGTTGCCTATGATTAAAAACTAGCCCTGAATATGTGACCAGTTTAAGTATTTTTTCTGCCATTAATAGTCACTATACACCATGGGATGTTTGTCTCTTTTCACTGTGTCTGTCCTTGGATATTTCCCCACTCTATGACATCCAAATAGCTCGATGTAAACGGCTTTATATTCAGGTTTTGGTGGGATATTAAAGATTAGGAGGAGATTTGTTGTGCCTAAAGGTTTGATGATGTTGCCTTTGCTTCTATAATACCCAGTGGATACTTACAAAGCCCTTTAAAGGGCCATTAATGTTTAGAGTATTTCAGACTACATCTTAAAGCCTTACTTTATCCATATAACTAATTGGGCTATGGCATTGCTTGGTACTTAGGTAAGTGCCACGTTTAGGAGTAGTTCTTAAAAAATTTTAAAATAAGCAGGTTGATACCAACACAGCCAAACCTGGCAATTTTCTAGTTTGGTTTTTCCTTTTCTGTGGCTTCTAAGCATAATACTTTCCTCTGGTTTTTATTCTTACTCAAGAAGGATTTCTTCAGATGATTAATTTAGGATTTCAAGCTGGGTTTAGTCCATACCTACAGATGGGAATGTGTCTGGACTGTTCATGTCCTACTTATTTAAAACTGATGGTAACCTGTGCTGTGCTGCTGTGGGAGATGAGATCTGACGGCCTGAGCAGTTTCCAGGCCTTTAAAAGGTTGGATCCCTGCTACAGTTGATGCATTTCATTTTCAGCATCCATGTGAAAAAGTCAGCAGACTCGTTCAATGCTGCTATTTCCAAACTGTACTTATTCATTTCACTTGTTGAATATTTTCAGCCATCCAGTTCAATTTATCAGATTAGAGCATGGCCAAATATCCATGCAGGCTGCAGGCAGCCACCTCTGCAGTTGTTTAGTTTTGACAGAACTGAAAAATGAAGGAAGCATTTATTCCCTATTGCTTAAATGAAGGCAACATTGCTTTGGCAAAGTATCCAACTGAAATTCACATCAATTTAAAAAAATAATAATGGAGTACCTCTTGTCTGCTCTACCCTAACACTACCCCCTCTCCCAGTAAGATTCTTCACATCCCTGGAGACCAGGAATTCTGTTAGAAGATGTTTTATTTGATAAACCTAGGGGAGCGCTGGCCTGGGTGCTGCATGGCTCTGAATTTCTAAGCAAGGAGAGTCAGAATTTTACTTCACCTGAGCAACTTTTCTTTCAGAGAGTGTTTTTTTTTTATGCACTTCTTGGGAACTCGTTACTTTGGGAGCTCGCTGCATAGGGAGCATGTGTGGGTATAGGACAGGGAAGAGGAGAGGCACAAACAAGGATTCAGCAGTGCCCTTGCCAGGGTCAGAAGAGCATTTTGGCTCCCGCCAGCCCTGCTCTGGATCTGCCAAGAAAGCCTTATAATA
>VWZT01007960.1:0-52568 GCA_013397055.1 Pachycephala philippinensis | reverse complement strand
TAGTTATAATAGTATATTTAATTATAATAAATTAGCAGTGTGAGAGCCATTCTGGGAAATATCCTCTGCTGGTGTCACACAGGTGAAGTGACTTCAGCAGTTGGTGAGTTGGGATTGGCACATTTCCCCTCTGCCCTGCCCATTGGGGCTGGTTGCAGAGCACAAGGCAGCATTTCAATTCCTGAAATTAAACTCTGACACTAATTTACGAGAGCCCACCACAGCTCTGGGTACAATTCTGAGACACTCATTTCACACACAGCCCTAAGGCACACGGTGCTTTTCCTGTCATTAAAAACTTTGAAATAATTTCTCACATAAATGAGAAATAAACTGTGTGTGCTGTTATAAGCTGCAAATTTTCAGTGTAAACTCATTTACTTTTGTAGTCCTTATAAACTTTTCCCCAAGGTGTTGTGTCCAGTGAGATAACCAGTTTTCTCTGGGTGATATTAACCCCAAATTTCTTAATAGCAGGACTGAAAACAGAGGGGATCTGTCTGGGAATAGTCCTTCAAATTCAGTGTGATTTGGGGTGAAATTTATAATAATTTATAGGCACAGGGTGAATTTATAGGCACAGTCTTTCACACTGAAACTTCTGGTGTTGAAAGCTACCCATGACAAATCAACCAGTGGTGCACGTGAAAATAATTTCTATTTTTCTAAGTTCAAGGCTAAACTAATAACTATGCATCTAATTAATGACCTTTCCTAGACGGTAAATCCAGGAAAGAGGACCTGGATGTTGATTAGCTGCCTAATCAGAAACACGGTGCTGATCTCTTCTATCATTTTTGTTACCTCTTTAGCGTTACTGAGGTTTCAATAAAGTCCATGATGTAATGTAGACTTTTAATTATGCCAGATTAATGTAATATTTCTGATGAAAGGGTAATTGAAAGAAATGGAGCATGCATGAGCTGAACTCCAAACTCCAGCTGCGTTAACTCTCTTATTTTAATGGGAATTAAAGGATGAATGCGTTTTGGGTAAAGCTCATTCCTGTACAGAGGGTCAGCGTGAAACTTAAATGCCTTTAATTTTTATGAGGTTTTAACTGCAGTGTAGAAGCAGAGTCTGTGTAATAGAGGGTGAGCTTGGTCTCATAAGGAACACATCTTTCAGAGGCTTTTAATTACTCAGTTTAGACCTGTTTATTTAAAATAAGCAGGGACTTGAGTCACTAATGTGTAAATATGTTCAGAGAAAGCTCAGGCTGCAACAGGGAAGGCTGGGAAATACCAAAGCATTTTCTGAGATCAGAAGTTCTGCAAACACCATTGCTAATTGGCTGAAGGGAAGGGTTCTGCTGGAATGTGAGCTCTTGGCAGCCTGAAGCGTACAGAATGAATTTGTATCCTACCAGTTGTTTTTTTCCTGGAATGCAGATTAAGAAATCTTTGTCTTAAATTATGTGCTTTTTTTCCCTCCATTTTCTTCTGTTGTGTGGAGCAACATGAGGAGTAAACCTGGAGTCAGCCCAGTGTGAAAGAGGCAGGGAGCTGCAGTCCTTGAAGAAGCCAATATTAGGAACACTTGGGCTGAATTAGGTGAATTGCACCTTTTCAAACCAAATCAGCTTTGGAAACCCCAATTCAGGACTGGCCTGGAGAGTTTGGCCACCAACATCAACTCTTTTGACCTTCCAAATACAATCAACATCAATAGCTTTTGGTTGGAGTAGAAAGAGCAGTTTATTCCATTTAAGTTTCTAAGTCATGGGTCTCCCTACCCTGAACTGGGTGCTTAGACCTATAACCCCATAGCATAATTATTATTAATAACGTTATTATTACATTAGATCCAGATAAAATCCACAATGTTTGTCAGTTCTCTTGACCAGCAGAAGCAAACGTCCTCTTCCAAGGCCAAAGCACTGATGCCAACAGCCACCAGCTGTTTATGAGAACGTGCTGTGCTTTCTTATCTGAGCCCAATGACCAGAAATTTAATAATTCAGAAACACATGGCAATAACCCTGCCTTTTCCACTACTGTCTCACTGTTATCTTAGAAGGAATGAGGCTGAAAGTGTCTCTCAAGTATCAAAGAGGTAGAAGAGCAGAGGAGAACTGTGAGATAAAATCGGTGAAGATCCCATTAGAGACTGAAATGAGAGAGATTTCTGGAGAAATAAGTTCCCTGTAGCTGTGCTGGCTTAGTGCTGCTGGTGCATCCCTGGATACCCAAAGGGAAAGGTGGGAGGGGACCAGGTGAGAGCAAAAATTCCCCCCTCACCTCTGTGGCTTGAGTGCCTTGGGCAGCAAATCACTTGTTGTGGGTAATTTCTGTCAAATCGTGTCTAAAACAACACATGGTGTGTAATAATTCTTGAGTGCTGAGGCCAGATATGGAGACAGAGCTGATAAAAAGAAAATAAAATAATTACTAGGTCTAATTATTATTAGTGTGCAGATCTAAACCTGCCTGGCACAGGCTTACCAGGGCATTGAGTTCTTAGAAGAGAGAGCTCTCATTGATCAGCAAACGTGCTCCCTGCACACATTATTTGCACATTTTATGCTCACAGTATTCCTTAAATACTTAAATATTTTATGAGCTATTGTCAGCTGCAAACTTTAAATCATCTGTGTTATAAAATACATAAGAATGGGTTAAAAGAAAAAAAAAAAAAACTGAAAACAATGCAACCCCATCGAAGTGAGTGACTAGAAGTCTCCAGGTGAGCTGGTTAGCGCTGAGGCTCAAATAAGAAGTAGACTCTGAAAATTAGCTCTGTGTGAGCATTTCTGGAACTTTCATTTGTTCCTTCTTTATGGGGTCAATAGAGAAAATGAAAACCCAACAAGAAAACTGCAATTCCTATACAGGAAACGTTAATGAACATTGGAAACCCAGCTGGGAGAACAGAGAGGTTTTCAATATGGAGCAGAGGCTCCCAGCTCCCCAGTGAGTTTGCAACAGAGCAGTTGTGTTGGTTTCAGTGGATTTCCTCACTTTCAGGGTTGAGTTTTCTGGGCAATACTTTGGTTATCCTTGATTTCTGTAGATTTTGTGTTAAGGAAGTTACTGGCCAGAATGTTTGGCCAATTAACACCTGTATCAGACTCTTTGTAGAAAGGAAATTTGTAACTGATACTCTGGTATTAACCACAGGAACAAAAAGACTGATGCTCTGTAGGACAGAAGCAATTTCCAGTCAACTTTGTGTGCAATAGAAAGAACCAAGATAGATTTGATCTTGCATATTCTTACTCACCAAAAATGGTTGTCTACTGAAACTTTATAGAGCATAATTTTGAGTGTTGAATCTGATTTTCAGAGGCAAAAAGTATTCCTTTAGTAATCCACCTGTGCAGAAGAGTCAATCACCATTAATGGGTTCCAGGCAGTGTTTGGAATCAGATAATTCTTTTACCACAACCTCAGTCAAGGCTTAGCTGAATTCAGAGTCTTGGCACCCTTTGCCAATGCCAAGAGTTTCATGGAAGTGTCAGCAGAAGCAGAGGTTGGGACACAGCTTTCTGTGGAAGGTCCCCAGGTTTGTTTGAAATCACATCAGGGGAAGTTGCCACCACGGGCTGTGAATGAGAGGAAACGCAGATCCTGCAGGGATAATCCAGGAATGTGCAGGGGAAAGAGGCAGAGAAGGAGCCACAGAGGTTTTGTCAGAGCAGCAGAGCAGGAAAATGCTCTGTACAGCACAAGGCTGGCAGGAGATGAGCACACGGCAGCTTCAATTTGTCAAGGGCTCAGAAAAAGATGTTGCAAACCTGCTAAGTGAGAGCCTGGGTAGGAGATTTAGCTGTTTGAATGGCTACAAAAAGCCCTTTGGGACAACGTGTGAGAGAGAATCCTCTAGATTGACATAGCCTAAACATACAGACCTGGAAAGGAGATTCCACGACAAAAACCTCCTCCGGTTTGTTTGTGCTTTCAGGCTCGAACAAGAGGCAGGATGATGGTGTTGTCCTGAGCAATCAAAGGAAGGACTAGAAGGGAGTGCTTTAGGGGGAAGATTTAAGAGCTGAGTTGTAGCCGTGCAGAGCTGTCAGCTAAACATCCAAAAGGTATCAGAGCCAGAGGCTGACATTTTAGACTAAATGGAAAAGTGGGAAAAGAGAGTAAGGTCTCTGAACTGCCAGCACCGATGTGATTGCTGAGCTGGAATGGATGGTGCCACTGGGGAGGGGAAGGAAACCAAAGTGGGGAGAAAAAGGTTTCCTAAAAAATCTGGACAGGAGGAACAAGACAGAAGGACAGGCTGGAAAAGTGATTAGAGAAATCCTAGTAAAATGATAGGAGGAGACTGTCCCGGGAGCCAAGGGAACATCAGATTTTCAGGCATGTGATTAAATACATCAAAGGCAGCTGATGGGTCAGAAAGGATGAAGTGAGAAGCAATTTCAGTGAAAGAAAATTTAGGCAGGGATGGTAGGAGAAAGAGTAAGGAATGGGGTGGTGCTTGCAGAGGCAGGTGGGATAACAGGAAGGATCAAGAGCTTATTGTGAGAGAGAAAATGGCCTTCAAAAGACAAGAAAAAAAAATAGCAAAGTAAAAAGATTCATAATTAAAGCTGAACTAACTAGTTTTTGTACATCATTTACTCGGGAAAGGCAACGTGTATGAAAGGCAGTGACATTCATTATGTCTGTCAATATAATGTAAAATATACAAGCTTTTCTTCAGGTGTGCACATAAATCACCAAATCCTGCCCTTTGTTTACAGGCTGTTGGTGAAGCAGCTCACTGGCTGCTCCAGTTGGTGGGATATTTATAAATTTTGAGCTGACAGGTTTCTCTGGTGACGTTTCAGCCTGTGGATTGTACAGAAACTCAGCTGCTGTTCATTCATCATGTGCAAGTGCCTGTCCTTAGCAGGAAGACCTCCAAGGATCTCCTCAGGATTCTGAGCAGCTTCGTCAGTCCCAGAGCTCAGTTCCTTTGAGCCAGGATTAAACAAACGGCCTTCAATGACACTAAGCTTCATTGGGATCTGGAAATGCTATTTTTCAGGTGGTCTGTGAGATCAGAGTCCAAAACTGTTTCTTTTCACTGCCCAGGAGATCAGGTTGTTTACGAGAATTTAGCTCTAGCTGGAATCCCTAATCCAGATATATCCAGACTTTGGCAGTCATGACCATAAATCTCCTATATGTGAGCCTGGATCCTGATTTTGTGGCCAGACCTTTTCTTTAAGCAGCAGGCTAAAAACCCACAGGCTGAACAATTCCAGGTTTTGTCCCATTTGGAAATCTCAGTTAAATTTCTCACTTCAGTGAGCCCCATCCATCAGCCCCTCTGTGCATTTCTTACACTTAATTTGCTTTATTTACCTTTGTTTACCAGAAGTGAGGTGCTGCAGGGAAGGGGCCAGGCAGGTGTTCCCATCCAGGTGCCTGCATTGCTGCAGAATTCAATATCAACATCAATTCAAATAATAACAAGAAAGAAACAGATAAAGTAAAACAGCCTTATCAATAATTACATTAAATTTGATTTGCCCCAAAAGGCAAACAGATCATTAAAATTTTTTAAAGGGCACAAACCAGCATCTAACATTGACCATTACATTTCTGTGGTTGTGCCAAAATTATCAATATTGCAATATTACAATCTTTTAAGTGCACAGATGCAATAAATATTGCATCTAAATAATGCAATAAATGCAATAAATGACTAACATTTGCTGAGTGAGTTTTGGTGTGTCTTCCCCTGGTTTATAGGCTGAATGTGAGCTACAGCTGATTTTAGATTTGCTCCTAAGCTCTCCTTTCTGAGTTTCTTTACTGCCTTGCTATTACCAGAGTGCCCATCTAAAACAGAATTCAAGTTGTGCCACCTTCACTGTTTAATAAAAAACCCACATCAGTCTTCTATTTCTATAACAATATTAATATGATACACCAGGCCTTTCATCCCCTGCTACATTCACAAACTGGAAGGCTCTATCAGAGTGTTATTTTTCAAAAGATATTGTTTGTTTGCTCTTTGCTTGTCAGGGTGTGCAGGGAGGGAGGGGCTGGCATCTCCTTGTTCTCCTGCACAAATGGAACTGGGGAAGGTGTCCAGGGGGGATCAGATCCTGGCTCAGGATTTATCCTCACACCTCCACACCACATCTTCCAGAACTACACCACAAAGGTCTCTGGCTGCCCCAGGTGACATTTTGGGGTTTCCTCTTGGAGATTTCTGCATTCACAAACAACAGCTTCTGGACCCAGAGAATTGATATTTAAGTGCTGGCAGTGTACCTGCACTCACCCAGCCACTTGGTTGGGGAGGTGGGAGACCCAAAGAGTTAAAAGATGCTGTGATTTGCATGGCAATACTCACCCCCATCTCCCGTCCTTTAGGTCTGTAAGAATTCCTGCCATTTGATGCTGTCCTACCGAGTTGCCACGGCAACGAGAAGAGAAAAACCATCAGATCTGAAGATTGCAGTTTACAATTACTGTTCTTCACTCCTCGGCCTCAGTTGCTCCAGTTTAGTTCGCAGCCTCACTCAATCTGTCCCACTGTACCTTGGTGTTCGACAGCCTCCACCCCTCCTCCCTTTCTCCACGGATTCCTCCTGCAGGACACAAGGTTTACTCAANGAACTGGGGAAGGTGTCCAGGGGGGATCAGGTCCTGGCTCAGGATTTATCCTCACACCTCCACACCACATCTTCCAGAACTACACCACAAAGGTCTCTGGCTGCCCCAGGTGACATTTTGGGGTTTCCTCTTGGAGATTTCTGCATTCACAAACAACAGCTTCTGGACCCAGAGAATTGATATTTAAGTGCTGGCAGTGTACCTGCACCCACCCAGCCACTTGGGTGGGGGAAAAAGAAACCCAAAGAGTTAATTTGCATGGGAATACTCATCCCCATCTCCCGTCCTTTAGGTCTGTAAGAATTCCTGCCATTTGATGCTGTCCTACCGAGTTGCCATGGCAACGGGAAGAAGAGAAAAACCGTCAGATCTGAAGATTGCAGTTTACAATTACTGTTCTTCACTCCTCGGCCTCAGTTGCTCCAGTTTAGTTCGCAGCCTCACTCAATCTGTCCCACTGTACCTTGGTGTTCGACAGCCTCCACCCCTCCTCCCTTTCTCCACGGATTCCTCCTGCAGGACACAAGGTTTACTCAAAATTTTCTCTGAATGTTAAAAGACCATGACATCCAAACCCGACCTTGGGGGAGCAGGAAAAAAAAAAAAACAAAAAAAACACAAAACAGATTGACTCCATTTTTTTCTATCTGTTGACTTGTTGCTATTCAACTGTTCAGAAAATATTTTGTCTGTGGGTTAGTATTTGTATATGTATGAGTGTATGTATATATATATATTTATATAGAGAGAAGAGTTATACCACAGGTTTAGCTTTTATAAAATGTTCATCTGGAGCGTGCCAAGGGAGGGAGCAGAATAAAACAGCCACAGATGAATTGTAGCTGTTCCACCGTGGCTAAACCTGCCGTGTTTGCTGTTCAGAGCGTGGCCAGGAGGAGCGAGCCCGTGGCCACCCCACCCCAACCAGGGCTCTGACGTGGCCCTTCTCGTACCTCAGGTTCAGCAAACAAGAGCTGCCAGTCCCCGGGGCTTGTTCCTGATCTGAACTGCTCTCCTTGGGCCCCAGAGGGAGCTGAGGATGCAGGAGGAGCAGCTCAGCCTGGTTTGAGGGGCTCAAGGGGTGAAACGTTTGCTGGGGCAGGTGACAAAATGTCAGTCAGCTCTGCAGGTGAGAAGCTGAGTCAAACAGCAACGCTCAGCGTTTGCCAGAGCACTGGTGTCTCTCTGAGCCTCGGTGGCAGGAGGAGCACAGGTGCCCTGTTCTATAAATACCCTCACAAACACACAAATCCATGCGTTTGGATATATATATACATACATACACACGTACACACAGTTTCCAGTTAAGAGTAACGAGAGCATTTCTTTGTGTGTGTAAACTTACCACACTCGTTTGCAGACATGGGAAAAAAGGGTGTTTGTTCTCTATGAATATGGATCCTTTTTTATTCTGTGAGCATGTAAGGTCAAAAAAAAAAAAAAATCCTTCTAACTGTATGAAGATGATCATCTTGTTAATACACTGTAAATGATCCATCAAAGCTCACACCAAATTTTTATAAAATTAACACAAAAAGTATACTAGTGACAGACTGTGGCTTTTATTAGAGCTTGCCAGTAACTAGGGTAAGGTAAGTGTCTTAGAATATTTTAATAAACTTGCTTATTTAAAGTTTAAACAAGAAAGCTTCCTTATGCAATAGAACTTTGCAGCTGCATTCTTTAGTTAGCATTTTTACAGTACTTATGGGTCATACTCTATGGCATCCTTACTACAGTGAGATTATGAGCATATCTTCCACACCACGTCTATGTTTCAATAGTAAAAATTTTTGGAAACATTGGAAAAAAGTCCAGACATGCATTTAGTTTCCCATAATGCTACACTAGATATTAAATGTGTGTTGGTGGTTAAAATTTGCTGTACAATAGCTTTTCTCTGACTTCCTGTATTGTACCAAATATGAAACAGGTTGGTTTTTTTCTTTCTTCCTTTTTTTTTTTTTAATCAAAAGGAGTAATAACAACAGCGACAGAGGAAAAATGAGTTTGTGTTGTGAGCTTTCCTAACGTTGTAGATCTCTTGATAAGATATGAGCTGCCTTCAGACCAGTTTTTCTCTTCCAGCTTAACTCCTGCAGTCCTGACCAAGGAAAACCTCCCCCTGGTGCCTGCAGGAGCCTCTTGGTCTCTGTCACCAAAGTGGCACTTCAGGGTCGGTGGGAGCTGGTCGAGGACACCAGGAGTGGCTTTGGCAGCTTCAGGCATCCCAGCAGGGAAGTGCCTGACCCCAAACATTAACATGGGCACGCCTCTCCTTCTCTCTCCCTGCCCATGCCTTGTGATGGCCACGTGCTGCTGCTTTGCCATCAACAATCACGCCTTTTTTTTTTTTAAAAATATATCTTATATTCAAGCAAATTTTTCCAAAAGGAACAATTCAACCTCTGTATGGCACCTCTGGAATTCCAACGTGTATGTTCAATGAATGCACCCAAAGACTTTCTGCACCCTGTGCTTGGAGCTACAAAACCTCTATCTTGAATAAAAGAAATTATATTACCCTCCCCCACAAATACTCTTTTCTACTTGCTTTTTTCCCCTCTCCACCCAGCAAAACCCACCTCTGAAAAGACCCCCCCTTGACTTTGGTGTAATTTCTATCAAATACCAGAAAAATCTGCCCTTCCCTGCTTTAAACCAAGGCTCACAGAGCACTTGCGGAATCATTCCAAGGGCATCCAAAACAAGGAACACAGAAAAATCTCTTCTGCCTGGAGCTACACCAACAATGGGAAGACTCTTCCTAGCACCCTGTGCCCAAGGAGAAGACCTTTCTTCTTGGATCCACTGCAACTTTTTGATGTGCAGAGAGGTCAGAGTCTGGCTGAAGCTCTGACCCAAGGTGCATCCAAGCCTCCATTCCCATTTTCCCTTTATTTCTGCTCCCACATCAAAGCCTCCCAGGCTCCACATGGAGCCGATCCCTGTCCTACCCAAGCATGCCAAGAGAAGATGAAGCTGCCATGTTAATGTTTCTCCCCATTTCACACAGATTGGGGCATGTTCAGAGTGTGACACAAGCGAGGAACCACAGCAGAATCTGAGTTTTCCTACCTGAATAAAGGGTGTCATCCCTGGCTCCAAAAAACGATGCCTATCTCCTGAAACAAAGGAACAGGAGTGATTTATCCATTTTTCTACAATGTAATGAAAAAGCAGAACATTTACAAAATTGTTTGTATTATTTTCTAAGCGTTGATTATGTCTAACATTTGTTCAGCCAAGCTTGCTGTTTTTACAACATATCCCTTGTTCCTACCCAGCTGTTTTAGTCCCACCAACATTTATTTCAGTCTGTGTTTGCAGATCTATAAATGCTGTCTAGAGCTGGAAAGGCAGAGAACTTGTAGGCTATCATTTTGTAACATGCACGAAACTTTTTCATTGGTAAAAACCATTTCACTTGAAAAGGCTATCTGCTGTTGAAACAAAAATTGGGAATTACAATCAGTGAGAGGGGTTTATCAGCAAGAGAAAGGTCTCATTTTTGGTGTTGGTAACTGAACCCTGGTCTGTGCTCCTCATGTGTGCTTTTCCAATACGCCTGTGTGCATTTATTAATGCCCATTTTGTTCAGTAGCTGTAGGTTTGAAGAGTAAAGCAAAGGGAAACGAGCTGAATTTCCTGCTGGGGGTGGAGGAAAATTAGGTAAGAGTGGAACACTGGTAACACACTCCCTGAGCCCCGTTCTCATCGTGTGCACACTGCTGCAAATCAAACAGCAACTCCAGCATGAGAACTGAGATTCAGTTAATCATATTTAGATGAAACTTTTCATCTCAACCTCCCCACATATTGCTTTTTGCTGGGAACAGTAAAGCTGCAAGATTTGTCACAGGATTGCTGAGTGCTTACACGTTGTCAGAAGTCTGGGGTTTGTGACAACCAGAGAACCTGCAGCCACCCCCAGGTGCCTCGTGCCCTTCACCGACCACCCGAACTCTTACCTGACCATCTGTCTCCCAGAATAATTTGGTTTAACCTTTATTTGAAATGGCCGGGGCCAAATAATTTGTCCTGTTCTCTTACATAGTCATTTTTTGGATCACTATAATACAAACCTCATTTATTAAATTATGGACTTACAAGCAGTTTGTAGGGCCCTATCTTAAATGCCTTATCACTACAAAAATACATATATTATACTGACAACTTTTGTCTTTTCTTTGCAAAGGCCTCTTGTCTGAAATACTGAGAAAGCTGCCAATTTTCTTCCCAAATGTTACTAATTCACTCGTAGCAGAATTCTGTGCACAAATAATTTTACATCACTTGGTCTAAAGGCTAAGTTAGTTTTGGAATAGGTTTAAAAATGTCTTATTTGATTAAAAAAAAAAAAAGAATTTAATTGTATTAAAGTCACATTGGCTTGAGAACACCAGGTCTAAAACAAAACTCTGCTCCCGTCTTGCCTTTACCGCATCTCTAGAAACTCTGTTGTCTGACAGATCCAGTCCAATGCTAACAACAAGAAAAATAAAACAGCAATTATTTTCTTTCATTTAACTCCGCGCTCTATAATCTTTAGAAGTAACACGCAGTGCACATTAGTAATTATCATTATAACCAATCTATTTAAAGCAGATAGAGCTGAGTCTTTCCTGCACAAAGCACATAACCCACTGGCTGCCCCGTTCTCTGGCCTCACACCAGGACACACGAGCTGGTTTGGGATTGTCCCAGTGGAATCGATGCACTCCCCCACTCTCAGTGGAAAGTTTCTAGTTGCACAACTGCTATGTGTGTATATATGTAGATATATAGAGATATACACATATAAATATATATAATATATATGCACGTGGAAGGAGACCGATACAACACGGGGACTTGGAATAAGCAGTTTAATTCCCTCAGTTAGGGATGAATTCGTGAGGTAGGGGAGAGCATGGGCTACACGTTCTGAACCAGTCTGATTTAAAGCAAATTAAAAAAGGCAAAAAACCCACACTCTGAACCCCAGGCTTATCCCAACTCTCCTGTTGTAGTTCTGCTGCCTTGAGCTGTCCCCTCGTACCAGAGTTATATCATTTGAAGATATGCATCATTGTTTACTGACTCATTTTCAGTTGTCTGTGGATCAGCAGGTCACCCGTAGTGGAAAGGGAAGGGTTTAGAGCCAGAATTCGTCATTCCTGAGCTTTCAGTGGGACAGCTGCTCGGGAAAGTTTCATCCAGCCTTGAACATTGCACTCCTCCTCTGCATCAGCAAGTGACTGTACTCTGTAATTTGGGGTGAAATGAATGTAGTCCAGAGCCAGGCGGGGTGTTTGGATGTGCACACACCCCCTGCCTGGGCCTGGGGCTGAGGAATCAATCCGCGTCGGGGGGACTGTGATGGGGAACTCAGCACAAACGAGTTGTGTTGTTACTGCCATTTCAGCCAGAACCCTCCTGTAAAATCACATCCACCCCATAACAATCTCTGTCCCTTTAAATTACCATCAGGATTTTTTTTTAATGATTATTTTTTCTTTTTTGATAGTCCAAGCAAGGAGGAAAATATTTTGTTTGATTTTCAAGATGCTTAATTCAGCTACTTTTCCAGTTAATCATTCCTTTGGGCCCTAGTTGCTGAATCGCTTGCTGTTTCTGAGGTGTAAATAAACGTTTTGATTTATGACGTGGTTGCAAAGAAACTTGTAATTTATTTGTGAAATGCTCAAATAAAGGATGTATGGGCTTTTACCTTCTGTCTGGATGTAGAACTCGCTGCAGGAATGGAGGGCCACAAAACCACCTCCAGAAACCTGTGTTAAATATCTTAAACCCCAGTGTGTTCTTAATGAAGGAGATAAATTGCAGCATTCACCTCACCATGACGTGGTTTGAGAATGAGAATGTGGAGCTTAGAGAGGTAAATAGAATCATAGAGAGTGGTTTGGGTTGGGAAGGACCTTAAAGATCATCTTTGAATGATCTAAAGATCCGGGGACACCTTCCACCACACCAGGTTGCTCAGGGCCCTGTCCAACCCAGCCTTGGACACTCCAGGGATGGTTTGACCACACAAGAAAAAGGTTTGATCCCACAAGAAAGCAGCAGCTGAATATTCAGGTAACAACAATAATCTGCCTCCTGAAGCCCCATTTCCATTCCAGAGGCTGCCTTGAGCCAAACCCAAACCAGATGTCCCCAGGCTGGACTTCAGCCAGGAGCTCTCATGGATTTTGTTGCATTTCCTTTCTGCCTCACCTGGTCACCCTCCCCACCCACCACCATCAACTCAGCTCAGAGAGAACAGCCAGACACAGGAACTGCACAAACAACACAGAACAGGCTGAACAAACGCCTCTTTACCACGGAATTTCTTGTTCCAGCATAACACTAAAGCCTGTTGGCCTTCTGAAATTCCTCTGAGTTGTTTTTTAGATCTTCTAGGAAGTTATCTAAAGTGACAGAGCCACATAAAGGTAGAATAGCTCTGAAAATAGCCTTTTAATACCTGTGGGAATAGAGGAAGCTGGGGAGGGAGGGCAGCAGTTGAAGGAAACATTTGAGTACAAGCCCCAGCAGCTTTCTGTCACCGACCCACCTCCAGCTTCTGCCTATAGCTGATGCTTTATCAGACTTTGAACCTAAAGGGTTTTTTTCATGTGGTCCATAATAAGTAGAGGATGAAAGAGCCTACATGAAGCTTGTGGTGTGATTGAGCAAAAGGTCATTACCTGAAAGCCACAGCAAACGTGTGTCATCTCCTTTGGTCTCAGCTGAGATCATTGCCCCAAACTAATTCTGTGCCTTGTACCTCGAGAGAAGGTTTGAAACAGCACAAAGTTAACTCATAAGCAATGAAGCATTAACAGAGAGAGAAAATGCTGAATGGTTTTTAGCTGGGGGAAGTTTTGTGCTGCCCTTTTAACCTTCGGTGTCTCATCTCACCCCACCCGTTCTGGACTGCAGACTGCTGTTAGTTGGGAACTTTGCACAGCTCAGCCCAGCTATGGTTTTTTTCTGCAGCAACAGTAAATCAGAACAGTCCCTCTGCCTGCAGAAGGTAACCTTCTTACCTGCAGAAACAAAGCAAGGGTCACTGCTCCTGCTGCAAAGCCTTTGGGAGGCTCACCCTCCACGCCTCTGGCTGGACTCTACTCATCCTCCTGCTGACCTTTGCTGCTCCCGTGGTTACTGCAGTGAGTGACTCCAGTCCAGCACAACCCAGCTGCCTGTGGCAGCACATCTCACTGCCCTCACTCATTCCCAATTTATTGCTCCATATCCAACTGTGGAATATCACCAGCAGTTCTGTGGCTGGATGCCCTTTCCAAGACAGGCTGTCCAAAACAAGAAAAGGTGTTTAGACCACTTGATTACTGCCAGGTATGCTGCAAACTCAGAAAGTAAAGCATAGTTTTACTGGACATTTGTAATTAAGTGTGTCATATAATTAAAACCAGTGATTATAACCTGCCTTGAGGTTGCAGTGTGCAGCGTTGGCTGGGCTGGCACCAAGGGAAATAGCCTTTGGTGGGATTGATGCACCTTGTTCCCACTGGAATCACTAAAACCCCAGAAGCCTAAGAGCTGAACACCCCCCTCCCCCAGCTGATAAAATAATGATACAACCATAAAGTATTTCCTTTGGTTTTAAGTCATCATGAGCTAATACACGCGCTAAATTTTTTTCCTACGTCTCCAAGGTAACTTAATTGGCATCATGTTTCATACTGAGCAAAACCAGCAAAACCTCCAGAGAACAGGGGCCCCAATTAACAGATTCCCAGCCTTTCATATCCTTGATTGCTGAAAAGAAAAAGAACAACATGGGGGATGTGTAATTCATGTGGGGATCACAGAGAATGTGACAGAGCCCGTAGATAAAGCACAGTAGAAATCATATATTGCAGTAATTAGAAAAACCCTTGTTACAAGACAGTGTCTGAAGGAAAGATTTAAGCTTTTTGTGCCATTAAACTCACGTGGACAAGCTGTGACCATTAACTACATCGTGTTAGATCTACCCTGGTGCTGGAGAGCCCAGCCACAGTGCCTGGCACATCTGCCATTATTACTAATGCCAGAAACTGCATTAATCCATGTGAAAATGGCTTGTTCTTGGATCCTGCATGGAGAAGTCAAAGCAGAAATGGCTCTAGAGAGGAATCCTTTGAGCTGGGCAATCCCTCTGTACCCTCAGCCCTGCTCAGACCACCTGGGCAGTGGAGCCAGGTGGAGATTCACCCTCCTGGCAGGGCAGCCACAGAGGTGTGACAGCCACAGAGCCACAGTGCAGAGACACCAGAACCTCTGACAGGCACAGTGCAGAGACACCTCACAGCAGAACCTCTGACAGGCTCTGGGCACAGACACCTCACACCAGAACCTCTGAGGGGCTCTGGGCACAGACACCTCACAGCAGAACCTCTGAGGGGCACAGACACCTCACAGCAGAACCTCTGAGGGGCACTGGGCACAGACCCCTCACAGCAGAACCTCTGAGGGGCACAGACACCTCACAGCAGAACCTCTGAGGGGCACAGACCCCTCACAGCAGAACCTCTGAGGGGCTCTGGGCACAGACACCTCACAGCAGAACCTCTGATGGGCACTGGGCAGGGAGCTGGAGCCAGGCAGCATTGGTACAAGGTGACAGGCACCCAGCAGATGAAACAACAGCTGTTTGAGGAAGGTTTTTTCCTTTGGCTGGACTTTTCCCCCTCTTTCTCACCCTCTGATGTCCTGCCATCACTCCTGCACTGGTGCTCTGGATTGGCGCCTCATGGAACACCCATCAGGGCTCTCTCTTTCATCAGTTCTGTAATAAATAAATAAAATAATTAATTGCAGTCATCTGTTGTCACTCACACACCTGGGGAGCTCAGCCCTTCCTCACACTCCTCATTCTCTTTCCTCGGCACCGGGTTCTTTGTTCTTTAGCAAACAATTTCCCAGTACCTGAAGCAAATGCAGATGAGTGTTGTGCTCAACTCTCTTCTGGGCTTGAGTGGATGCAATCCAAGGCTTGTTTTCTTCAGCTCTTTCTTCAATTTTAGGCAAAGTCCTCTCGCCACTGCAGCTCTTCTTCCTGCTCAAGCTAAATAAGTGAGGAAGGCATTATGTGAGGTTAAGTACCAGCCTTTAGTGAGGGTATAACTCATTTAAAACAGAGCTAAATAATTAGGTGTAATGGATTTATTGTTTAAATCAAAGGAGTAAAATATGTATACATATAAATAGAAGCTGGTAAGGTGATGAGCTTCATTATTACACACACACACACAAAATAATAGGCTATTTTTAAATTGCTTATTAAATACTGAATACTCATTAAAAGCTCAGTTCATTGGGAAAAAAAAATACCATGCAATTAAACCATAGTACAAACTAATTAATATGGGATTTAGGGCAATTCTAATACCTTTAAAGAGGTGGAAGTGAGGACAGTTGGCAGCATGGATTTGTACCAGTCATCTTGGTTAGCCTGGCATGGGTTTCCTTCTACTTTATGGTTTTGAGAAGGTTCTATTCTTTTGTTTCAGTTTCAAAGGAAATAGAGGGGAGTGAAATGGGAATAGTTTTTGTGTGGGTCTTCACACAGTCTGGATAAAAGATAGATTTATCTATTTACTCCAGAACACAGCCACCCCTCCCTTTGTTTCTATACAGAACCTCTCGGCACTCTGCATCCTTCCCTTGAACAAATAAATCTGAAATGCCCTAAGATTTAACAGCAGAATTCTCAGATTCTCAGCCTGCTCAGCTCCTCAGCCATGGAGCACCTTCTCCCTTTGGGAGATCCCTGTGAGTCTGCTCTTCCCAAAGGCTGCTGTGCCGTGAACCATTGTTACATTGCCCAGTTTCCTGTGGGTCAGAAGACATTCCCCAGGTATAACCCAGACTCTCAGGGCAAGGATTTTGGTGCTTTTTTTGCAATTGAATTGAAAGAGGATGCAAAATTTCTAAGGAAATACCACTGAGGGAGCCTGCCAGCCCCTTTTTTGGTTCTTTGCTTGCATTTTTAAGTCCTCAATCCAACAGTTTTCCTGTTTAGAAGTAGGATGTCACAGGAGTCAAGACAGTGAAAATTTGCCCCTCATTTTTGATAGCATGAGCACCACAAAGAGAGGTCAATAGAGGAGGTAAATATTTGCTAAGAACCCTTGTTTACACCCAAACCAGGACGGGTTTCAGACTAAAAACCAAACTGAAGTTAGCTGCTGGTGCTCCCCCCGGAAGTCTGAGTCTCGTTGTGCATTTTGGTGGGAGCTGCACAAAGCAGCCAGCTCTGATTTCCGCCCTGTGGAGGTCAGGCTTTCATTACATAACACAACTTTAATATTTACTGCTCCAACCAGAACTAAAGCACAGGTCTGAGATGTTCTCAGCACCCGAAGCTTCACTGGCCTGTGGATTTGGGAATCCATTTGAGTTTTGCTTCATACCTGAGCACATTTACACCAAAGCAGGAGACTGTGAAATCAGCTCAGCTTTGATGCCAGAATTTTCCTCCCAGTTTGCAGAGCTGTAAATTACTCTGCAGGATGACACACTCTGCTCTGGCGTGGAAACACTGTGGTTTTTAGCTGTGGTAAGGAGCAAAACCCATTCACATGCACTCATCCAAGAGAGGTGTCACTGGCCTGACACAGTGCCTTCTTCCAAGTCCTCGCTTGTATTTCATTCTCTCATTTCTCTGTTAATAAATAAATAAAATCCCCGTTGGTTTAGGGCTGTAGGAGATGAAAGAATTCTTTCTTTTCCGTGTCAACATTGTGCAGCGCTGATGGAGCCTGGCAACAGCTGAATCCTGGCTCAGGCTCCTGCCCTGTTTTCCTTATTAACATTTTGCTTGGCTGTCCCTGCCAAAGTCCCCTGGACATCTCCGAACTCAGAGAATTGTTGCAAATATTGCAAAGTCCAAGTGTGAAAGGAACTGCATGGAGCCCCCCGGGAAGCTGTTAACAGGGTTTTACCAATAACCCGGGTTCACAGCAAACAACAGGCACCTGTTCCATGGGAAACGTGTTCTTAAATTGAAACTCAATTATCGCCGCATATTTTAGCATAATTTCTGCACCTTATCTAGGACCTACCATGAGCCTTGAAAGCCTGGTTATTAATCTAAAAGCAGCCCACAGAAACCGAGACAAAAATGAGAACATGAGGAACTGGAGTACGCAAATAGTTCAGCATTTTAAGAGAATTCTAGAAAAACCTCTGTTATATATTGCAATTTTGTTTCAGGGGGATGTGAATGGAGATAACAATCAACAGAAGCCAGGTGCTTCATCTTAATAATTACCTCTACGGTATCATAATCATCTCTCGCTTGTATTTCATTCTCTAACCCCAAACCACAAATACAACAAAAACAACAACAACAACAACAAAAATAAATAAAATGACAAAAAACCCTCAACCTCTCGAAGAAAAGAAATAAAGCTAAAAAAAGAAAATAGTAAATAGTGCTCCGAAAAACCTTCCTTGTAACCATGGAATACCTTAAACATTTAATAATTATAGTCAACGTTCTTAGACTGGGTAGCTAAAACTTAATGTCTAAAATAATTTTCAACCATTACGTGCATGATAAATAAATTTGTATTTTCAACAGCCTGCTATAAAATTAAAAGACATCTCTACTCATCCAGTGGCCCAGGAATGAGTGCAGCCCTAAAAACCAAAATAACCCAGCTCTCACTCATATATACAATACAGGGGCTCTGAAGGGATGTGATTTCAAACTCAGCTGACTTTTCCAGAGCTTACTTGTACTTTTTATAATTCCTGCAGCCTATGCAAACTGCCTGAATAATGGTTAATGATTAATGTCCTATTCACCATGGTCTCCTCCCTGAATACTGAACTCTCTGGACAGTAGGATGGGGTATTTGCATTTTACGTTAATGCCAGGCAAATTTAACTTCCCAGCTGAACCCAGCAGCCTCCAGAGTGACCCCTTCTAGTCACAAACAGCTGTACTTAACCTGAAATCCTATTCTTCACATCCTTCATGAGGGGGACACGGAATTATTCTGAGGAATGAGCATTCCTGAGGATGGGGAGGGGATAGAGAAAACTTGCCATGGCTGAGTGAGTAATATTGAATTTTTGATAGCTGAATTATTGTCTCCCATATGTAACACAGGATAATCTGTGTCTGACAACACCTTCCACTTGTGGGGACTGCAGAGCTGTGCACCCACACACATTATATAAATGTATGTACTCCATAGATGGCTGGCTTGTTTCAAATTAAGCTCCTCAGAAACAAGCAGAAAAGCCAGATAATGGAGCCAGGTAATTTGCCTCAAGCAGGCAGGTTAATTTACAAATATACATTATTTTTTATCATGTCCCATAATATTATTGAAAATAACACCTGAGCTATTACTCAGATTGGTTTTTTTCTATTCCAGCAGAAAACAATACCATTGTATTAACAATGCAAAAACTGCTGGAACTGCATTAAATAAAATTTTTATGCCATCACAGCTGGGAACAGATTTTAGCAGGGAGCTGTTCTGGCTACCAAGCATTGGGATAACCTGGAATAGTTCTCTGCTGCTGTGGCCTCGGCTGGGGCAGTTGCAGGTACAGACACTCAGGAATGGTTTAAGGACACGATTTTTGCTTTGTGAGAGCTGTAGGAGGCTGAGGAATGCAATTAATCTGCCAACAATGTGTCATTTGGAACCTACAGGTTAAATACGCATGGAGTTATGTTCATAAAGGAATTTGATTCTGCTGGGCACAGGAAAGGTCTAGAAACCCAAGCAGGGAGACTGCACATTTTTCCTGATAACTTCCTCTTTAATTTTTCTTCCTCTAATCTTCTTGGACTTCCCCTCTCCCCCTAAAAGTGATGCTCTGATAATCCCTTCCTGCTTTCTTGTTAGCACTTCAGATCCATGTTCCCCCTCGACATCTGCAGCCAGGCAAGTCCCACTGACACCAACACCGGATTTTTAAGGGGAAAAATGTGTTCACTTAACTGCTAATTACCATTAGCTGCCATTGTTTGCCATGTTAAATAACTCGTATTCTCTCCCCTGCCTTGCTACACGCTTGTTCTCTTACCTCTATTACTCATCCTCTGTTAACTTCTCTCTCTACCTCATTTCTGGGTTATGTCTTTGATGGACCAAGTGATTATTTTTCAGCCAACGATCCCATTTACGCACAAAATAAAGTGTCCCCAAAATGACTCACGTTTGCCTTCGTTTCAAATAGCTTAATCTGTCACTTCCAAATGGTGTTTCCTAATGGAGCATCTCATTTTCTCCTTTTCTCTCCCTTCTTTGCAGCCACACCAGTTGCAGTCTAACAATGAATGAGATGGATTGATTAAATGGATGAGTTCCGCATGAAACAGTTCCAACTGGAAAAACATTTAATGGTGGTTAAATATTATACACTTGTACACACTGCCTGAAAAATGAGCATGACTAACGCAGCAGTCAGAGCCCTTTGAAAATGCCTTTCTGGGCAGAATTGGGCACGTTTACCGACATAAATTTTGTCATGCCAGCTCTAATTAAGCCTGTCTAATTACCTCTCTTACAAGGGTTTCAGGTTGAGCATATAAATTCCCGAGGCCATTATCTGCTGCAGGTGTATAAATGTCCTGCAGAATAGCAGGGAGGAGAGGTCTGGAGGGAAAGTTAACACTTTTCATTAGACCGTGTGACATAATTGGGGGAGCAGGCAAGGTTTTGGACACACAGGATCTCTGCTAAATATCAGTGAGGAATGATTGCACCACATGCCCAAAACAATGTCCTTTTTTTTTCCCCTTAACTCTCTCAGCTGGTCAGATAAAATTATTAGAAAACTTTCCTGCCTTATATTTTTCTGAGTTTGAAACCACTGCTACATATAAAACATATCTAGTGAGGAAAAGCAGCTTTTAGATGAACAGACTTCTCTTCGGTTGGGTCTGTTTGCAGCACACGAGAAAGGAACTAAAGGAAATTAAATGGCTCCTACTCACACATCATCTTGCCCTGGGAAATCCATAATTCTTTTCTGCAGAGTGGAACAGCTCCAGCAAGCAATGTCACCCCCAAAATTGCCATAAACTGATGAGGAGGGCACACTGCTGTGAGAGGCTGGATGTTAGGTGCTTATATAGTCCTGGGAAAAGACAGAGAGAAAGAAATAAATGCAGTGTTTATTTTCTGCCTTGGAAGGGCCCTCTCCTAGCCACCCTGGGTGTCTCACACTGTTTGATCTATAGAGAGGCTGTGAGGTCACCTGAAATTCAGCTCTTGCTCAGCCTTGCCAAGAATGAGGTCTTAAAAAACACCTAAAAAAAAACCTAAACAAAGAAAAACACCCCCCCAACCAAAAACTGCCAGGGCTTGAGGTGGCAGCAGTGGGGAAGCATCTGTCCTTACTGCAGGGACATCACTGCCATGAAAACATGGCATCAGTTTCCATGAATCCACACAAGATTAGACGGAGTTATTCTCCATGAAATCCACTCTTAAGTGCAAGTGGTGTTGAGTTTGAGATATGAACTATCAAGAAGCAGTTTCTTATCTTTTCCTTGCTGCTGCTCACAGAGACGCTGCCACCACAGCTCCCTGCACACCTCACCGAGCTCTAGAATTCTGATTTCCAGGTGTTTGACCAGTTGAAGAGGCCAATGAGCACTGAAGGCACAGCACTTTAAAGGAAGAAATATGAGGAGGAGGAAGCAGGGCCCCAGATTAATTCCACTTTGCAAATTCACGTGCTAATTTAAAATGGGAAAAAAAAGCCATAAACTTATTCTCCTGCGTTCAATTGGGAACAAGGTTGGGCTGCAGGTAAAACTTAATTACAACATGGCTCTAAACAGTTATTGCTTGAAGGGCTGGAGCCAGAATCACAGTCAGCTCCTATTTCATACTAAAAACAAAGAAAAACCACCACCACCTCCCCAAAAAACGCAATGGCACAACCCCCCCACTAAAACCCACGCACAAAGGACTAATTAATGTCTGTAAAGTGCACACATTTAATAGCAAAAGGCTTTTATTGTACACATTTGCTCTCATTTAGTCTGTGTCATTACTCGAATGTTGCCATTGTCGCTGTTTTACTGCGGCCTTGGCTTTTCTAATTTAAATACCTTTGTTGGAATTTAATTCGTTGGGGAAAAGCAGAATATTTGCAACACAGACAGTGCTCTGATCAAACTGATAGCAAAGCCAAAGCTTTCCAAGTTCCAATCATATTCAGCATTTTTGTGGTTTTGTTTTAAGCATAGAAACATAATGAAATAATTCCATACCATAAAGCTTGATGAAAGTGGCAATTAAAAAGGAATCGATCTGATACATCCTGCTCTTCACATTACCACGCTCTGTAAAGTGTAAATCACCAGCTCCAGCACTAAAGCTTTCCTTTCCCATCCTGATTAGGCAAATATTGAAAACAATAATCATTTTTCACTAAAGCGAGCCTTTAAAACGGAGCAGAAAGGGAGCACTCTGGATATTCCATTTTCCACAGCAGACTGGCTCCCACATTAGTGTTTGCTATTAGCAGATCTCGTGTCACTCCATCATACTGTCTTTCACTCAAACCCTACATTTGTTGGAGCAGATGGAAAGTTAGTTTAAATTAATTGAAAGCATGCTGTGCACAGCTTGTGGCACCAAGAACACACAAAGAAGAAAGGAAGACGCATCAATTTCCTTTCTAAGATACCTATAACTGTGAGAAGAGATCTCTTAAGAAATCATCAAGATATTATGGTTTGTTGGGGTTTTTTTGTTTGTTTGTTTGTTTTTTTAATAAAGAAAGCTATATTGCTTTGATTTTTACGAGAGGAGGATGCAGCAAAATGGGCCATGTGAAAAATAAATCCTGCCTGGGGTGGTTCATGGTACAATGGCACAGAGAAACCCAGCACTGCTTGGTTTGCCTACAGTTCTTGGAAATGCTGGCAAGTTTGAAGGTTAATTATCTCTTCATCTATTTTAGTTAATGCTGTCTTCTTATATTTGGGTCCTGAGCTCTTCTTCTATCACTGAGAAAATCCAGTGACCTTCTCTGTGCTCTGAACCAACAAAGATGTCACCAGTGCCAGCATCCCCCATGCACCTGAAACTGAGATGGCCAAACTCCTCTGCTGCTCCACAGTGACAGAACGTGGCCATTCCCCAGCACCCTCACAGCTGCAAAACCATCCCAGGATGAATCATTTCACAAACAGTAGCTTTCTCCCAAGCAATAATAGAAAGGTCTATCAATTTAGGCCCTTTTAACAAAATACTCCAAGTGTTTGTTTCAGTGGTGTGAAATGAGAGTGAGGGAAATGTTCCTAAGGCGGACGGCATCTCTTTGGTTTGTGTGCTCTGCTCTGCCCAAAACCTGCAGAGCAGGAGGCAGGAGAAAGGTTTGGATTGCCATCCCTGTGGCCCAGGCCAAGGTGAGACCCTCTGGCCTGAGCAGGAGCTGTTACATCTTGTACAGCAGCCGAAAGTGCAGAAATCAATAAGGGAAAGCAGGCTCTGGGGTACGAGGTGGGGAAAAGCAGGCAGCAAACAAGGAGAGTGCAGCACAAGCCTTGAGGATGTGAGAGGGAGCAGAAGCAGCTGAGCTTTAGGAGTGATGGAGAGAAAACAGCCCCGTGTTCCAGGACTGGAAATTGGAATGGCTGCAAACAAGGAATGAGCTGAGATTCGTTGGACTGAGAAAGGCCCCGAGGGTCCTGCAGGAAAATGGTGAGAGATCTGTCATTTCAATCTGTCCTGCCGCGTTCCCTCTGTCTCAAACGTTGCTCTGTTTGCACTCAGATAAAAGCTGACTTTTGAGGTTTAGCTCCCTTTCGTTCACCTTGGTGCCTCTTCCTTCCACAACTCCTCTCTGGTGTCTCAATACGAGGCACACTTTGCTTTTCTTCTCTGAAAAGGTCAAAAGGTAAGGAGAAGGTGGGAAAATATTTTTTTATATTTGCTCTTTTAGTCTTTCAGTCTTGAACTCCTCCAAGGCTGATGGGGAACAAAACTAAAACAATACCTTCTGGGTTTAGAAAAGTACCAATTTCTCTGTAAAAAGTCAAAGGAAAAAAATACATCCCACATTTTTTTTCCCGAATTAGTAAGGTTATTTTATACTGAGGCATTTATGCCCTCCCCACTCTGAGTGTGAGTATTGAACCTGTGCTGTTGGGGCCTTGTTTCTCCTGGTCACTGACACATTTTATCACCTCTACTCCTGGCAAACCAAACACAACTCTAGCAGTTGCACATGAAGAAGATAAAATAATGCAAACCTTTCCCAATCCTA
Source organism: Pachycephala philippinensis (assembly GCA_013397055.1). NCBI lineage: Eukaryota > Metazoa > Chordata > Aves > Passeriformes > Pachycephala > Pachycephala philippinensis. The sequence continues at coordinate 28,758 of VWZT01007960.1, read as the reverse complement.
CCTGTCTGACCTCATCTTCCCTCTCTCCAGAGACATTTCAGACATTACAGCTGAGCCAATCTTCCTTTTTCCACGATCTGCTGACATCACTTATGTTTACTTGTCTTAAACATCCCCAAAATTCAATAATACCCTCGTAAGATTTTACAAAATTTTTGCAGCCTATATTTTTTCTTCCACAATTATCTCAATATATGCTTGCTGTCCACAAGTCTTTTACTTGAACTCTTTCCTTATTATTTTCTATGCGCTCTCAGCTTTGTCCTTTAAACTGTGGTGCCTGCAGAATTTTCACTTTATTTCTACATTGTACAGATTTTTATGGGCACCCAAGCCAGCATTTTCTTCTGTTCTTCAACCTGTATCACAAATCTTTGCTTTTCCTGTTTAATTCACAGCAAAATCGTGCTCCTTCCATCAAACCAAACTGCTCGACTCATAAACAAGAGGCAGCAGCAGGACAAAAGGGGAAATTTGGCTCAGAGTTCACAACTCCTCTCGAGCACACAACAGGTGTGTTAGCTCACATTAAGAGAGCTCTCTGGAAATTCGGAGGGTTGTACAGGTAATCACTGTTTGATTAATAATTTACAGCACCAACAGGACAGAAATTAAAATTGGGGAATGGCAATCTCGAAGCAGCTGTGGGCCTGTCAAATATGGAAATTTTTTACCCTTTTTCCCGTGCTCGGGCACTGCTTAACCCCATGCTGAGCTGCCTTTCTAGAACACAACCCCTGCAACTCTCAGGAATAATTAGACAGTCAGAAAGGAACAAGGAACGCGTGAGAATTAACTTCCCACCTCCTAGTGTCACTTGAAGATTAATTTACCTAAAAACTAATTAGCTGACGTACCACAAGCACAGAACCCCCGATAAAACGAAGAAGAACAAGGAAAAGAAACCTCAGAGCTGAACCAGAATTTTCCACCTCCAAGTCTATACACAAACAATCTCAGTTCTTCTGGGAAAAGCCACCAGACGAAGCCCCCAAAATCTGTTTTTAGTGAGGAGAAAATGGAACCATGAGGAATGAAATCCCTCAGCCCTTTCCCCACCACCTGCCAGGAAAGCAGACGTCACCACAAGGAGCTTCTTTCTGGAGATAAAAGTGTAATCTGCTTTCAAGATTACAGGGTTTAGGCAGCTGTGGGCATGTGGAGCCCTTTCTCTGAGTTTGCCATTTAATGCCAGCTTAACAGCAGCCAAGTCCTGACTTAGGGTGGGTTATTAAGGAGGAAAAGTGAAGTCAGAGCTGTATCACAGAGCCAGGGACAGAACTGGGGCCTTGGGTTGGAGGAGAAAATGAGAAAAAAGGGAAACTCCCCGCACAGGAGGATTTATTCCTACAACTGTGAACCTGTGCTGGGCACAAATGTCAGCTTTGCTGGGAGCTGAAAGGAAAAGGAGGGTGAGTAGAATCCAAAATACTAATTAGGAGAATCAGGGGTTTATGGCTGGCTGAGTTTTCAATAGGTGTTGGAGGGTAAGCCAAGACTAACGATCTGAGCTAGGCTCTGGCTAAGTGAGGGTGAACGATTCTGGCATTTTTCAGATCTCAGCTGAAGCTTTAGAAACCCATTCCACTTCAAGAAAGCAGCAAAACCACAGGGGTTTGCAAAAAAAGTCAACATTTCGATTTTTTTTTCAGTGAACTTTTCCATATCAGCCTCATAAAATTATAGCAAACACTCTAAAGTAGGCCAATCACCTGCATAAAAATATTATGGTGATGTTGAGTATTAACTGGGAATTTTTGCATTTTTTTTAGGCAGAGGAAGAATAAATTATATTTTCATACAATTTTTTTAATAGAAATTCATCTTCTCAGTTCTTTCTATGAGAAAGCCCATGTAATACCACTCCAGTATTTAGTCAAATAACTGATGTCAACCACCACAAGAAATAAAATCTGGTTTTTCTTTAAGAAGTTCAAAAGGGCAGGGAATCTAGAGATTCCTAGCGTTTGCGTTATGGTTCAAAATTTTTATTTTACTCCTATTTTATCAGTGTTTAACCAGCACTTAGCTCCTGATGTCTCTTTTCTTAGCAAAAGCACCTTTTTTTGTTACTGCTGTACTTTTCCCTCACTTAATTATTTCTACATGGAAACCAAATTTGTCAAGTCATCCTTACACGCTATTTATTACATTTATTTCTCTCCAGTTCTCAAAAAGCATTTTTGGGCCTCTTTTTTTCTGTTGTGTCTATTCTTGCCATAAAGCTAAAGAAACAATAAAGACACCAGAACCAAACCGTGTTCTTTGCTATTAATCCCAGTTGTGGTGAATCCCAGAGGAATCCAGTTCCATCCGAGGCAGAATTCCCCACTTTCAATTTTACAACAAAACCACCCGACTCTGCACAGATGAATTTTTACCGTGGTTGGGTGCAGCCAAGCCTCCAAACTCAACAAAACTGAGAATCTGTGACCACAGCAAAGGAGAGGACGGGGAAGAGAGAACGAGTTTGGTGTTAGTACTTTTTTGCCACTGATTTGATTTTTCCCTGGGGCTGGTAGGAGGACACATAACGTGTTTTAGCTGCCTTTTGGTGAGATGTCAGCAGCTGGAAGCTCAGGGAGCACAGCAGCATCCTGCAGGCACTGGAGGGGAATTTTGGAACCTGTAACTCTCTCGTGCTGTTTCCATCAGCTCCACAACCACGTGAGATCCTTCAGCAGAGGAGAGGCTCCTGATGCAATCCAGCCTCAACCATATCAGCTGAAGGAAGGTGAACGAGCACAATTTATAAATGCTGCTGCCTTTTCCAGAGAGATCAGAGGTTTCGGGTCCTGTCACATTTTGCAGTGCCAGGGTTTGCAATTCTGCTGCCCCTGAGAGCCCAGGTGCTGTACAAAGCACATCCTTCACTGCCTCCCCAAACCAGCCAGTGCTGGATGCACACAGCTGATTCCACAAGAATTTCCATGTTCCAAACGTCCCTGAGTAAAGTCAGGAACAAATGTTCAACTAAACTGTGCATTGAGTCCTTCTCTTTTGATACCAGCCCCGCACAAATGATTTTCCTTTCGAATTGTTAAAAAAAATGCCAGAAGTTGCAGCATTTATCCCCTGTGTGTGTGGCTCTCAAACACGAGCTTTGTCTGCACATTATGTTAATTGGCTCTGTCTCATCTTTATGGAATTCAGCACGAGCATCCAAGGGTAGGTGCAATTAGCAATTTCAANAAAGAAAAAAAGAAAGAAGAGAACAACATAAAGGATGAAAGACTGCTGTGAAAGTGCCACAAACGAAACACAGGTGAGACTATAAAAATAGGGAGAAATGAGAATAGATTTACCCACTTCTCGGAGGGGAGTTACCGTCCTGTTTTCCCTCAGGAAAATTCCACCAACTTGCTCTCAACGAGGTTGTTACGTCTGAATAAACTTGACAAAGTCACGAGCAGAGATAAACTTCTCCCTTTTCCCGGATTAAGTTCTTTCTCTCTCTTTTTCTTTTACGATTTTTCCCCCCCAAAAAAAAAAAATAATAACTCAGAGAATCTAAATTATTTCCAGAGAATGGAATCCTAGAAAGGCAATGTGCTGCCTTGCAGGCCCAGCATCCCCCAGAGCAGCCTGTACCTGAGCATTAATTAATTAATTAATGTCCATCCACGGCTGTCCCTCACCAGGACACCACAACTCCAGGTGACCACATCGTCACTGATGGTAAAGTGGCATCATGAAAAGATAAATAAAAGACTTATCATTAAAAAAAAAGAGGAATATTACTGATAACTCCTCCACTTAATGGAATTTCTGTGAACACAGCACACTCCTGAGGACTTCAACAAATATCCTCCAGACATTTTCTGTCTTTGAACCTCTTATGTTCCTGCAAATAGGGAGCTGAGTGTTACAAAGATCATCATAAACAAGGGTCATATTTTGAAAAAAAACCATAACTTGTCACTATTTTGCTCCTGGAGAATTCCAAACCTGGGAACTGATGTCTTAATTTTATCCATCTATAGTTGTGAGGCAGATGCTGCTTTTGCTCCTCCCCATGTAATGTGATGCAACTATTAATTACATTTTAAACCCCAGCCATGTTTCTTTGAATCCTCCTGCAGAAGAAGCATTTTCTGCACGTTAATTCCAGTTTCTTTATGGGATAGTTGTTATGCATGACTGATTAATAGGCCCCAAGCTATACTCAACCTGCTACCCACAGTAAATTGTTCTTTCTGTTGTTGCTGTCATTTCCTTTAAAATATCAAGCTGTTTTATAATTAAAGAGTCCCTCGAAGGTCTTGTTTCAATAAACAATCATTCCTTCCACCGTGTGAAGTTCTCGTGCTAATAAACAATTAAACAGCACATATTCTTTCTCTTGTCTCAAGAATCAACCTTTTATGGAGGACCCACTGAGGCAAAACCCGAGATGTGATGCCAGCTACGTGTTCAAAAACAAAATTTCAGCGTGTGTTGTGCAGCTCAGGACCAGATCTGCTCTTAATCTGCACATGGTGTGAGTTATAGAAGATTCATCGCTCACAGGAGTGTTTAGACGCTTTCATATGTCACCCAGAAGATGGCTGAAGAGTTACTTATCTCCAGCAGCTTTATCCTTAATTACCTTTCTCGCTGATAATTCTAAATTTGGGATTCAGCGCACAGTGAAAATCTCCTGTATTAATTAGAGATTGTAACTTTGTTATACAATGTGTTTTCTATGATAAACGGCTTTTCCTTGAACACTGAATATTTTGTGGGAAAGGCAACAACTTTGAAAGTTTTGCAATGTTACCAGAAACTTTTTCCAGAATTTTACCATTGCAGAACACAGTACAGTGACACTGGGGCTTATTCATGAGCATACATATATTTTTTCAGTTGCTCATAACATTGACTATAATTTCATTGTTCTGGGAAAAAAAAAAAGGGTAATTAATGTGGGCTTTTTAATTTTTAATTCAATTTAATAAAAGCGTTCCTTTGATGTGATAAAAGATAACAAAAATTTGCACAAAATTAGCGAATCAGATGAATTTGGGCTCTTACAATATTATCTATGAAATAAGTTTTTAATCACTGTTTTAATGAGCTACACTTTGGCAGCAAGTTTAAATTTCTAAATACTTGATCATAAGAGCTCTTTGCTTTGGGCGTGTTGTGTCTTATTTTTCTTTTCAGGTGCTACTTTCAGTACAATTTTAGATAGATTCCTCAGCTGATAGAGGATGTCATCATTTTTCTGAAACACTGGAGGTACAGCAATCTGTGTTAGGTATGAATTTGCCCTGAAGACATCAGTTTCTCACATTTAAGAGCTTTCTCTAAGACAAAATAGATTAGCCACCGCAATCCCCACATCAGAATTTTTTCAAATTACTCTGGATCCTCAGCTGCCTTCACCTCTCGGTGCCACACAGCCCCTGTTTGCTCTGGGTAAGGACACTGCTGATGTAATTCCCACTTATAAAACCCTGCTCTTGCTCCATTTTCACTCTCTTCTCTTACATTAAGCAATCTACAGATCCGTGGCCCGCTTCAATGCAAACACACACGTGACAAATTGCTGAGTTCCAGGGGCCTCTGCTTTCCAGGTGCAGCAAAGAAACAAAGAAATAACACAGAAATGTGCTTAAAATACCCAGTATTAAAAATATCCTTCAAGGACCACACGTGAACTCTCCATCACCTGCACAATTATTTCATTCTCTGCTTTTTCCAGTCACTGCTGGCTTTTCACACGTCCAGAACCCCTCGGTTTGGTGTGGTTAGACAGGGCTGTGCTGGTTTTAAACTGCTGATTCCACTTCAGGGCTGCCTTACAGCAACCCCTGTGGAGCATCCTTGTTCCTCCTGGCAGGATTCACCACCTCAGAGAGTCCTGACACCCCTGGCTCATGTCCTAACAAAGTAAAAGTGTCCTCACAAACAGCCTGAGGGCTTTTTGCAGCATCTTGGAGATGAGAATTCAGGGGTGATGAGAATTCACTCGCCCAAAGCCCACGATAAGGTTGCTGGGTGACACGGGTGCTGCTCAGAGCACAGCCCTGGAACAGGACACCCCAGCTTTTGTTATTCCCCCTGCTCCACATTTTGGTTGCTTTATTCTCCCCTCATTCCAACCTCTTTGCCCAGACATGGCAATAAATTTGCACCTAATTGCCTTAAAAGCTTGCCCACTCTTTCCTGGCCTTTTATGTTATAGATTCCTTTTTGTTGATAGTAGAGCAGCTTTTTCACAAACTCCCTAATCTACAGCCAGCACCTGAAAGCACGGGCAGCACTTTGATACACCCATCTCTGATCAGCTGGTACGTATTTTAGCAGCTGCTGAACACATCCAGTAGGATCATGGAGTTTTGTTTCTTCCCTCCCAGGAGTTACACGACAAAATTCCTGCTCTCAGTGCCTCCCATGACACCCAGTGCCTTCAATGACACCCAGTTCTCACTGCATTTCTGTGCAAAGTTCTTTTTTTTTTAATTTTTTTGAACCAGATCACATTAGAATTTTACCCATTTTCTGTCTCCACCCAGAAGACACTACAGCACTTCCCCCAAAGGCAACAGTTCCTCCAGCTACATGAAAATCTTTGGCACTGCCCCATTATTCAATGCCAGACCTCCTTCCTCTGAGGTATTTTTGTCTTTATGATCATAAACTTATCATCCATATCTGTGCCCATGGTGTGAGACTGTCATTAATTCTTCACCTTCCCCTTTCTGATCCTCAGGATGCTTCCCTGCCTTGTTTTTGGCCAGAGGGATTTGGCAGAATGTCCAAAGCAGGGCACTCAGGGCAGTGTCTCAGCACGGCTGGGCTCTGCTCTCAGCAATAAAGAACAGGTGACAGAGGTACACAGAGGCAGAGATAGCTCAGGAAATTTGGATGGAAGCTCTTTCCGGAACCCAGGAAGGAGAAGGAACCCAAAGCAGACCTTGGCAGAGTTCCCACCACCAGGGAAGGGACACCCCTGAGCAGGCAGGGCACAGCATGGATTAGACAATTTCTGATTGATCCCTTTTGTTTGGCCTTTCCACCTCTGCATTTTCTACTTCCCAGCCCTGCTCTGCCTAGAAAGGAGCAGTCCTTGGCACAAACTCCAGCACAAACCCCCGAGAGGGATGCTGCTGTCTGAGGGTCCATTTCTGTGGTGTGTGACCTGCACCCCGCTCTGCCTGGTGCCTTCTCCCAGATAACTTATCCCTAAACTCACAGGGACATCTTTCCTCCCCGTGCTCGCCTCAGATTAGCCACCTCGCCCAAAAACCTTTCAGTGGGGTTCAGCCCTGCCAGCCACGAAAGGGCACGTCCTGAGCGTGATAAGAATGTCTCTGCAGAAAAGCCAGGAGCATCCTGCAAACCCAGGGCAGCCAGCCCAGCTCTCCAGAGCTCAATGTCTCTTGTTAGAAGATGTAGGAGGCAGATTTCAAAAGGGAATCTCTGATTTCACATCGTCCTTTACACCACTTCCAGTAAAGTCCTATGTGATGTCATGAAGGGGAAAACCAGAAACACTTGGCATAATTAAATTAACCCCTTTGCATTCCAAAAAAAAACCCAATAGGAATCCACAGAGGAGGGAATAAGTTGATGATTTTTTAACATTACTCTCCTCTTTCAAAATCCATCTGAAGATGGATTTTTATTTTAACAGGGATTTTTGAAGGTGTACAGCATATTCCCCGTAAATCATAGTGAAAAAGTGCCCTTCAACTGCTAAATGCAGTGTGCTGTAAGTGAAAAAAAGCAGTGAGGAAAAGGTTTTAGAATTCTTAACAGCTATTGAAGAACAAAAAAAAAGCTGCTATATTTTAGACGAATGAGTCCATCTACTGCACATCCATGAAACATCAACTATTTATTTCACCTTGCCTAGAAAATGAGTCACCAAACTGAAAAATAAAAACCAAAACAAAATCCATCCAAATGAGCAGTTTGGTGTTCTCAAGTGTAAGAACAAAGCAGAATTTCAGTGGTGAATTCACCAGAACTGTTTGAATTACAAATACAGCAGTCACAGAGAAAATTTCCTTTGAAGCACAGGGAGCCAAATGAGTTATCACAGAGAGAAATATCACATCAGAGATGAGGACTTCAACCCCTAGTTTTGGTCTCTGGGCTGATGCTGAGTGTGTTGGCAGAAATCTTCCAACCAGAATATTAGAGGAGATTTGTAATAACATCCTGCCAGGGAAGGGCTGGACCAGCTGTCCAGGGCTGAGCTCTAATGAATTTTTCTTTCAGGGACCAAATGACAATTCAGGACCTCTGGGATCTCATGTGCCATGAGCTACAGCCAGGATTTCAAGTAAAAGCTATTTCTACCTAGACTGGAGGCTTAGAACTATCACAGGCAACCATCAATTTTGCTGAGTGAGGATGTATATATACATATTTATTTGTTTATAAAATACACATAGATGCAGGCATGTGCACCGTGCTTTGATGCTCTGGCAGAGGGAAATCCCAATGATAGTATTTTTTAGCAACCTAATGCTGTAAAACTTCCTTTTTCTGTTCAAGACAAAAAAAAAAAGAAAAAAGGGGAGAAACATCAAGACCTTAAGCTAAAAATTACCTAAAAACACATCAAGGATTTAAATCAAGAGATCCACTTCTTGCTGCTCTGTGACACTTTAGGTCTTTTATTTTTCCTTTCTTTCTCACCCCTCCCTTTTATTTCTCACCTTTGTTCTCAATTTCTTTGTTCTCTTTAATTATAATCCTGCTAAGCCTGGACATCTCTCTCTCTTCTGCTCCAGTCATTCCTTGAATACTAACTAGGAAAAGAGAGCAAGGAGTTTCTGCTGCCTGCTCTCAAATGCTAATATCAGAGAAGTGCTGAATCAAACAGCAGCCACGCCACAGCAGCAGCTCTGAGCCAAAAGGGGATGAGCAGCTCAGCTCTCATAAGCAGCCTTGCTTTCAAAGCAGAGGGGAGGCCCCAGAAGGATAAGAAGGGCAAATATCACACCCAGCTTCACAAAGAGGTGGAAAGGAAGACACAGACAGCTGGAGATGAGCTAATTTAACTTCAGTGCCCAGAAAAATGCTGGAACAAAATATTAGAGAATTAATGTGTCAGTGCGTGGGGAATAAATAACTGACAAGAGATGGTGATATTTTTCAGGAATCTATCATGTCAAAATTGCCTGGTTTCCATCTCTGGCAAGGTACCTTGAGCAGGAGATGCCATATATTTTAAATTCGCTAAGTGAGATTAATAATTCCTGCTCGGCAGCAGATTCTTGAAGCTGTTGCTGAAGGATTTATGCTGCAGATGCTGCTTGATGTGCACCAGGACATGGCACCGTGTGACAGCCAGGTGCCACCTTCACCAGGTGCCCAAAAGCAGAGCTCCTCAGGGGTTCCCAGAATGGTTTGGGTTGAAGGGACCTTAAAGCCCATCCAGTGCCACCCCTGCCATGGCAGGGACACCTCCCACCATCCCAGGGTGCCCCAAGCCCCTCCAAACCTGGCCTTGGACACTCCCAGGGCTTGTCTGGGCATAAACTGAAAATGATGCAAAATCAGCAGGTAAATAGTAAATACTTCTGGGGGGAAAAGGGTTATCAATTGAAAGAATAAAATAGAGGAATACTCCGAAGTTTATACCATTTGTTAAAAAGACAAATGTTGCTGGCTTCATCTTGGAAGGAAAATTCTAACAGGCAAATACAACAGGAGTAGAAGTTGAGTAGGGCAGGAGAAATTCTGGAAAGGAAAACAGAGGGGGCCACAAACAAATTCATTTGTACTGTAATTTACAGTCCTCAGGTCAAAGCTCTGGAAGGATCACAACTTTTAATTATGGATCATTTACTGATGAAAAAGTAATGGGTGGCTCCCAGTATACAATCAAAGATGAACAGCAGTTTTGAGAATCTAGAGTTTTGGAATTTCTTTCTGTGGGAGTAACACTGGGAATTTGCCACATTCTCCCTCAGTTGCTCCTATTTAATGAAACATTCTCCTGTAATCTCAGGAAAAAGGGTTTTCCCTTTTGCAATAATTGAAAAGTCTACGAGAGAGGCTTTGGGGAAATTGATTCAAAATTAACAAATAGATTAATGAGTTTGCTTGGTTAGGTGTACCATGCTGAATATTATGCCATAACACCATTTCAGTACTCCATCAAAAGGTTTCTAGTGTTCTTTGATTAGAATATAAATCACCTGAGGCAGGACCCAGCTCATGATCCTTTGTCACTCCATCAATCCCTGTGGAACACTGCCCATGACTGGCACTTTAAGCTGCTACTCCACTACAAACAATAATAATTTGTCTACCAAAATGCTCTCAGCCACTAAAGAGAAGAGCTGATACAACACAGCCCTGATGAAACCAAACGAGGCATTTTTGCAATCACCTTGCTTCCATAACTCTTCCAGATTAAGCTCGGTGCTGCTGCATTTAATTCCCAGTGCTGAAGGAGAAACTAAAACCCGAAATATTGCTGCCATTGTAACAAAACAAATCACTCCATCAATCTCCTTAAAGTTCCTCCAGCTACTCCCAAAGTTAAACCGAGCACTGTTGTGCTGAGAGAGGAGTTTGACCCACGGCAGGCTGTGGTGCCAGCAGATTTCTGCTCTCATTCCCAGAGTGCAGCAGGTTTTGTGGTTTGTAAGCCTTTTATTCCTCATAAAGATTCAACTTAATGTGCCTCTGCAACGCTTTTCACTTAACTTATACTGAGATAGCTCAGAGTGCATCTAAAATGTTACATAATCATCTCCAAGTTCTGATTCTATCCCCCCCTCCCCTTCTCGTGGCATTTAGCAAATGGTATTTTTGTTCATGTAAGTCACGTTCTTCCCAACTATGGAGTCTTTTCAGAAAAAATCAAATTAATCTTACACAAAAATCGGATTCTTAGCATGAATATGCCCAATTTCATTGAATTTTTTTTATCGCTTTCTGCTCACGGGGCAAGGCAGTGAAATATAACTGAAATGTCAAATGAAATGTATGGCAAAGCGATTAGGAAGAAACTTTTAGCATTTGTTACAGATTAATATGTTAATTACGGCACGTATTGTGGAGAAAGATTAAGTATCACCAAAGTAAATTTATTTTTAACCAGCTTTATTCCTCGCACTTCATAAATTAACCAGCAGAATACGTAATGGGGAAGAATTCCTGCTCTGAGATTGCTGGAAATTATGCAAAACTCCAAAGCGTACAGGGTTCCAATGCAGATAATGTCTGTGCTTTACAATAAGCACTTCATCAAAGAGAATTATGCCTCCTCCAGCACACCTATTTCCACAGGCTGCTTGCAGGTGTCTCTGACTCTGCCACAATGACAATGCCAAAAACCGATCGATATTTTAAACCCTGGCTTTGTCTTGTATTGTGTTAAGAAAGACTAAATGTTGATTCTAAGCCTAACAACGCAAATGCCCACCTGACGTTAAAAAATTGCTGAGAGAAGCAGCTACACTTGTAAAACTAATGAAAAACTCCAAGGGGATGCAACCCTGAATTCCCTGAACAGCACAGGCCAGGAGATGCTGATGGCTGCATCAGCTTCTCGTTCATTCCTGGATTGTTCTACGTGGAACCTGAAGAAACCTTCAAAAGCAGAATCTAAAGCAACACCCATAATGAAGAGGTTGGCGGTTTTGCCATGGATTTCAGAAGAAGAAGGGGTTTGAGCCATTTTCAGGAATTCATATGGATTCAACAGCCATTAAGTCAACACAAGATTTTCCTTTGGTTCCAGCAGATTTGGAGATTGGCTCATGGAGAACGTGGGTTGGAACCCAAAAGATCCTTTCCAAAAGCACAGCTTTTGTGTGTCTCCTACAACTTATCTACAACTTATCAAATCCCAGCCCTCACACTGAGGTGCTCCACAGCATAAACCAGAGCAGAAATGGGAAATACAACACTCTGTGATTTACAGAGCAGCCAATGCAATTTCCATTAAAACTCACGTTGGATGGTGTTTGGTTAACTCCTGTTCTAGGCAGCTTTCCGAATATTTTGACACATTGAGTATGACAAATAATTTCCTCGTGTTAAAAAGTATTATTTTTATAACAAGAAAAAGAAAGTGCTATGCTAAATCACAGGTCCATCTGTCAAGAATAATCCTAACAAAATAACAGCAAATTTCAAACTCATTAATCCTGTAGCTGGTAATTACTCCAGCAAAGAATGCTGTCCCTATCTTTTCGAGGGTTTAGAAGACTATTTGTAGCCTTTTGTGGAAAGTCCCTCATTAGATTCCCATAAAATATTAATTCTGCTTTATTTTGGGGACAAGCCTGTAATCTGAACTTACAGGTTGGGTGTCTGGAAGCACACCAAGGTGATGAGACCAGACAGGAATAGCATTTCACTGCTGTCTGGGGATCTGCCTCCTAACAAAGCACCAGAGCAATCAAAACCCTGAGTTCTGAGTCACTCAGCCACCCCTCTCTCTCAGCAAAGCCTCCCCTGTGTGCAGGGGTACATATTCTGTTGCTAATTTTGTTAATTGAGTTAACTGTTTGTTAGATCTCCTGACTGAATTAGGATCCCTTTTGCTCTCAGCGCTCTTTCAGCTCTTATAACACCAAACCACAAATTCTAACAAAACAGGCAAAATTTTCCCCGTTTACAAAATAAGGAGAACAGAAAGCCCACGGAAAGTTTTGCCTCTCCTTGGACATTGCTGTGAATGATGCAGAAAAAAAAAAAAAGAGACTTTGTGGATAATGGTCTTGTAATCACAATTTGAGATGTGCAATTACAACTCATTATAGCATTGTCAGACCACCACGAAGGAGAGGGGAAGTCTGGTTTAGCAGCCATCACATTAACAGGAAAGAGCCTAAAAAACTTCAAAAAACTTGGGTTCAGGCTGGCAGAAGTCCTGCCAATGACACTCCCTTTGCTGCATCTTGTCCTAATTGCTTTTCTTCTCTTCGAATAACCCATTTGGAGCACGCTGCTCCCACAAATGATCTATATCCTCCCTGGGACACTGCAAGGCTGGCAATCAAATCTGTTCCTGGCCACTTCAGCTGCAGCCTCCGGAGTTTCAAATTGCTGAATAACTCTAAACATATCTGGAAAACCATTAAAGATCCATCCCCTCAGCTTATTGCAGGCATATCAGGGGTTATTCATTCTCAAAGTCCATAAACCCTAATGGCTTCCCCAGCCCCACGGCCCGGCTCTACTGCGCCTGCAGGAATTGAGACGTATGTTGGTCATTCTCACAGCTGGCCCTTTCATAAAGTGTGATGAGAAAACCCAGAAAATCCGTGTGGAGCGTAGGTGAGGCCAGGCAGGTTGTTAAAAACTCGGGCTGCCAAATGCAGTTGGAAGAGAAACTGTTACATCTTGATTAAAACATATTTCCAGCTTTCATTTCCAGCTCGGTCGTGTGTTTAAGGAGCCTCTCACTGGTTCTCCCTTCCACGGAAAGCAGGCAAAACTCACAAACAAGTTCCAGAAGTTCCCTACACCCTCATGGATTTTTAATTGAAATGCAACTCCCACAGCACCTCATTAGTTCATTGAATGCTGTATTAGTTTAATTTACTGAAGGGTTGGGGTTTTTTTGCACCTGCCTCACACATTTACCCCATTAAGCATGTGCAGATTATCAGGTAACTGCTCAATTAAACTAAACGATTGTTCTAATTGAATATTTCATTAGAGTAACAAGGTAAAAATCTCCTTGGCATGTATTAGCAAACATGGCTTGTGGAAACATTTCAGACTAAACTCATGATAACTCAGATTAAACTCATGATAAACTCAAATAGAACGATCACATGTTTCAGATTAAACTGTGCCACTTGTACACTTCAGCCTGCACAGGCCACTGGAAAAAACTCTAAGCAACTCCAATGGCCTTTGGATAAACTTTTAAATTTAAGATTACTTTAAGATTACTTGTCTGAGGGAAGCTAATTAAAGATTGGATTCAAATTAATTTGGCATTTTTTGCCTGATTTCCTGCACCCAAAGCTCTATAGATGCACCCAAAATTCAAAGTAGAACTCATCAAAACTCAAGAGTTTTGCTCTGTTCCATTCCTTGGGTTTTTGTTTGAAACTCTGCACCACTTTGTAGACTTTAATGAAAATTCTGGTTCAGAGGCAGGCTCAGGCTGACTCGCACATTACACACTCCAGCTGGAATATCTCGGAGCACGCTATCCTTGGTAACAAGGGACGCTCATTTTCCTGCAGAAAAGTGGGAAAGTTGCAGGTAGCACAATTTAAATTGTGCTGGATTTTTTGTAATTCTCTGATGGTTCAGTTCTGTCATCCTCATTTGCTCTGAACAGTGCCTTAATTTGAATTTAGCCAAGTGACTCAATGGGGAAGCATTTGCAAGGGAAATATTATCCTACACAATTACAGCTGCAGCAAGGCCAGGAGGCCTCACCACGCACAGCTCCCAAGCTCAGGAAGCATCACCACAAACACCTCCTGGAGAGTTCTTCAAAAGACAAAAGCTGAACAAAGAGGTCAGAGGTGTGAGTGAAGCCATTGCATGAGCACAACCTCGCTCTTCTCCCCTTCCCCTCCAAAGCGAACGCACCCACCCCACACAGGACCCAAATGGACCTCAGGGAGGTGTCCTGGAGCTCCAGCAGAGCAATCCCACAGCTGAGCCAGAGCAAAAGCAGCCAGTGCTGGTGGGGACATGTCTCAGCACACAGGATGCTGCCTTTCCACTGAGAGCAGGAGGAAATCTGTCCTGGTCAGTGTGGTTTCCTCACTCCTGCTTGGGCTGCACCACTGGATTATGTTTAATCACCACCAAAGAGCACACCCTGAACCTCGGGCCCTCATTATGCACTCTCACTTGGGCTGACACGCTTTAATCAGCTCTCTGGTTGTAAAAGGCACTGCTCTTACTTCCGAGATACTTGTATTTGAGCCAGATCAATAGTGTGGAAGCAGAGAGAGGGAATCATGGAATGGTTTGGGTTGGAAGGGACCTGAAAGCTCATCTGGTTCCAACCCCTGGCCATGGGCAGGGACACCTTCCACTAAATCAGGTTGGTCAGAGCCCTGGCTAATACCCTGGGTAATACGTCTACTCTAAAATAAAATTTAAAGAAATATTAAAATAAAAAAAGAAAGAAAAAGAAAAATAAAGAAGGAAGAAGGAAAAGGAGGAAGAGAAAGAAAGAGGGAAGAGAAAGAAAGAGGGAAGAGAAAAAAGAGGGAACAGAAAGAAGAAGGAAGAGAAAGAAGAAGGAAGAGAAAGAAGAAGGAAGAGAAAGAATAAAAAGGGAGGGAAAGGAAAGTTTCTGGTTTGATAAAGCAAACAAAAAAAAAATTGGTATCTCCAATATTTTGCCAAATCTGAAAAGATATTTTATATATATATATCTTTCCTGTACCAGCACGCACCAAACCTGCCTGGTTCTCAGGGAGGACAAAAGGAGAATTCACCAGGCTGTGGAGAGCTCTCTGTCCCACTGTTTGCCCTCCCACTGTGTGCCAGGTGACTGGCACCACCACCCAGCTTCCAGCAAGAGATTTAAGATCCTCTTGATTCAACAGCTTTGCTGGATTGCTGGAAATTAATTACTACCGTGGAAATTAAATCTATCAAACCAGAAGTTTGCCAGTGAATGACAGAGAACCTGTAATGTGCTGTATTTAACTAAATGGACTGAGGCCTCAGTAACTGTGGCTATCCTCTTGGTGAAACAAAACAACTTCCAGATTATTATCAGCCAAAATTGCCTCATTAGAGATAAGGAGGTGATCAGTGTGGACAAAATTAGCAGGATTTGTCTGCCGAGGGACAGGCTGATTAAAGAGCTTCCCCTGCAGGGACAGCAGTGAGGAATTGTATCTGCCTGTGGGCAGAGGTGGATGGGCACAGCTCCTCCGAGGGCTGATGGAACTGGACATGGCTACAAGAACAAAACCCACAAACCTTCTCCATCAAACACGATCAGAGCCTGCTCCTGACTAAACCCCTGAGCAGGCACAGATCTGTTCTTGTCACAGACCTGCAGTGCCCTGGGGTTACAAACACACCCAGGGACTGTCCCCAAGCTAGCAGTGAACCTCTGTGGCTGAATACATTTGTTTAATGTGCTGCCAGTCCTAAATTATTGCACAGTCATTGCAGATTCTCTTAGCCTGTGATGATCCATGGGCATACCTCAAGGCAGGTAATTAAGACTCTAAATTAGAATTTTTATTTCTGGCAGTTAATTTCAGTCTGAGTTGATGGAGGAGGTGTTGCGGAGCTAAAAGTAAAAATAAAAACAAGCAGCCCTTGTGAGTGAGCCAGCAGAAAACTCCTATCTGGGTTTTTTTGTTCTAACTTCTGCAGAAACCCCTGTTGAAACTGCTAAAAAATAATAATAACAAGGAAAAAAAGGTCAGATTTAGCATCAGCGATGCTAAAAATGTAATTACTGAGTTTGCATCTGTTCATGTTACCATTCTTCACCTTCGCCTCCCTCTTTATTAATCCAATTTTTCTTATCACTTCTACACTGCCAAGGCTCCAAGTTACTCATGTGCTGGTCCAGAAAATAAGACCAGATCCGTGTCATCTTCCAGCAACACAATAGAAATAATAAGGAATAGAATTCCGTCAGGAGAGAGTGCAGTGCACAATTAGAGATATGGCAACACATCCCTGTGCTCAGGAGCTGCTCACAGTCACACTGATAACACGGGATCCACGATGAATTTTATTGCTGGAGATATTTTTTGTATGTAAAGAGAATAACCCCGAGCTTTTCCCTTGCCACAAATAAAGATGATGCTTTAACCCTGACAGTATTAAGAATTAATTCAGCCACAGCTCTGAAGCAAGCATATAACTTTTTTTTTTTAAAAAAAAAAAGCTTTTTCTTAGAGATGCAATATATTATTACAGATCACCAAAGAGAATAATACATTTAACTCATATACCCAAAATGCATTCAAATAGCAGTAGAAAAGCATTCATGTGAAATCCTTCTACTCGAGTCATTATTTTTTACCTAGAAATGGCACTTTTCCTGTGAATCCTGACTATTCCCTCTGACTTAATCAGCGGGTCTTGTGGGAAACAAAGAATGAAGCTGTGGTCAAGGGCTCTTCAGACTGAGAAAGAATAGAATTTCTCATTTGATAATCTAAGGTGCTTGACAGTCTCACAGTCTTTTCTTTGCAAGAAGAAACAGAAAAATTTAAACTGATGGCAAAAAGCAGAGCTTGCAAAGTGCCCCCCCATGCTGAAGTTCAGCTGCACCAGAAAAACAGGATTTAGGGAACCAGAGACAGGTTCCTACAGCCCAAAGAAAGAAGAACCCTGATTTTGCTGCAGACAAACCTGGACACGAGTGTGAAAACAGCTTCTGGAGTAAGGATTGATCCAATGGAAATATGGGAGTAATGATAACACACAGCTTTTGATGAAAACTGGGAGTTTGTCCATCGAGTGATTCCTTCAGAATTCACTCGCACACCTGCTGTACTGTTCTGTGGTCTGACAACCATCATGTTTCAGGAATTTGGGTCTCAAAATGCATTTTTCAGACTCCAGTGCAAAGATTTCTCTAGAATCAGCTCCCTGACGAGCAAGGCCAGAGAATTTTCCAAGCACAAAACCATCTCAGCCTCGTACTTTCACGCCAGTTAACCTCTTCCTCAGCTCTAGTCTTGTCTGACATTCCTCCACATGTAATATGGTCTGGCAACTGCTGATTAATCCTTTTTCAACCTTTTTTTAAAGCAAAATACTTGAGCTTTAACATAAAGCTTTTACTCTTAATGGATCCTGGGAATTCGTTTTTTCAAACCATTTTTAAAAGCTGTTCTAAAGGTTTTGGGGATGTCAGCATCCCAAACTCCCGTTTTACATGCATTTTTTTTAAAAGAACACTCTCACCACCTCTGGGAGCTGCAACTCAGATCTTGTGGACCTTTCAGAAATGGGGAACAAGAGCAGGCACAAGCTCAACTCCCTCAGACAAATACTGCACGAGGTTCAGAATCTCCACAATGAGAGTATTTTTGTGTACTTTATTCAAAGAATGCTCTTTTCTAACACTCAGATTTCCGCTGCCTGGTCAGTTCCTCTCGATGCTTCCATGGAAAAGGGTGGTGGCAAATAGGAAAAAGGCAGGATAAACACAAACCCAAGGCAGCCTCATGGGAACAGGGGCCTCACAAACATCACAGAGTCCAGAGCAGAGAGAGAGAGCAGCCAAATGAACACCACACACTGATAATCTGTATTTTGTCAGAATGTTAGCCAAAATCTGTGGTTTGTTCCACCTAAAATTATAGAGATGGCAGGAGGAGCTCCCACTCTGTCCTGGTCTGCATGAGATGTACAACTGGCCCGAAAATGAAAAGTCTTGTGACCAGAAGAGTGGGGATTTTATTGTTGCTGCTGGGATCTAAAGGACAACGGCTGTTCCTCCTTTCCACACACTTTTCTATCATCTCTGCCCAGCTGGAATCAGAGAATGAAGGGCCACGTTCCCTGGAACACCAACACTTCTGCCCATTTTAATTCTTTCTAGCGTGCCACTCATCTCCACACTACTGAGGCCCTTCCAGAGGTGCATCTGGCTCAAAGCAGCCAGCAGTAAAAAAATAAAATTTCCTAAGAAACCTGGGAGCTCCTGACAAGTTGTGCAGCCCAGTCTGGCAGATGCAAGGCTTTGCGATAATCATCAAAACAGTCGGATCCTTTCTGAAGCTTATCTGAGCCAAACAGAACCTCGGGCCCTTCTGAGGTTTGTCCTGCTCTGGTTTGAATGGGCTTCACACAGTCATTGTATGGGATTTTGAAAGCAGTTTTTCTTTGTTGTGCTGGGAGCAGCAGCCAGCGGAGCGAGGAGCCTGCACTCCTGTGCCATATCGCCCGGGCTCGTGCCTTTGCTTTTTCAGCCTCTGCTGTTTGATCCTCTGCAGTGGATTCTGCACAGATACAAAAAATTAACACCGACACCGGGGGATTTATACAAATGGAACAGAGGCGACGAGAAAAATTATTAAAAAGAGTACCCGGGGTGGGATTTCTCTGCTAAAGGCTAAATAATGTTAATTTCCTAGAAACGGATCCAACCTTTCTACTCGGTGGCTCAGCACTGCAGGCAGCACATCTGTTTGTCCTGGGTTTGGGAAGGACTTGGCATCCTTCCTCGTGTGGTCAGCAGGGTGTCTAGAAACTGATGCTTCGCTTGATGTGGCAAGCTACGGGGTTCCAAGAATAATGATGGCTGAAACATTATCCAGGGAATAAACAAATAATTTTTTTTTTCCTTTATTCCCCCCTCATGATAAAGCCTATCTTGTGAAATTTAGGACAGTTCTTTTACAGATGCTAGCCTGGTATCTTATCAGTGAATGAGATATATGAACGATTGTGTGATCAGTGTCTTTCTTTCACTAATCAGCTTTTCAGCCTGTCCATCAGGTTTCAATCAAATTTGAGGGGGAAAAGTTTAAAAAGATACAAAATACCTGCAAGGTTTATGAAGAAGAAGCAGAAAGAGAGAGAGGTTATGAAGGTTATCCACTGCACTGTGAGCCAGACCTTTCCTGGACACCAGGTCATCTACTCTTAAAGCTCTCTCACCTCCAATGGACCATCTAAAGCACCCCAAGAATTTGCTCCAAGCGGGCTCTGATGTCTGATCAGGGCTGTGCAACATTTAAAATAAAAAAAGAAAGTCATCTAGATCAATGAATCATAGACCCTAACACACAGGAAATCAGGTTTCCTTACATCCTCTAACCACACAGGTTCCTGTCAGGGTTTTTTGACCAAACTTTTGCAAAGAGCAGTTTGAGCTCAGTGTGAAACGCTGGCTCTTGGTCTCTGCCAGCACATCCCTGCCCGGAATTTCTCTCTTTCCCTGTCTATTTACTGAGAGCAGCACTGAAGGGACTCGCTCCAGAGGATGGCACGAAGTCCAGCCCTCGCTCCAACCAAGCTGAAAGATGGATTGTTGTGTGTGGGAGAGTCTGTACACCTTGAGGGAAGGCAGATTTCTGCTATAGCAAGAGAAGCACAGGGCCAGAGGGAGCCCCGACAGCACCCACCCATTGCCATCCAGCACCCCCCGTTCCAGAGCTGCACCAGAGCACAGGGAAGGAGCGGGGATTGAAATCCTGAGGTGGAATGTGACAGGAGAGGGACTGAGCAGCAATTTCCCGGAGCAGTGTGACAGTGTGGGTGTGTCTCACACATTAGGTGTACACTGACACCCGGCATCTCCCGGGGATAAGTGGCTCCGAGGACAGCGATGATCCTATCTGTGAAAGGCACAGCACTTGGCAGCTGTCAGCACAGCCAGTGCTATTATTCCTCCTCATACCGGGTATCAAGCAGCCAGCAGGCAACTATTCGATTGTGGTCACTATTTACCTGCGAAATGTATGAAATGGAGGCTGGGATGTAACTGGCTTTTCAGTTCACTCTCCATTCCCAAAGCCCAGCCAACGGAAAACAATTTTATTTTTACACTGTCCTGACATCCAGCTGCCCAGCACGGGACACGCTTTACTCTGGCAAGGAGCTGATAAGAAATTTGTACACCGGTGCATGAAATGAAAATGAAACAAGGCTGAAATTCACCCAGCAAAGCAGGAGTCAGCTCAGGGGCTCGCTGCATACACGTGAAGATGATTTCGGTGCCTCACAGAAAAGCACAGATCACATGTAATTAAAATCTGCACGAGGCAGTTTATGCCTGTCAGACTAAAGCATCACCATCAGTAGATTCTGCACCTCTCTGAAGAGAACAAAAGGTTCCCTTCGACCACGACATACCTGGAGCAGCTGCTGCTGTTGGAAGCTCGTGGCTGGTGAAGCACGCCATTGCTTTAAAGGTGTGAACTATTTCTAGAGACAATCAAAACTCACCCATAATGTGCCTCTTTGGTGATAATTGCTATTGTCACTGAGAACATGAAATCTAGAGATGGTGAGTGGATGG
The DNA here is from genome assembly GCA_013397055.1 of Pachycephala philippinensis. Taxonomy (NCBI): domain Eukaryota; kingdom Metazoa; phylum Chordata; class Aves; order Passeriformes; genus Pachycephala; species Pachycephala philippinensis. The sequence continues at coordinate 7,865 of VWZT01007960.1, read as the reverse complement.
AAAGGAAGCTGTAAAGTCTTGGCAGGAGCTTTTGAAACCCTGTGAGGACTTGCTGGGTAACTGCTGCTGGCTGCACGGGGGACAAAAATTGCTCTTCAGAACTGAAAGAGGCCCTTCAGCAGAGAGGCACTGGAGGAGAGCCCAAGCAGCACTGCTAGCAGCAATTAACATCAGCTGCTCTACACAAATGGAGCTTGCAGAGGAGTGTGTTGGCATGAAAAACTTCATTTCAGACTGACAATCCATCATCTAGCTGTGGTACTTTTTTAATTCCGTCACTTTGATTTTCACGAGTTTTCACTTAATTCGTCCTATTGGCGGTCATCTGACCAGTCAGGGTTATCAAAAGTGGGGTTAGAAAGGATCATGTTCAGAAATAAAATCACAAAAAGTTTCAGGGAATGATCGGTTTTACCACCTCTGTGCCGCCACCCCACAGCAATTTATCCATCTTCCTGCCTTAGCCCATCTCCTGGAATACATGAGGCACAGCCTAGAATTGCCTTTTAGCAGCAGGTTGGAGTAATAGATGCTACAAGGAACAGTGACATTCCTGATGCGTGATGTTCTGTGCACCACAGGGAGCTGAAACCTCACTTTGTGTGCCTTATAGCAAGCCATAAATTCCTGGGTTTATGTGCTGGTGTAAAAACCCGTTTAACAAATCCATTGGAGCTGACTGCCTGGATCAATGTTATGACAGGCAATAGACTCCCAACAGCATTCCTGGGAGGAAATATCCACACAGCCTGATTCAGGGGTGTATATTAATTTAATATGTTCATGAGAGCACATGTTGGAGCGGAGGGATCCCTGTTTCCACCTGCAGTGACTCAGGGTTGCTGGATGCATCCAGCAGCTGTAAAAGGGCAAATGCTGTTTCCAGCACAGCTGCCCTGAGCACTCTCCTCAAACTCTGAACGTTCTGGGTACTTAATGCTGCCTTTTGTGTCTGTGTTGCCACAATACAGCGTGTTTTTTAAGGGTGGAATTCATCACTGCTCTTGTGTGCTCAGAGACACAAGGTGGAAATACAGATGAAATACAGTGATAGCTTTGAGGGACAACGGGGCAGGAATCATCCTCCATCATAACCAAGCAGTACACTAGAATTTTATCATCAAACGTACAAAGGAATGTCTGGAAAATCATCTCACTGTGGTGAATTTAAATGTATGCATGACTGCATGCTCCAAAGGGGGCCTTTGATGTAAGGGCCCTTAGACAGATAAGGAAAATATGAGGGATGGACACGCACTGACAGCTACACATGCTGAATATGTAGGTTATTGTATCACTTGGTGGAGGATATTATTAAAATATAGTTAGCTGCAACCCGAGTATCCAGGCCTCTTTCCATAAACTTGACAATTAATTTGCGTGCACAAACTTTTACTGGTGTTTGATAATCCAGTGCACGAAGGGATACTGCAAAAGTTGTGAGCTTTGAGATATTCAGAGGAAATTACACAAGAATTAATTATTAATCACTCAACAACCAGCCCACGGAAACACACAGTTTACATCAGAATAAAACCTACTCAAATTAGCTGAGTATTACAGCGGTTGCAGAAAAGGGGTGGGAGTTTCCTCCTTCATTTCAACACTCCCAAATAGGTGCAGAGTATCTGTGAATTAGACACAGATGCCTTTTGCAGTGGCTGCAATGAAAATAATGCAAAGTATGATCTTTATCTGAATACTTAACATTTCTCTGTTTAGAAGAAGTCCTGAAAGCCCTGGTTTTATGGTGGATTTAGCTCTCAGGAAAAAGACTTGGAAAGAACTTTCATCTTTGCCACAAATCCTACAAAGAGGTGACCTTGCCACTTACAAAGCCACGGAGCACGATAGAAGGAGAAGCACCACTGCTGCAGGAGGGGCTGTGAAGGGGCAAAGGAACCAGCTTTGCCAAGGTCAGAGTGCAGCAGGGGACAGTGTTCCCTCAGAATAAATCATCTTGACCCAAAGCAATGCCGAGTTCAAAAGCATGACTTTTCTCGACCATGTGAAAGTCAGGAAGGTTTTCCTGCCTGAGAGAGCATGCACATTATCCCAAAAACTTTCAGGGATGTTGCATTCACTGCCAGGACATCATCCATCTAAGCAAGCAGCTCCCTGTTTCAGATATCAGTTGGTTCAGCACTTAAAACATTAAGTGAGGCCAAGACTCAGCACAGAAATTAATGTACAATCCAGAGATAATTGTGTGCTGAAGGCCTGCACTGAAATCTGGTGCTAACAGAGAGTATTGATATTGTGGATGAAATTAAATGCTTTCTCCACCACCATTTAACCATTTTCCCCAGTGCCAGCCCAGCTTGTACTCTGTCTGACATGAGTTAAAGTCCTAAATTTATTGTCACAACATTAATCCAACTCTTTGCCCGATTATACTGCTCCTTGAATCATTAGGGTTCTGATGAACTGGAAAGCTGCAGCGTGGAAGCCCCAAATGTCCCAGCTGCAGGTTCTCATAGAGGAGAGGAAAAAGGGACATAAACCAATGCCACACTGCACAACTCCAGTGCCTCGCAGTCAGGGAGCTTCCAGCCTGCAGAACCTTTCCAGACTCAAGGATAGACAGCTGCCATTCCCCAATTCTCTCCTGCTTTCCTGTCTTCAGGACACGAATCCACATCTGCAACCTGCTCACCCATACCAACCAATCTAGCAAAGTGAACAGCCACCTTCCAGTGCTTCTATTTTGTGCTAATGTATTCCCATTTCCTCTGCAAAGCAATTTATTCAGCATGAACAATTTGTAACAATATGTAGTACGTGGTCTGTGCTACACAAGCCTTTTCATATGTAATTAATATTTTATTAAATTTTAACATTAAATTACTTTTCTTACCCAATAAAAGATTATATTTTCCAGTTCATGGATGCAAATCTACTGATAAATAATGTAAGAAACGTTAAAATCTCAACAGATATCAGTTTACTACAAAATAAATTACTTCCTTCCCCGGAGGATGTTTAATCTGAATTATTGCTCACGGAAAGCACACCCCGCTAACGAGCAAGCCAGGAACAACCCAACTCCTGCGAACACTTTTGATAACTAAACTGCAACATGTTCCTAATAACCTCACCCCAATCCTGCTCCTAGGAATTGGGAACTCGCAAAGCTGTTTGCTCCTTCATTTCAACAATTTCTCTGTTTCCCAAGAGGAAGAACCGTGGTGAGGGAATGCTGCAAATCCTGTGTTTATGGTCACTGTCAGAGCTTGCACACATTCTGTGCCATGGTTTGTGTGGCACCTGACTCCTCAGCTCCACTGAAAACGTTCAAGGCCAGCTTGGACAAGGCTTGGAGCAGCCAGGTCTGGTGGGAATCCCCCTGTCCATGGCAAGGGGGATGGAATGAGATGATCTGAGAGGTTCTTTCCCACCCAAACCATTCTACGCTTTCAGAGGCTTCTGCAGCATGACTGGAGGTGCTTGAAAACTCAAATATATGGGCAGGATAAAGTCATGCTGAGCTGACAGTTATTGCACTCACCCCTCTCTTTAAGCAGCAGATAATTTTGGACAACTACCCTACAGATAAATCACTCATAAATATTCAAAAAAGGGCAACAGGATTCTAGGCCTTCCTTACCAAAATGGGATTGACTCCACCAAACCCACAGCCCAGAAGAGCTCTGTAACCATTTGATAAATAGGCTGGTTACTTTTTTGGTTTTTTAATATGACAAAAATGAAGGAAAGGTGCAAAGTCTGATGGGTGGATTGGTGGAGAATGCTCTGACTGCAGGGTGATGCCCAGCAGCACAGCCCAGGTGTCCTGGTGCAAGAGGTGCTTCCATCAGCTCCACACTTATCCCAAAAGTGACAGGAGGACTTAGCACTTGCAGGGTTTGGTGGGGTGAGTTCAGCCTGACAGCGTCTGACAGCACTGGTTGCTTTATTTTCCATGTTCAATGGGATAGAAAATGAGAGCTCTGCTGTCACCAGAAGAGGAAATTAGTACCAACACACAACAAGTGCCAGGTCTATAATGGCTGCACACAGATGTTAGCAGAGCAAACTTGAGGAAAATATGATAAAGGCTGAACAATCAGCCCTCCCCCATTGGGTGGAAATATTGGGAGTAGCTGGTTGAGTGGGAACATGTGCAAAATGGATGAATCGTGCACGGACCCCAGATGCAGGAGAACATCTGTGCTGATGATGCTGGCATGGAGCACTGCTTGCATATTCACGCTGTCATTAGCACTCCTGCTTCTCTGCAGCTCCTTGTTGCTCAGGAGAGCTGCAGCACTCAGATCTGCAGCCAACAGCTCTGAGATCATCGGGGCACCCAGTTAACAGCAACATCCTCAGGTCTGGCCAGAGCAAAACAAGTTACAAGTAGGAAACATATTGACAACTCCAGCACTGCAACTGCACAAACCTCCTGGTGGCCAGCTTGGCCACCTCTTGTAATTATCTCTCACTCCCACCACAAGTAGAAAACATCAGCTTAGAAGCTTCACAAATTACACTCTCTAAGGGTAAGGGTTTGCACGTTGGTCTTATCCAATGTTGTTTATACTCATGGCCAAAGCTCCCCCCTGCTTCCAGAGCAGTGTTAAAGGGATTTATGCATAAACCAGTGACACTCTTCATCCTTGCAGCTGCAGCAAGTGAACTGCACTGGTTTGAGCGTTTCTCTACAAAACTGCACGTGGTCAGTGCTAGGACAGGACATCTTGTCCCAATGGCCACCTAAACCTGCACCAGTAATGAGTGAAATCAATTAGAAAAAGAATAATAAACCCCCTGTGATATGGAGAGATCATGGAAATTGTTGTAGATCTTTCCTGGAAATAAACTCATCATCTCTCATATCCCTATTATAGATGTTACTATTGCTTCCCTGGGGTTTTTTGCCTCCCACTGCTTATGAATACCTGTGCAGGCTGCTCAGACCTGTGTTATTGGTGTGAGATGAAGCACAGAGTGACCTCCATTCCCACCGTGTGCATCTCTGCTATCATTTACATTTTCTAGTGTAAGCTCACATAAGGTGATGAAGGTGGGGAAGGTTTTTCCATCTCTCCCAGGTCAAAACCACACCACATCACCAGCTTTAGTATGACACACACATCCCTCAGTTATCCCCACCCCTGTGCTGTCTCTGACCCGTTAACTCCTGCATCTTTCACACACTTCCATGCTCTGAAAATGATATTGGAAATTTTTGATTTGTAAGCTCAGTGCTGCAAAAGCTACTGCACCTCCTAAATTAACATTTATTTGCTCTGGCCATAACCTTCTGACATAGGTAACTCACAGAGGCAGCCAAGGGCACATGTTAATATACTGGAAATTAAGAGCTAAATATAACATTTAGTAAGTAAATAACCTATATAAAAGCAGAGGTATGACCCTTCCTGCCTGGTGCAGAAAAATGAGCTGCTATACCAAACCTTGGATGGAAGACAGATTGCAGATTGATTTTTATTAAATAACTCGTTTCCTTCTAAACTCAACAAATGACAACATGTATTATGCAATTGTTTCTTTTTCCTTAAAGCTAATCTGTGAGAACATAGAGTCAGAGCATATATAAAAATGACCACAAACACTTCGATTTGTTACACTGGGGTGTAAACTATATCAGGTAATTAATACAGGCACTTGTACAACTTTAAACTGATTTACATCACTTCAGACCTTCCCGTGCTGTGATTTTTGTTTACTTCTGGATTTCTGCATGAGGTTCTTCAGCTCCTTAGACGAAGGAACGTAGTGAAAATGTTATATATCTAAAGACAGGTACAGAGGGATCCCACTCCACACGGACTGCCAGCCTTATCAGCACCCACTTTGCACAGCTGAGTTTTGCCAGGCACTCTATCACAATTCACAGAATCTATCACTATCCAGAAAAGAAAATTATGTCAACTGCAAGCAAACTTGATGAATTAGAGGCTCCAAACATTTTTTTTTTTTTTTTGCCCCACTTTTTCATCCCCTTGGTTCTGCAGCTTGATGCAGAGAGAGCTCCAAGCTGGCATGAGCAAACACAGTCCAAGGGCCACGGAACCCTGGCCTTGGTCTGTGCTGATCCTCAGCCCAGGCACCACCCTCTACAGGTGCTTTTTCATCTCAGAGGGTTTTATTTGGGGAAACAGCTCAGTAAACACTGCCATGTGCTGAATTCGAGATAAACAGACTCTAAGTAAAACTGTCACCTTTCTCCAAGTGCCTTTGGGCAAGTGACTCGGCTTCTGAGCATTTCCTCTTGAGTAATGAGGGTGGGAACAGGACTAGTTCACAGCTATACTGATGGAAAAATGCTAGGAATTAGCTGTTTTAGCACCAGATCTAATGTTTGTGTTCTTCTGGACTAATCTCATCTGTGCATGGCGTGCACAGAAGGAAGGAAAGGAGGAAAGAAAGACGAAGGGAGGAAAGAAAGACGAAGGGAGGAAAGAAAGACGANAGAAGGGAGGAAAGAAAGAAGAAGGGAGGAAAGAAAGAAGAAGGGAGGAAAGAAAGAAGAAGGGAGGAAAGAAAGAAGAAGGGAGGAAAGAAAGAAGAAGGGAGGAAAGAAAGAAGAAGGGAGGAAAGAAAGAAGAAGGGAGGAAAGAAAGAAGAAGGGAGGAAAGAAAGAAGAAGGGAGGAAAGAAAGAAGAAGGGAGGAAAGAAAGAAGAAGGGAGGAAAGAAAGAAGAAGGGAGGAAAGAAAGAAGAAGGGAGGAAAGAAAGAAGAAGGGAGGAAAGAAAGAAGAAGGGAGGAAAGAAAGAAGAAGGGAGGAAAGAAAGAAGAAGGGAGGAAAGAAAGAAAACAGCAGCAAGGTGACAACAGTCGATGCCTGATCCAAGTAAGCTGCACCTAATTTGTTTCCATACATCTCTCAAGCTGCAGCTTGTCAGTCACCTGACTAATCCTGGTATAATTCCAATCCATATTTCCACCTAAATAATTGGAAATCTTTAGCATGCAATTAATAGAGCTGGCAGTGACACAGCACATCCATCTGCCCCCTTGCACCAGGCAAGGTTTAATAACCAACACACCCGACGGGCTGAAATAATTTAGAGCCCATATTTATCCTCAGGAGTGGCTCTTGCTGCCTAAAGGTTTCACCACTTCCTCATAAATTTAAGGGCTGAGTGTGTAGGTAGGGGAGGGAGTGCCCAGAGGAAGAGATTTGTGGGAGGAATTCTGTGTGTGAGAGTGACGGCTCCTAACGACGCCTTCTCACCAGGAGAAGTTGCTTTTGTGCAGTCATTTTGAAGTATTAAATTTTGATAACTCTTTAATCACTGCAGTCTAATGAGACAGAGGCAGCAGGTGAAGGGGGAATCCATCATGTCAGTCCAAGTAGCTGGCTCTCCTCCTGCTGGGAATATTTAGCACGACACACCGGGCTGGGGCTCTCCTTCTGCAGCTCGGAGAAGGGATTTTGTAGCCTTCCAAGAATCTTTGATTTCCCTGAAGGAACCTCTGTATGTGATCAATAGTTATCCCTTCACTTCCCCAAAAAAACCCCCACAAAACAAAACAAAAAACAAAACAAACAAACAAACAAAACAAAACAAACAAACAAAAAAAACCCCCACAAAACTGTTGCTCAAAAAAGTACGAATGCTTAGATTTAAATCTAAGTTGCTTTAATTTCAAAATTGGCCAAAAATGGATTATTTTATCCTGCCAGAGTTTGTTGCAGGTGTAACTGCAGACCTTTGATACACTGTTAATTTTTAATTCACACTTAATTAATGTTATCTAATAAAAATCTAAGTCCCCAGTGATACTTGTGGCCTCTCAGGCGTTATTATTTTTATTATGAAGTTCTTGCATTTTATCCCACAGAATCTCTAAACACATAAAGAAACAAATTGTTCCCTGCAGAGGGAAGAGCA
>VWZT01007959.1:542111-555801 GCA_013397055.1 Pachycephala philippinensis | reverse complement strand
TATTAATATATTTATGTATTTATATATTTATATATTGATATATTGATATATTGATATATTGATATATTTATATATTTGTAAATCTGCCTGGCAAAAAGCAGGCTGAGGGAGGGAACACCAGAGCACGTTCAGACCCACTGACCACGTCCCCAAACATTTCCCACCACTCACTTTTCACCTTCTTCCATCAAATGCAGCTGTGCCAGGACCGAGGCAGATCGATTCACTCACTCCATGCTCACATGCCCACATTTCCCCAGTCTGTGTGTTTTTCTGGCCAGCCCAACATCACTTTTACGCAACACAGAGGACAAGGGACACCGAGTCCTCCTGCTTGGCTTCATCAAGTGGCAGTGACAAGCTTGTTTTTGGACAGGTCCTTTGTAGCCTGTAGCCATAAAACTTAGGGTAACAGCTGCTGTGCTGTGACACTGTCTCAGAAATTTGCTCTCTTCAGTCTCCACAAGCCCCAGGCGATGCTGCTGCCTGCTGTCCTTCTTCCCTCTCTTTGAGTTGCAGGGCTCTGGTGGTGCTCCTGACGGGCTGGGGTGGCACAAGGGATGGTTTTTGTGACCTTGCTGCAGGGTGTTAATGCTGGCAAGGTCTTACCTCACTTAACCACAGAGTTTCCATATGGATATGAAAAAAGGCCTCAGGCTGGGAATTTCTTTAGCCCTCACAGTACTTTGTGAAGATGCTCTTTCTCATGTGAAGAATTTAAAACAATGTTATAGTTTTGTAAATCTCTGCACCTGCACCTACTTTTCAACGACTGTTTTGGCTTCAACCAGAAAAACATCTACAAACAGATGTCTCAGAACTGGAGCAATCACCCCAAGGGGTGGGTGTCCGAGGGACCAATCATTTTATGCCATTCAACACGCTTCTGCATATTAACATATCAAAGTTGTTCAATCTTCCATTAAAACTCTCTTACTTCGTATCAAATTCGTGGTAGCGTGGACTCTGTCAGCTTTACCTCCTTGGCATCGACAGCAACATTTCCAAGGTGTCTCTGAGGGGCGAAGTCAGCGGAGTGTGTGTGTCCTACACCTGACAGGAGAGATCCACATGAACGCTGTCATCAGTATCATCATCACAGACATGATATAAACTCCTAAATTGCCTCTGAGAGGAATTATAAAAGTAGTAGTCCTCTGCTTTAAGGTTCAAGGCCAGGCTGGGTGGAGCAACCTTGCCTAGTGGGAGGGGTCCCTGTCCACAGCAGAGGGTTGGAGCTGGGTGAGCTTTAAGGTCCCCTCCAACCCAGCCCATCTCATGATTCAGATTCGTGTCTGGTGGCACTTCAGCCACCCATGATCTCATTCCAGGCACAAGGCTGGGGTAGGCAGCGGGAGGAGGATTTCAAAACCCTCCTGAACAAAGACACGAATCTCCCTTCACAGAATCATAGAAAGGTTTGGGTTGGAAGAGGACCATGATGATCACCTCGTTCCACCCCCTGCCATGGGCAGGGACACCTTCCACTGTCCCAGCTTGCTCCAAGCCCTGGCATTGAGCACTTCCAGGGCTGGGTGATCTACACCTTCCCTGAGCAACTTCTCCCAGTGCCTCACCCCCTTCACAGCGCAGAATTCCCCCTAATATCCAATCTAAACCCACTCTCTTACCATTTGACCCCGCTAAACCAAGGACTTGTTGGACTGAGTTATCCCAAAACCCCCAAACACGCAGAAATTTAACGACGAGCATCCCTCCCGCATCCCTCCCCACCCCTCCCGCGGGCCGCACCGCCGCTCTGCCCGGGCACAGGCGACACGCTCCCGACCCTTTCCTCTCACCCCCGAGCCGGGGCGGGCTGAGGGCTCCCTGTGGGCTCCCCGTGGGCTCCCCGCGGGCTCCCGGGAGTTGTAGTCGGAGCGCCCGGAGCGGAACTACGGCTCCCGGCTGCCCGCGGGAGCGCAGGCNGCCCGCCCGCGGGAGCGCAGGCGGGGCGGCCGCGGGGCCGAGCTGCGGCTGCGGCAGCAGCACCGCGGGGACGCGGCGGCCGCGGGGACACGGCCCGGCTCCGGGGACACGGCCCGGCTCCGGGGCGGGGAGGTTTGGGACAGCCACACCGGCGGGGTAGCGGGATAAGGGCGGATCCCAGCCCCGGCGCCCACACGAGCTCCTCACCCGCGTTCTCCGCCCGCCCGGGCGCGGCTGAGGGGATGGAGGAGGGACGGCGGCGAGCGCAGCGCTGGGATTGTGGCTCTGGGGATCCTCGGCTCTGCCTTCGCGCTGAGGTACGTGCCTGGCTTTTCCCGGATTTTCCTCGCTGCATGGGGCAGCTGGAAGCGGCCGGGGTGGTTCTGGCAGCTTTAGGCGGCGTGGCTCTGGCCCCTTTGGCCGCGGTGGCTCTGGCCCCTTTAGCCGGGGTGGTTCCGGCACCTTTAGCCGGGATTGAGGCCGCGCCCGCCCGCTGCTGCTGCTCCCGCTCGGTTCGTGTTTTCCTGGCTGTTCTGGAGGCTGTGAACACCCGTCCTGCTCCCCAACAGGTACTGCAGGTAAGGCCTGGCCGGCTGAGGGGAGCGCGGTGATTCCTGCCGGGAATTTCGCGTTCCTGAAGCGTGTGGGGAAGGCAGCTCGGAGCTGAGGGACATGTGGCTTTTTCTCTGCCGTATTTCTGTGTTTGCCGTCTGCCTGAATGGAGGCAGAGAGAGCCAGACTAAACCCAGACTAAACGCAGAGAAGTTGGTGCGGCGGCACTGGAGGTGTTCGCTCTCATTTCGCTGCCCGTGCTCGGCTGCGGAATTACTTTCTGAATGTCACAAATTCTGATTTCTACCTCACTGAGAAGCAAGGGAGCCCTGGCTCACCTTCATGGAGGTCACTTGAGCTTGGCTTTACTGCTCAACCTTCTCTCTTTTTGGCGAGGAGCCTCATGACATCCTCTGCGCTTCTCTGTTGCTATAGGAGGAGTGTATTTGGCTCAAATGAGAGACCATTTTTATTTCTCCTCTTTTTAGCAACTCCACGGTTTCCTGAAACTGCTTGCTACAAAGAACGATGCAGTTGTTCATCCTTTTAGGACCTTCCTCCGTGCTTGATTACCTGTTGAATTTTTCATTCATGGTTTCAGGATCTGGAGGAGTGAATTGTCGAGAGATGCAGCTCCTGTAAATAACCCACACCCCCCATTGTTATGGTGGGAATGATGCTGTGTCACAAGTAGATAATGGAGATGAGGAAGGGGAAGCTTCCACAGCCTTGGCAGAGCTGGAGAAGTTCGTGCCCTGTTTTGAGTTTTGCTTTCTGCTCCAAGTTGTAGGTGCCTAGGTTTGTGTCTGGAGCAGGTGACATCTTTTAGGCACCTTTAAAAGGTTTTTTTTTTAACTTACAGGGCAGTAGGTTTGGTATCAGGTATCACTGTAGTCCCAGCTCTACCACGGTTGTATTTTCAGTACCTTATGTCTGTTTTCAGACTGATTTAATTCTGTGGTGGAAGGGCAGGAGTTCTTTTAGGGTGCCTGCAGCTTTATTAACAAACAGCTTCCCAGTTGTCATTTAACAGCATCACCACTGGCTCTTTTTTGTTGAAGAGTTATTCCCTTTTTAGGCTTCCCAAAGGTAAATGTGTTTCCCATCCCTTCCTCTTTGCACAGCACAGCTCTGTGAGTCACTGCCATGGGAAGGAGCTTCATATTTATGTGGTATTTGGCTCGGCCCAATTCTCTGCTTATTCCGATATTGCTGTATAGCATCATATGTTTTGACATTTATTTTGAGTGGATGTTTGGAGCTCTGTGGCTGCGAAAATCCTGTGCCAAATTCGTGTATGAAGAATCTGTTACTCTCCTGCTTTGGTCTGCAATGGCCACTGCTGGGATTGTTTGGGAGAACTGGGATGCCGTGCACAACCCTTTTCCACTAAAACTTTGTCTGGGAAACTGCAAAAAGCTGTGGAAGTGCTGTAAGTGTGGTGGTTGCAGTTTTCCCCTTCCCTTTTTCTTGGGAAGGGGTACGTCCATAGCTTTTTGAGCTGCCTTGATCAAGAAGTGGGTGGCTCCAGGAGCACAGGATGTCAGAGCTGTGGCTGCTGCCTCAGAAACGAGCTCATCTCCTGCCTTGTCTTTGCGTGTGTTTGATTTTGGTGCTCACAGAGGCTGGTCCTGGTGCTTTCTCTGGAGTTGAAGGCTTTCTCCAACCTAGTTCAGCTCTCTGAGGTCGTGTTGTCCCTGCCTGTTCCCATCAAATCTGTTTGCCTTGCTCATCATCTCTGCTACAGAAGCGCTCCTGGGCTCTGGCAGGATTCGGGGCTGTGCTGAATGTGACCGTGCCACTCGCAGCAGCAGCACTGATCCTGCCCTTCCATTTCAGTTTTCCAGGGACAGAGTGGAGAGTCCTGTTTGAGTTCTGGTTGTTTGTCGAGGATTCTAATTCATGGTTCATCAAGGGCATTTCTGGAGGAGCCAAAATTGTAACGCAGTGTCCTCAAAACAGACCAACACACCTCTCTATCCACACTCTGGAAGCTCTGATGGGAGAGAGATCATTGAATTCTCCTTAAACAAAGAGAAAGTGGAGTCTGTTGTTTCTTGGGAGACTTGCAGAATTTAAGTATTTCCTTTCCCTCTGTAGTGGTGTTTGAAATTTCCAAGAATACAGAAAAAGTCTTCCAGCATTTAGACTGGAAATTGTCATCAGTGAAGTTCGGTGTGTGCTGGCAGGACATCAGTGGCTTGGTCTTAGATCTTGATCCACATTCCCTGATGGGACCCCAAGGAAATTAGGGATGCGTGCTGGATCAGGGGTTGAAATGTCCTTCTTTTCCTGTGACCAGGAAAACAGAACTTGGAGTTGGGATGTGTGAGCTTTGTTCCTGCCTCTGCCACCGATCCCACGCGTACCTACAGCTCCATTTCCCATCTGCAGAGTGCTCTTGTGTTCTCCAGAGTGCCCAGAGCACAAAGATAACATCAGGACTTGTCAAATGCACAGTCCTGGAGGTGAATTGATGGACGTGCTGGCCCTCAAACCTCAGTTGAGTCAGGAAGGCAACTCCTCCTCACTTCGTTCTGCTCCCACACGCCTGCCTGGCCAAAGGCGTGTCAGGAGAGATTAGACTTAAACCTTCTGATCTGCTTTCAGAGCACAGAAGGGGCAAGTTCCAGGCTGAAAGCAGGCAGGAGTGCAGTGCTGACCGTTCTGGAAGCCTGAAGGGGAATCTCAAGTTGGTAGGATGAGCTATCAAGGCTCATCAGGGATCCAGCAGGTTTTATGCTCCAGCTCTCTCCGTGCCAGGCTGAAGGAGCTGCTTTTCATTTGGAAAAATTGGAGGAGGTTGTGTTCCTAACTCAGAGGATTTGTTAATCCCGTTGTAGCACCACTGCTGAGGGTACCAGCGTCTTAAATAGCAGTGAGCAGAGTCTTGAATACCTATCCCAGAGTCACAGCTCTGTGTTTCCTCAGCCCCACTATTCAGCTGCCTCTCAGGACATCACAGTTAATTCCTCTTGATTTTTTCACTCCTGCAGTAAATCAGGATTTTGATTTTGAATGACTTTTGAGGACATTTACTGCCTGTCTGGACAGGCAAGGCAGTCGTGTCATCAGATTGGAGCTTTATGAACTTTTAAGTGCTCCAACTCAGATTTTAATGGTAAATAGGAGTTGATAGCTGGTGTGAGGGAGATGCAGACCTGAGCTTTAGCAGGGCTCCACTCCGTCAGCTCTGGGCCAGATGGTCTTGCCTTGAGAAATACATTAGAGCAATGTCAAGGAAGAGCACAGCTGAAATCCGCTGCCAAGACAGATTTCTCACTGTTGGAATATGTTTCTGTCTGATCCTCTATTTCTAGATGATTGAAAATAGTTCTGGAAGGGATTTTGCTGAGGCCACCTAGTCCATCCTTTTCCACAAGGCATGACAAAGTACACTGAAACCCCTCTTGATGGGTCTGTTAAGCTTGTTCTTTAAGCAATGGAGATTTTCCAGCTGCCCTGCCCTGGGTGGGTTGTATTTGACTTTATTAAACTTTTTTTTAATATATAGTGGCTTTTGTCACTGTTCTGGGCACAGAAACAAGGGATGCAGGTGGTTGATTATTGACCTCTTAATGCCAAGGGCCAGAAAAGTGATGGGGATTCCTGGCAGGAGATGGAAGAGGAATCACTCAATGCAATAACATTGAGTTTTTGTTTCTTTTCCACAGAGATCTTCCACGGAGAGCATGGGAAAGTTAAAATAACCGTTCTCCTGTTTTTTTCTATGCAAAGTGAAAAAGACCTTCATTCAAACTTAGCAAATAATTGCTTTTTTTTTTTCCCTTAAACAACATTACCTAGTGGTTGTGTGTGTGGGCAGGGTGTATTTGTTTTTACTGTAAAGCAATGTAAATTTAACTCTGAGATCTGCTATTGAGGAAAAAGTGGATTCTCGTCAGCTACTGAGCTTTTTCAGGGCTCCAGGCTCAAATCTGCAAACTGTCGGCTCCAATTAAAGCAAATGGCTGGAGCTGTTTTTTCTCCCTCCTGGAAAGAACACAGTTCATCAAAAGCCAGAAGGAAATTTCATCGGGCTCATGAGCAATTATCTCATGGGATGTAATAAGAGAGATCCACGAGATGCCCAGTGTGAACTTTCACTTGTAATCACTTTTAATTCTCCACTGGGCAGACTGAGCACTGATCTCAGCAATTTGAAGGCTGAAGTTTTCCTGTGGAGTAGAAGCTGTTGGATGGAACTTGTGCTTTTGTAGGGTTTGATTGATGTTGATGTAGAAATGGGAATTTTGAGCATCCCTGACCTGGCAAAAGATATTCCACTTTTCTGTGTGGGGTGGGTTAACCCTGGCAGGCAGCTCCCTTCCACCCCAGTGGGACAGGGAAGAGGATTGGAAAGGTAAAATTAAGGAAGCAGGGCTTCCTCAGGTGCAAGGATTGCTTGGGAAGGGTAAAATTAAGGAAGCAGGGCTTCCTCAGGTGCAAGGATTGCTTGGGAAGGGTAAAATTAAGGAAGCAGGGCTTCCTCAGGTGTAAGGATTACTTGGGAAGGCAAAGAGACTCCAAATACTCCCCTTTTCTATTTCTTGCCCCAGTTTTTTGTGGTCACTCGGGGTCAGCTGCCCTGGCTGCTCCCTCCCGAATTCCTGTGCACCCTCAGCCTCAGTGGGAAAACCAAAAAAGGCTTTGATTTTTCAGCCCCAGCTCAAACCCCTCTGTGTTGTCAACACTGCTTTGGTCACAGATGCAAACCAGAGCACTGGACAAGCTGCAGTGAAGGAAATAAAGTGAATCCCAGCCAAACCCAGCACCGTGTGGAGTGCCACAGCTTCTGGTGCTGCCAGCCTGTGCCAGCTGTTTAGTTTTGGTTTATGGTGCCGTTTCCTAAAGGTGGTGTTTGCATTTCTGTGTTTGAAAGCAAATATTGACCGTTGTGCAATCCAGTTCATGTCATGGTTTAGTCCTTCACAGCACAGAGCTGATTCATGAAAAACACTGTGCTGTGTCTTTGCTCCTGGGTGATCACTGTCACTGTCTTTTTAATTAATTTTGTTGCTCACTGCTGACAAAAAGCCCTTTTCAGTCCACGGATCTCAGTGACAAAGCCAGTTTGGATTTGTGCAGATCAGTGCTATGTTTTTGGAGCAGGTTCACTTTTCTTGTCATCGCAGTGGGGTTGAAATTTGAGTTAAATTGAAAGCTCAAGGCCAACTCAGTTCAGTTTTTGTGTCCACTGCAGCTTTTGGGTCCTGCCATACTCACACATAATAAACCCAAAATTTAAGAAGTGTAACTTCTCTGTAATTTCTTCCACCTTTAGGTGGAAGATCATTTATTTACATCATTTATTCTGAGGTTGTTGGCCATTTTTTAGGAAACCAGAATGCAGGAATCAGGAGTTTGCACAAAACTACTGCTTCTGAATATGAATAAATTTGCTGGTGCTTCCTTTAGACCTGCATCCTTTAACAAGGTGAAAGAATAGGTGGAAAAGCAAAGTGAGAACCACTGAAACATTGCTGAAAGGGAGAGGAACAACTCAGTGCCAGCACACAACCGGGCGTAAAATGGAATGTAAAATTCAGTTTGGGCAAAACAGATCAATGGGCTGGCATTTGGAAAGGCCAAGTGTTGATTGCAGAGATAAAATGCTCAGTGGGGACTGAGCCTGGCTGGTTATTTTTAGCATTTCCTCCCCGTGTTTCAGGATGTGCCTGTGCCTGCTCTCGTACGGTGACGCTGAAATGACAAGATATTAATCCCTGAGCAAAGGCCTATTAATCACCTGCTTTATTCTGTTTATGTAATACAGTTAAATATACTCTGGGAGCAGGTGAGGTTTGGGCCCTGGGAATGATTTTACCTCATAGCAGGCTTTTTTTTTTTTTTTTTTTTTTTTTTTTTTTTTTTTTTTTCTTTTTTTTGATTGATTGGTTTCAGCAGTGGCAGCTGCCCCATATCTGATTTTTTAATTTCAGCTCAGACTGATTTATCAGTAAAATGGATTCCTTGATCTGCTGTTGGTATTTAAGCCACAAAAACAGCATCTGCTCCTCTCTCCCTCCCCCTCCCCTGTGCCAGTGATGCCATTTTGCAAAATTTTAGACTAAACAAAATTCCTGACTGCACAAGGAGAAGGGAAGAAAAGTGTCACCGAGGCCTTGTGGCTTTACAGGGGAAATATGGAATTTCAGACTGGGTTGGGTTGGAAGGGACATTAAAGCCCATCCTATTCCATGGGCAGGGACACCTTCCAGTATCCCAGGTTTTTCCAAGCCGTGGCCTTGGACACTTCCAGCTTCTCTGCTGCAAGGCCCTGTCCGTGTGGTGGTGGGTCAAAAACATTGATTTTCTGTGTGTTTTGCTGCTTTTCTGCTCTGTTTTCATCTAATAGTGACTATATTTGTGGGAATTGAAGGTTTTAGGCATGGACGCTAACTTTGGGGATAAACGTAGCAGCTGTTAAGCCTTGAGCAGGGGTATTTGATCCTGGTTGTCTGTTATTAAAGAATATAAAAGTATTTATTTCTGTTTTGTAGGTAGGAAAACAGGTAGGGAACAGTACTTGGTGTAGGTGAGCTGTGGGCGGTCACTGAGCTGTGAAATTTCTGTCAGGAAAGGGGGAAAACCCTGCTGAGCCTTATTTCTGTAGGGAAATGCTCACGGGAGTAAAGGAGAAAGCAGTACTGCTAAAAACCAGCAGTTTTTAAATCAATATGAGCTGACTTAATTCAGCCATTACACCAGAATTGTGTCTGTGTTGATATTGTTGATGTGAAGATATGCAAAATTAAGTCTTGAAGCTTTACAGTGCTGGTAACTGATCAATTTACATTTTTAATAGCTCGATAAGACTTTATTTAATGGCACTGGAAGAGTCAAAGGGAATGAAAAGGGTAAGAAATGGGGAACGATTTTATTTTCAAAATGCTCAGTGTAATACTGGCTTCTTTTGGGGTTAATCAATTGAGGAAGCTGGGAATTTTGGAGAAGTGTGTGATTTGCAGTTACCTGAGGAAGCATCCCCTACGTGGGCAAATCTAAGTGGAACAATTCACCTCAGAAGACAATTCAAACTGCAAAATATGTGTGAAGGGAACAAAAAAAGCTGCTTTTTATTTCTTTTAAACGCTTCCTCTGTTTACCATGCTGTTCAAATAACGTGATCAGCAGGTTCCAGGCACAGATTTTGTCAGCTGCTCACAGCACTGGGTTCTGTTTGCTCTGGGGCCAGACCAGCAGCAACCTTTGCCTCCCACGAGGTGAGTGTTGGGCTGTCACAGCTGAATATTGGCAGAAAGTTGCCACAATTATTGCAGCTAAAATAAGTTGTGGATTAAAAGCTGGAATATTTTCCCTTTTTTTTTCCCCGTTAAGTTTTAGTGGGATTTCCTAAAACTGGACTCACAGATTACATCCAGGCTGCTTTTTCCCATGTCACAGTAGGCAAGGTCAGAATGTTAGATCAGGATTCCGAAATCTGCTTTTCTTATAATGGATTATTTGTTCATAGTTACTTGAAATTCCCATGGGAAAGCCATGTTTTCTCTGTGAATCATTTCTGGCAGCTATACCTGTCCTTGCCTGGAATAATTATGGCCCAGGCAACGTCAAGGGAGGAGTGTTTGCTTCAGTGAGTGAAACATTTCCACTTAGGAAGTCAATAATGCTGCTCTGGCAAGGCTCAGACCACAAGAGCGCTGTAATTCATCTCGGAAAGATTTTGAACAGCCCTTTCCTCCTGTTCTGCATCTCCCCTGCAGAGGAGACGGGAATGCCGGATGCATTTGGTGTGGAAAATGGAATATTCACATTAGGAAGGCGTCCTCAGATCAGCCAGCCAGGGACTGGTGGTGGTTTTTGCAGCACTGACAGCTCCTTCAGAAGCATTCAGCATCACAGTGTGCAGCTGAGCTCCAGCAGCATCCCAAATTTGTGGGAAGGTGCACGGGGAAAGTGTGGGTTTGCCTTTCTGGGACATGGGGTTGGCTCTGCTGTCGGGATTCTCTGTTGGGCACTCGTCAGGATGTGTCAGTGCCAGCCTGCTCTGCTCTTTTCAGGTAGGGAGGGATTATCCTCCTTTATGCTGGAGGGATTTACATTTTATGGGTTTGTGGCACGGCCTGGAATGTTCTTTGATCAATAATTGCTGGAACTGGCATTGCCTTCCTTGGAATGCTGCGAGTTCTAAGCCTGTGGTGGTTCATTCATTCCTGGGGAGAGGAAGAAGGCCCAGTGAAATGGCAGAAAACTCTAAAGGCTGGGAAGTGACCCTTTATTGATGCCTGAAGAGGCCAACCTAGAAACAGAGACTGGACAGGAGGAAGGGAATAAAGGTGGATATTTATTTGAAAGGCCTTCAGAGGCACACCCTGGGCAGGCCAAAGGCTGCACCCAAGATGGACCCCGAGTCACGAGTTCTTCACACTTTTATAGCTTTGCTCCATTTGCATCTCAACCCAATTGCACCAATTAAACTTTAGCTAATGATGGAATTTCCCCTCAGCTTGCCCCCCTTCTCAAGATGCTGGGTTACACATTTTGGGCCTAGGCCGGGCTGGGTGTCCTTGGAGAGCAGCCTGGAGAGGCTTTGTTCTGTCTGTCTCAGCATGAGAGAGCAGCAGCTCACAGGCTCCAGGACACTGCAGAGTTACACACTGGGAATACAGAATTGAAAAATATAAAAGCTAAAACGTAAGGCATCATTATTCCCATCCAATACCCTGTGGAATTTGCTGCTTCCTTCCCTAAGTGTGGAATTCCTTTTGCCACTGTTAGTACCCACCCCCAGCTCCCTTGGATGAAACAGGAAGGGGTTATGGTGGTTCTCTTTAAGGAAAAGCCCTGTAACAATAATTAAATTGTGCTTCTCTCGTAGCTTTTGCATTGTTGGATGTTCCCATTTGTTTTCTCTGCTTGACTGCCTTGACTGGTTTGTAGCAGCCTTTAAAAAAAAGGCAGTCCTGCCTCTTAGTTGAAGCAATAAATAGCCCATTTTATTCATCTCTGATCTGGAGGAAGCGGGAAAATCTCTGCAGAGCTTTGTAAAAAAGGATATTCTTTGATAATTCCTGCTCTCATAAAGACAGTAAACACTGGTTTGCCTTCAACTCAGCAACGTTACATCCACCCCCACAAAAACAAACGAGAGAGGCGCCCAGGGCGACTTTTAGTGCTGATTAGAAGCAGAGATGATGTGGAGTTCACAAGGACAGCTGGGTTTGATGCTGTTCTCCTGTGGCAGGTGTTTGGGTGTCACAGCCCTGCCTGGCAGGGAGAGGCTGGAGCTGCAGAGATGCTGAAGCTGAGCAGGAATCGGGCTCATGCCGCACCCTGGAAATGGGGTTTTGCATCAAACAACTCCTCCACGCACTCAAAAGGGGATGTTTGGCTGGAGGATGGGTTTATTTTTAGGGCTTGGTGGTTTCAGTTGCTTTAATTGGTAGGTGGGAGCATTGATAACGTGTCCCAGGGCTGAGAAATCCTGGGGCTGAGCACATCCCCTCAGCTGGAGCAGCTCCTCACCCTGGCCTGAGCTGGCCCTGTGTCGTGGCACTGGGGGAGCTTTGCTTGTGGCATCTGCATTACTCAGCTCTTGGCATCCTCTCAGGCCTTTTTTTGCAATTTTTGAGAAAATCTGTGTGTTCTGGATAGCTCAGGAGGAAAGGGAGACCCAGGGATGCCTGAGGATGCTACAGGAGATTTTTCCAGGCTCTGCATAGTAAAGCCACACTCCTCTGTGTTGTTGTGCTGGTAAAGAGAGAAACAAGGATTTGAGAATCTGTTTGGTTTAAGAATGTGATTGAATTCAGAATTGAGGATGTGCTGCATCTGTGTGGTGTTCACCTCATTTACCCATTGTCATGGCAACAGTTGGGAAGGCTGTCCCTGTCTGACTGATGCCAGCACTAAATCTGCTGGGTTTATTGCAGGCTGAGCAATAGCCCTTCCCTGTTCCTGCTGTAGCTCGGGGATAAATAACAGGAAAAGACTGAAATTTATCTGGCCGTGTTTCTGAAAACCTGCGGTTACTTGGGGGAAAAGGACAAACGTTTCTTTCAAGTTTTAAAACTTCCTGTATCCTCAAATCAAAACCAAAACTGGCTTGAAGGGCAAGTGAAACTCGACAGTGCAGTATTAAGATGAGAAGCATGTGAGGAGACTTCCTGAAAAATAGACTGAGATTGACTTTTATTGCTAAAATCGTGCTGCTGGTGTTTTCTCGGTCGTTTATTTCCGTTTTATTTATCTGAGCTTGCTTGTTTCTGCTGCTCTTGTGTCTCTGGTGGCTGTTATGCTTATTCCTGAGTTTGGAATCAAAGGCTGGTACTGGAATTTTGTAAAGACTCCTTGCCCAGTTCTCTTCACTCATTTACAGCTCTCTGGAACAAGTTTTTTGGGTATTATTGCAGATGCTGATGAGCGTTGGAAGCCTGGTTGGTTTTTATATCATTCCCATCGGTGCTCAAGCTGTGAGAATCCTACTTTTGAATAAAACAGAGATTTCTCTGCTCAGCCAGATCAATGTGGGGGGAAATGCAATGTGTGGAGTGGCATCACCTGAATTCCTGTTGTATTTCCAGGCGTGCTGACCATGCTGCCCACGACGCCGCGAGTGCTGATCCCTCCCGTCTCCGAGACCCCTCTGGAGGAGGAGTTTTAGGGTTTGCTGTGCAGATCCATGGACCTGGACCCCCATGCCAGCATGCAGGTCGGGATGCGGGTAGTCCGTGGAGTGGACTGGAAGTGGGGCAGCCAGGACAGCGGCGAGGGCAACGTGGGCACCGTGGTGGAGATCGGCCGGACGGGCAGCCCCACCACGCCCGACAAGACCGTGGTGGTGCAGTGGGATCAGGGCAACAGGACCAACTATCGCACGGGCTTCCAGGGGGCCTACGACCTGCTGCTCTATGACAACGCCCAGATAGGTGAGCAGGGCCTGGGCAAGGGCACAGCCACTGGCAGAGCCATGTCCTGCCCCAGGTCACACCTGCCCCGTGTGCCAGC
Organism: Pachycephala philippinensis; assembly: GCA_013397055.1. Classification (NCBI taxonomy): domain Eukaryota; kingdom Metazoa; phylum Chordata; class Aves; order Passeriformes; genus Pachycephala; species Pachycephala philippinensis. The sequence continues at coordinate 542,349 of VWZT01007959.1, read as the reverse complement.
CTGTGGCAGCTGCCTGCAGAGCGATGCTGAGCCTTTTCCGTGGCCAGGACATTCCTGTTTCCCTCTGTGCAAGGGCTCTGCTTGAGCAAGGCCTGGGCAAGGGCCTGGCAAAGCCACGTCCTGCCCCTGTCCCATGTGCTGGGACACGTCCTGTCCCTGTCCTGCCCCTGTCCCATGTGCTGGGACACGTCCTGCCCCTGCCCCTGCCCCTGTCCCATGTGCCAGCCTGTGGCAGCTG
>VWZT01007959.1:512523-541996 GCA_013397055.1 Pachycephala philippinensis | reverse complement strand
TGTGCCAGCCTGTGGCAGCTGCCTGCAGAGTGATGCCGAGCCTTGTCCGTGGCCCTGTTTCCCTCTTGAGCAGGGCTTGGGCAAGGGCACAGCCACCTCCTGCCCCTGTCCCATGTGCTGGGAGAGCCTGTGGCACCTGCCTGCAGAGCGATGAGAGTGATGCCAAGCCTTATCCATGGCCAGGACATTCCTGTGTCCCTCTGTGCAAAGGCTCTGCTTGAGCAAGGCCTGGGCAAGGGCACAGCCACCTCCTGCCCCTGTCCCATGTGCTGGGAGAGCCTGTGGCACCTGCCTGCAGAGCGATGAGAGTGATGCCAAGCCTTATCCATGGCCAGGACATTCCTGTGTCCCTCTGTGCAAAGGCTCTGCTTGAGCAAGGCCTGGGCAAGGGCACAGCCACCTCCTGCCCCTGTCCCATGTGCTGGGAGAGCCTGTGGCACCTGCCTGCAGAGCGATGAGAGTGATGCCAAGCCTTATCCATGGCCAGGACATTCCTGTGTCCCTCTGTGCAAAGGCTCTGCTTGAGCAAGGCCTGGGCAAGGGCACAGCCACCTCCTGCCCCTGTCCCATGTGCTGGGAGAGCCTGTGGCACCTGCCTGCAGAGCGATGAGAGTGATGCCAAGCCTTATCCATGGCCAGGACATTCCTGTGTCCCTCTGTGCAAAGACTCTGCTTGAGCAGGGCCTGGGTAAGGGCACAGCTACTGGCAGAGCCATGTCCTGCCCCGGGTCACACCTGCCCCGTGTGCCAGCCTGTGGCACCTGCCTGCAGAGCGATGAGAGTGATGCCAAGCCTTATCCATGGCCAGGACATTCCTGTGTCCCTCTGTGCAAAGACTCTGCTTGAGCAGGGCCTGGGCAAGGGCACAGCCACTGGCAGAGCCATGTCCTGCCCCGGGTCACACCTGCCCCGTGTGCCAGCCTGTGGCACCTGCCTGCAGAGCGATGAGAGTGATGCCAAGCCTTATCCATGGCCAGGACATTCCTGGGTCCCTCTATGTGAAGGCTCTGCTTTCCTCCTCTTGCCATCTGTGAGCTGAACACTTTCACTGACTTTGTCATTCTGCAGACGTGGCTTTAGGAGGAGAGGCCCTCCAGCCAGGAAATGGGTATTTCAAATTACACATCATCACTTCACATTGTATTATTGCATCACCTACACTACGTGATTTTTTCCCCTTTAAAACATGCTTTCATCAAGTTTCATTCAAGTCCCCTTTACAGTTGTGTGCCCTAATTCTATGAAGTGTGGACTAGAGGAGTGGGTTCATTCAGAAAGTTGTGCCAGGGTTTTCTAGCCCTTAAATAAATTCTCTTTAGAAACAAAGCTGTTTCAATGCCCAGCACTAAGCGTGGCTCTCTTTCATGAGCAGTATTCATGAACAGAGATGTTTACTTTAGATACGACTGAGATAAAAAATGGGAATGTGAGAAGCTGGAAAGAGCTGAACACAGGACTCAGAGGATTTTTAGGTGCATTGTGTTTGTGTGAGAAGTACTTGTGCCTCCCCTTGGCCCAGTGAAAGGTCTTTTCCTGGAAAGGTGGTTCTAAGAGCCTGGAATTGGTGTGGATCTGATGCCTGAAGAGGCCAACCTAGAAACAGAGACTGGACAGGAGTGAGGGAATAAAGGTGGGTATTTATTTGAAAGGCCTTCAGAGGCACACCCTGGGCAGGCCAAAGGCTGCACCCAAGATGGACCCCGAGTCACGAGTTCTTCACACTTTTATAGCTTTGCTCCATTTGCATCTCAACCCAATTTCACCAATTAAAGTTTAGCTAATGATGGAATTTCCCCTCAGCTTGCCCCCCTTCTCAAGATGCTGGGTTACACATTTTGGGCCTAGGCCGGGCTGGGTGTCCTTGGAGAGAAGCCTGGAGAGGCTTTGTTCTGTCTGTCTCAGCATGAGAGAGCAGCAGCTCCCAGGCTGCAGGACACTGCAGAGTTACACACTGGGAATGCAGAATTGGAAACATATAAAAGTTAAAACGTCAGGCATCAGATCTCCCATTCCCTTTTGCTCCCCCAGGTGTCCGTCACCCCAACATCATCTGTGACTGCTGCAAGAAGCACGGCATCCGAGGCATGAGGTGGAAATGCAAAATGTGCTTTGACTACGACCTGTGCACCCAGTGCTACATGAACAACAAACACGACCTGTCCCACTCCTTCGAGCGCTACGAGACTGCTCACTCCCAGCCGTGAGTCCTCTGCACCCTCAGCACATTTACGGAGCTCAATTCCATCCTAATGCCTTCCAAAACCTGCTGTGTGCACCCCAGGATTGTGCAAAATAACCCAGCAATAACACAGTACAACCTAACTTATAACTGGATAATTCATAAAGAAATTAATGTAAATTTATGGGGCGATGCTCAATTTTTTCTGATTGGGGTTGCGCGACCAAAAAGAGTTTGTTCTGTAGAATTATGGTTAGGTTTCATGAAGCTGCATGAAGAAAAAGGGCAGCAAACAGAAATCAGCAGAGTGTTTTTATAAAGTGACAAAAGAATGATTTCTGCTCTGGTTTTTCTCTTCCTCACCCCCCACCCCCCACAATTATTTAATTTCCTAGACTTGCTTTGCTATTTGCTGTTCTCAGGCCACAGGAAGGCTGACAGGGATCTTGCACTCCCAAATTGTTGATTTATTTTTGGGGTCTGTTCACTCAAGAGGCAGCACTTTCTCATTTACTCCTGCTCTGCACATTAATTTTATTTGGAGGTGACTGCTGCACTGATGCCTGTGGAACAGCATCTGTAATTTTATGCTCCAAAACATGAGAGATCTGTTCTCCTGTCCTGAGGAAGAACTCAAAAATAGTCTCAAAAATACTTTTATTTCCACCTCCTAAAGTGGGCATGAAGATGAATCATGTAATCCTCTTGCCTTCAGGAGAAGGAATGAGAAATCAGCTTATCTCTGGCCTTATCTTTCTTTTTTTTTTTCTTTTTTTTTTCTTTTTGAAAATCTCACTGTGCCTTGCATCCATCTGTGGAATGAAAAGTGTAATTACTGTGCTAAAGACAGCGGTGTGGGATTTGCAGCTGCTTTTCCTGCTTTTCCATGTGGGAAGCTCTGCCTGGAGCTGATTGCCAGGGTGGTGCCAGCGTTGGTTGAGCCAGAATTCTGAGTCCTAGCAGAGGAGGGATGCTGCTGGCCAGAGAATCTCCCCTCTGAGCTTTGAGCCTTGTGTTTATCCACCAGATTAGGGTGTTTCTGGAGCTTGTGTTCACATGAGGAGCCAGCCAGATCCTGCTGTGAAATGAGCCTCACAATTTGGTGTATCTATAAAAACACACATCTCTGTAAAAATAGACTTGTGGGGGTTTTTTCTCTTTCTGTTAATAACAGAGTTATCTCCGAGTAGTTACTCAGGGATGCCTGCTTGTGTCTTTTATTTGAGCTTAAGGTACATCATTTTACTCCCATTTAAATTAAAAAAAGAAAAAGAAAAAGGCACTGCTGCAGAGCAGCCCCAATTTTCTGCCCTGTGCTGGGGATTTCCCAACCCTGCAGGTGGGAAATCCTTTGGGCAGCAGGGATCTGACCTTCTGTCCTGCATCAAAAGGCACATTTCTAGGTAATTTCTCCCCAGGACTCATCCTCTGCAGAACTTGTTCCTTTTTCCTGAGGAATCTGAGTGGTGGAGGATGTAAAAAGAGCAATTTTCCCTCCCAAGGCTTGTCTCTGCCTGTGCCCAGGCTGCTGCTGGAGCTGGGCAGTGCAGTTCTGGCTGTCAGGGTGAAAAAGGGAGCTTGGAGGATGGCCAGGAAACCTGCCAGGGCCAGAGCTGCCCTGTGTGAATTGTTTGACTTTCCCAGGAGCTGCAGCACCACTCTGGAATGTCATGGAAGCACTGGAGAGCTCTTTGGAGGTGCAGAGCAGGATGTGATGTCTGATGGTGCTTTGGTGGCTTTTTGGTTGAGTTGGGGTTTTTTTTCCCTAAATTCTTTTGCCTTTTTAATTTTTTTTTTCCTAAATTCTTTTTCCGCGTTATTATTTTTTTCTATGAGTGTGGCTGGTTGAGTGGTTAGAGAAAATGTGATATAAATTAACTTTATGTGACAAAAAGAACTCTAAACATAGGCCAGAGTGCCTGGTACCAAGCCTTTATAAAATGAGCACTATTCTGATTTGCTTTGCTGTGTGTTAGCTGGAATAAGGCTCTTCAGAATAACAAGCAGCTAATAAAAAAGGGAATTAAAAAAAAGAAAAGAGACACAGCATGAGCCTGTCAGGTGTGGCAGTGATTTCTGGGAGCCTCAATAAGGGGCAAGGATAAAGCAGCAGTTATAATTGGATAATGGAACACCTTTCCTGCTGTTCCTGTGTGGCAGGTGTTGATTCCAGCTGAGTTTTGGGATGGAGAAGAATTAGAAATTTTCAAGGCAGAAGCTCCCTGTTGTGGAAAGCTGTGGTTTTAAAGATGAATGAAAGGTTCACGTTGTGGTTCTTGGAAGTCACTCAGCTTCTGGAGCAAACAGGTTGTCAGAAATGGGTTTGGTTTCAGCATTTGACCGAGGGTGGCACAATAACTGCAATAAATGGGTGTTTTCTGCAGCTTTCACCCAGGGAGCTGCCAAATTCAAACCCTTTTACTCAGAAGTGCCTCGCAGTGCAGGGGCAGGAAGCAGCAGGGAGATCTTTGCTTTAATGCAAATGGAACCCTGTGATTTGTTGGGAAGATCTTTGCTTTAATGTAAACATTTGTTGGGAAGATCTTTGCTTTAATGCAAATGTAACCCTGGGATTTGTTGGTCCGGGGTTTGCAGAGTGCTCTGCACTAAGAATGGAATGTCCTGATGTGAAACAAAGGGCACGGATCACCTTTGAACAATGCCATGGAGAGGATTTCTTTGGAATAAGGGAGGTCTGAGCTGTGCAGACACTTTGCCTTAGGCACTGCAGCATCCTTTTGCAAGAGCAGAAATTGCCTGCTTATGACTCACTGACTATTGCTTAGATCACTCATCTCTCTTTTTTTTCCTCCTTTTTTTTCCTTCTAAATAAAGTAGAAGATAAAACCTTTGGCAGTTCCCTAAGGACAAAAAGAGAAAATCAGAGTATTTAAGAAGACGTGGTAAATGCTGTGTGGATTTGGGTTTTGTTGTTGAGTGGCTGTGAAATCCAGGATGAGTCTCCTTTAGAGACCAGGATTCTCCCACCTCCTTTCTCTGGGAATGGAGATCCTTTGGTTCTTCACAAATTCCTGCTGCTGCCAGAGCCACCAGTGGCCACCTGAACCAGGCAAGGCCAGCACATCCCTGTTTGTAGCAGGTCACTAATCCCAGGATTTAGGAGGGTTTAACCCCAGCCAGACACTGCAGAGGGTTCCCAATCAGTTTTCTAAAGAGGCTTTGAAGACACCTTTACCTGAAAGCTATTTCAGGTCTTAAAAATGACCTGAGTTTGAACTTTAGGTGACAGGAAGTGCCGATTTGTTTTTTTTTTTTAATTTTGCTATTTGAGGTAATCTCTTCCTGACCTCCTAATTTGTTAATTTTTATTGGTCTTGTTGGGTTTGAATTTTATGGCCGTTGTGGGAGAAGCTCTCATTCTTGGCTCAAAAAGATGGAACAGCTCAGTTTTACTGAAGAGCATTTTTCAGAGTTGTTCTATCCATTTGCTGAATATGTGCTTAGTAATTGGAAGATAAATCAGTGTCTGTGAGCAGGGCAGCAAAGCAAAGCTCATCAAGTTTACATTAGGGCTGGAAAAGTCAGGCACACACTGGTGAGTTCTGCAAATAATCAAGCCTGAGATAATCTCATACCAAATATTAGTATTGTGGTATTCCCATGCATTTGCTTGGATCACCTGCTCAGGGATGGGGCTGAGTTGAATTTCAGCCTTCACTCACCAATAAATCTCAACCTCAAACAGTTTTTCACAAGCCCTGGTTATTTTTTTTTTCTGTCCTGGCAAACAATGGAGCTGGAGGAGCCAGCGAGCTGCACAGGGAAATGTTTTGTGTAATCAAGCATAAGAAATACAAATATTTTCTCCCATTGTGTTTTATCCTGTAGTCAAAACAGAGATTGCAGTTATTTTCATCTGTAATTCTTCAACCAGCTCTGTCTGGTGGAGTTACCAGCTGGATTTGGAAATCAGATCCAGGAACAAGTGCGTGCTCTGATTTAGGTCTGTGCAGTGCAGACCCATTCAAGGCAGCTTTAATAATCCAGCCTCCCATCTGTGGCTGCTTATGCTGAGAGCTGAACTAATCCAGCAGCTGAGTGACAACTGCTGGGTGTTTGATTACTGGGCAATAAAGGGATGCAGGTTTATTTACATAGTAACCTCCTCAACATGTGTTATTTATGCAGTGGCAGTTCAGGCTAAGAAATTTGGGTGAGGAATATTTGGAATCAAATGCGACTCTTCTGTGCTGGCTTTTTTATTTCCTGGCTTGTAACAAAGTGCTGGTGAAGTATGAATGAATTTATTAATATAAATTTATTTTTCTGTTAATTTATATGACTTTACTGTGGGAAAAAACCCATCCTGATTTGCCAGATAAATTGCCTGTGCCTCCTTAAAAAACCCCAAACAGAAACACCAGGCTGTATTGCCACACTGGGGCTTCCCTTGTGTAATTTGGATTATTCTGTTTGATATGTGGAACAGGGATTGTGTTCCCATGACATGTTTTATCTTTATCTTTTCTGGAATTACGTGATCAAAACTGCAAGCAAGAGAAACCTTCACTAAACCAGCTTTAGCCTGGGTTTTGAACTAATAATGATGTTTGAAGGGTGATAACAAGACGTTTTCACTCCATGTGCTCAGTAGTGTTTCTGCATCTTCTCAGTGCAATATTCTGCTTTTAAGGGCTCTGTATGAACACCTCTGAGAGCACAGTTGTGAAAAACTGTTTGCAGGAACCTTTTTGCTTCCAATTTTGGTCTGAAACCTTCCCTGCTGTGGCTTTCCAGAACTGGATTTGATGCAAGTTACTTTGGGGGTTACCAAAACCCACAGCTTTTACTTATAAAGGATGTGTTCTAAAGATACAGCTGGTTTTGTGAAGGACTGTGCCTTGTCAAGGGAGGAGAGGATTGAAAAGGAAAAAAAATCTGGGTAAAGACAGTTCCTGAAATAGATTTCTGTGATCCTGATCCTTCTGCAGCATCCTTGTCTTAGTCTGGTTCCTGCTTGAGCAAGCAGCAGCCATCTGTCAGAAATGCCTTCCTTTATCCTTTGCTGGAAGTGCTTCAGGAAAAGCTTTGCTGGGGGGATTAGAAAACCTGGAATTTCTTGCACTGAGGTCAGTTTTACCTGTAGCTCCTGCAGGATCTTCGTGTTGGCTTTTCTGGAGGTGGATCTTTGTGTGTCCTGGGAGGGGTGTGGGTTTGTGTCTCCTATGAATTGAAAATCTGGTTTAGAGCTGTGCCTTTGGGATTAATGTGATATTTATGGCCTGCCACCTTACAGTGACCATCCCATGTGCTTCCCAGTCCTCTCATTGTGTTGATTTCTTTAGATAAGAACTTTCTGCAGCAGAAAAGCCTCACAAAACACATCAACCATGCCTGGTGTGAAGGAGCTCTGACTTGCTGCTGCAAATTAAAAGGAGTTTTTGTTTCAGTTTCTCCAGATCAGTTGATTTGGGTCTCCCATCCCTCTCTCTCTAAAGCAGGGATGATGCTGCTGCTGTTCCAGATGCTGGAGCAGAGTTCTCAGGAATGTCAAAAGCCAAATAAGCACCTCAGAGAAACTTGAGCACAGGCAGAACATCCCTGGGGAGTGGTTCCCTGCATGCTGGAGATAGCCAGAACTTCATTCTGTGCAGTACATGCTCCCAAGTGCTTTCTGGGCTCGACAGTAATTTAATATCCTTGGAATTTGTAGGGCAGAAATGGCTGCAGACTCGTGCTGTCATAATTAACATTGTTATTAAAGGCAGCATCCCAGTGATTAAATTTATCCCGGGGGGATTTTTGCATCACGCTGGGTAACTTTGGTTGTTCTCCAGCATTTGGAGCAAAACATGTTGAATTAGATTAAAACCTTCTTAAGAGTTGGTGGCTCAGGACATCTGGTGCTTGCATCACTTTTTGGGGGTGCTGGTCAGCTGTGTTTTTTTCCTCCTTTTGGTGAGGCTGGGGAACGAGGGCACTTCTGGTGGGTGGCCCCCAGCATTTCTGTAGGATGGGAGATGGAATTTCTTATATTTTCCTGCTTTAAGGAACCTCAGCTTTCTGAACTGGTCAGCTTTGTTTTTTCCACAAATTTTTCCAATTTGTGGAAATTTTTTCACAAATTTCACTGGAATTGGCAGGTTAATGTGAGAGTGTTGAGCTGGGGAATGACTGCTGTTACATGAGTATCCAAAAAGGGAACTTAGGCTAAGAATAGAATGAGTGGTGGATATTTTGCTATTTAAACATCTTAAGCTTAACTCAGTGCTTTATTTTACTATCGCTAAGAATCTTTGCATTGAATCCCATCCCTTGTGAGAGAAGGGTTTGGAGAAGTGTATTTTTATCACTCTGTCTGAGGGCTTGGCTAACACATCTTTGATAAATTATTAGCAAAACACTGAACAAAACACAGTGAAAACATCTAAGCTGTTTCAGAGGCTGTGCCCAAATCCATGCTGGTTTTTGAAGCCAGTCTGTAGAGCCTGACACAGTGCAATAAATGAATGCTGAGCAGTGCCTCTTTTTAGCTGAGCTTTTCCTTCCACTGTCATTATCTTCTTTCATAACAATATCCAGCCTTGATGATGCTTAAACCAGACAAAATCTCAGCCAGCCCAATAAAGGGCCTTCATCTTCCTCCTGTTGAGCTCCAGCCTGGGTAATGAACATTCAGTGATCATAAGAGCAAGGCATAAATAATCTCTCCCTCTTTTTAAACACAGGGGGTTGTAAAACCACAGGTGGGAGAGATCTGTTAACAGATTAAGAAAGGTAAAAGACTTAAGCATTTGGTGGATAAGTAAACAGTAAGTTCAAGCATAAGCTTTTTATCCTCCCGAGTCTCCACCTTCCCTCTGGAGGTATTAGATGGAAAATAAATACAGTGTTCTGAGGTCAGCCCTCCCCCCAAGAAGCTTCCCCTCCCCTTGCCCCGTGGAACAGCTGCTGAACTTGGGTTGCTCTGTCTGGGCTGGGAGCTGCCAAGAGCCTGTCAGGCTCCACGGGCATGGACTGGGGAGCTTTTGCAGTCACCTAGAAAAGGGGATTGTACCCTGGGTGAGCAACCAGGCAGGTCCTCGTGGGTTTTGGTGGCTTGGTGACTCATGAGAAGGCTGTGTGCCAGCCTGGGGACAGCACACACAGAGCCAGCAGAGAGGCTGCTGTGACAGGATGGGAATTGGGAGCTGCTTTAACAGGACGTCAGACCCCCTGTTCACCATCACGTAGGTACCTTTTTCCTTTCCCCTTCAGCTGGAGGGGGGTCTGTGCTGGGGATGTGGGGTGCAGGGCAGGTGGGAAGGGCTGTGACAGGCTGGGAATGGTGCAGCCACAGCACTCTGGTCTAATCTGCTCTGATTTTCAGGTTATGGAATGTGCTGAGCTCCATTAATGCCTCAGTGCAGGGCCACGCCAGTAATTAATGTCCATTGCCCTAAAGTGAAGGATGGTCCTCATGTGACAGCCCTCAGCTGGAACAGAGCTTTATCAGTGTCCATAACAACAACAAATTCATTTGTTTCCTCTTATTCTGTTTTTCCAGGGTCCTAGTGAGCCCTCGACAGAATCTGACTCGCATCACATTAAAAGGGACTTTCCAGGGGGCTAAAGTGGTCCGTGGGCCTGACTGGGAGTGGGGTAACCAGGATGGTAAGCTGCTTTTGGGATGTCCTGTAGAATACCCTTTGATTTTTTTTTTGTTAATATGTATTTATATGATATTCTTTTATTTTTGCAAATTGCTGGTTGAAAATCCACGTGCTGAGCAGCACCTTCTAGGGGAGCTGGTCAGGTGATGCAGGTTCCTGTTCTTTAGAGTAATTAATATCCCTTGTTTTCTTGTGTTTGTTGTTTGTCACATATCTGTGACATAAACCATGTCCAGGGTGTGGGAAGGAAGTTTTGCTGCTCCTCTTTCATAGCTGTGAAAACCTCTGGGAACCATCCTGGAAGTTCTTGTGTAAAATTGTAAATGCACACCATGTTACAAGAAAATAAAGACCCCTCTTTTCCTGAAAAAGCTTTAATTGATAGTGGAAGGTTTATCTGACTTCGTGTGTAGTGTCCATTTTCTTTCGGAGTTCTGTGGAATGTCCTTATTTGGATACTTTCAAGAACAGTGAGGAGAAATTCTCTATAAGGAGAGTTTCACATGGTGCACTAATGAAGGACTCTGTGGTTCCTGGAGAGTGGTTCCTGTTTTCTGTAGGAATTGAAACCTTCAGGCTGAAAATGCAGTGGGACAAAAATGCCTTTTTAAAGCTGCTTTTGGGGTGTAATGCCTGTCCCCAGTTCACTGACAGCAGTTTCTGTGTGGTGCTCCAGGGTTATGGGAGCTTTCCTACCCGATTGTCCCAGAGCCCTGGACACACACTGTGATGTTTACAGCTCCTTTTGCCCCTTAAGAATTAAGTCAGAAGTTCAAAGGTTTCCAGAGTTGACTCTGCCATTTATTGCAGCTCTGGGTTCAGTGGAGGACGTGGATCCTTGCAGGGTCTGAGAGCAAAAGCAGCTTATGCTCAATACAGCTTATCCATCCTTTTGAGATCAGAGCAGCATTTACATGTCTGAGACTCGTGGTGGTGCTGAGCTGGAAGCAGCTCCCTGGGCAGGAACAGTGAGAGGAACCCTAAATCCAGCCCTCAGCTGGTCTCCCATGGGCACTGGTTTTGGTGGAGCTGATGCCTAAAGAGGCCAACCCAGAAACAGAGACTGGACAGGAGGAAGGGAATAAAGGTGGATATTTATTTGAAAGGCCTTCAGAAGCACACCCTGGGCAGGCCAAAGGCTGCACCCAAGATGGACCCCGAGTCACGAGTTCTTCACACTTTTATAGCTTTGGGCCATTTGCATCTCAGCCCAATTTCACCAATTAAACTGTAGCTAATGATGGAATTTCCCCTCAGCTTGCCCCCCTTCTCAAGATGCTGGGTTACACATTTTGGGCTTAGGCTGGGCTGGGTGTCCTTGGAGAGCAACCTGGAGAGGCTTTGTTCTGTCTGTCTCAGCATGAGAGAGCAGCAGCTCACAGGCTCCAGGACACTGCAGAGTTACACACTGGGAATGCAGGATTTGAAAAATATAAAAGTTAAAACATAAGGCATCAGAGCTGCCCCCATCCACAGCCATGTCATGAGTAGAACTGACACCAAAACCTGGTGTTTATATTGTGCTTTTCAGATGTGCTGATAAATGAGGAATTCAGCTCCTTTAAGCTGTTAAATTGCAGGACTTTGCAGACAATCAGAAGTTCCTCAGTGAGATGTTGCTGTCCCCTTTTGGGGAAGTCCTGGGACTCACCAAAGGGCACCACGGAGTGACTTGGCAGCTCTTGGGGATGGGAACCTGCAAACCCTGAGTGCCCTCACGAGGCTCAGTGTCATCTCTTGGATGAGAGCACGTCCCAGTGCCCAGCTTCACCTCTCCACATCCATCCTCCTGCTCTGGATTCTTCTAGTGTCCTGCTCCTTGCTTGAAGAAAACAAATTTTATTTGATGTTTCTCCACCTGGCCAGTGTTGGGGAGAGATTTAAAGATCCTGGGTGGGTTTTACAACACGGCTGAGTTTTTTTTCTTGCCACAGTGTGGTGCCATGACACCACGTGTGTGTTCCCTAACTAGGCCATGCTCCTTCACACCAGGAATTCTCCACAGAATCATTCCAAAACGAGTGTCTCGCTGGGTTTCAGCAAATTTAACACAGAAATTCCCTCCTAACTGGTCAAAATGAGCTGTCTCATGATCCAATTTTCCTGATTTTCACTTCTTTTCCCCTCAGGGGGTGAGGGTAAGACAGGCCGCGTGGTCGATATCCGGGGCTGGGACGTGGAGACCGGCCGCAGCGTCGCCAGCGTCACCTGGGCAGATGGAACCACCAACGTCTACAGGGTGGGCCACAAGGGAAAAGTGGACCTCAAATGTACTGTGGAGGCTTCTGGGGGCTTCTACTACAAGGAGCATCTCCCAAAATTAGGTGGGTGGAGACAGATCTTTATTGAGAGAAGTCTTTGGTGAGAAGTTGTGATTCACGCGGTCGTTGGCGCCGAGCTCATTTTGTTTGGAAGACGCAAAACAACCCCCTGATTTTCTGAAGTTCCCACATAATGAGCATCGTTTGAGAGGATTTGGTTTGTGTGTGAACATACTGCTTGATCTCGAAGTTGTTTTCGGTGTTAAAACCATCAGATCCCACAGTTGCATCCCAAGGAATACAACTTCTGCTGGAAATGCAGGAAATTCCCACTCTGTTACAGAGAATCCAACTTTTCTCACTTTTGTCACATTTGTCCATCCAAAGCTTTTCATTCTTCAGGCAAGCTGTTGTTCACTGTGCTTTTAGAGAGCAAACACTCTCCTGATGGAGCCAAAAGTGAGTTCAGTGGGGGGAATGTGACCAAAGGGAGACTTTGGAGAATGGAACAGCCGAAAATTAGAAAAAGTGATGGGAAAAGGTGATGTCTGTTTTGGCAACTTGCTGCCATCCACCTTTCCTCTTAAGTCCAAGGAAACTCCTCGTGGTTTTGGACTTGAAGCTTTTTTTTTTACCCAGGTGTGATTTAGTTGTGGGGTTGTTTTTTTAATGAGGTGCAGGGACCATCTTTGGCTCCCCTGAAGGAAAACAGAGGGGTCTGGTTTTGTGTTTGCAGCAGCAGAATCAGGGTTTTTATCAGACTTTTCAGAGAAAACTTTTCAGGCAGACTTTTATCTGTCTTTATCAGATTTTTCTCGCCCTGAGCAGCTTGGCAAGAGCATGAGGGGAGGGAAGGGTTGGATGAGGAGCTTAATTCCAGGGGTATGGCTGCATGGCGAGGGTAGGAGGGCAAGGCACTCCTCAGAGTGAGTTCTGTGGCTGCCTGTGGAGGGGAGAACTAATTTTGGGTGCTGTGTGGGTGTGTCTGAGCAGTTGTGGGTGAGGGGATTGCTAAGAACAGCTCCTGCTGTCTGCCACAGCCTGAGAGGCATTCCCTGCTCTGCAGAGGGATAAAATGTGTCTGGTTAGAGCTGCTTATGTTTAATTCATATTAATGAGTTAATTTATGCTTATGCTTGTGTTTAATTTAATGCTTATGTTTAATTCATATTAATATCCAGTTAGAGTTAAATCCTACTGATTCCTCTGCATAGTGCTGCCCTATAGGGCACGAAAAGGGGTTTGCACCATTCTGCCCCAATTAACGTTAATTTTTAGCCCTTGTAACGAAGCCAGGGTGTGTGAGTGCACCCTTCATGCCTGGGGGTGGTGTCCTTGTTGTCCCCAGGGAAACCAGCCGAGCTGCAGAGAAAGGAGAGCACAGACAGGCATCCCTTCCAGCATGGGGACAAGGTGAAGTGCCTGCTGGACATCGACATCCTGCGAGAGATGCAGGAGGGCCACGGAGGCTGGAACCCCAAAATGGCTGAGGTATGTCCCTGGATCTTCCCTGGGTACAATTCCAGCCTCTCCCTCATTCTGCACTGCTCAGGAAGTTACCAGAACATCTTTGGGTGACCTTAAAGTTAACTGAATCACAAATACAGATTTCTTTTTTAGTGATAGGACGCTGGAGTCGGGGTTATTTTTAGGCTCTGTTGGATGAGAGTGGCCTTGTGGATCCCTGCAAAAGTCTTGGAAGCAGAAGAAAAAAAAAATTAAAAATAATAATAGCTGGTTTGTTTGTTTTTAAATGAGCCACGGATCTTTTCTTTGGAGTTCTGGATCCATTCCTTGCTTGGCTTCTTTTGTGCTGTGCATTACTGGTAATGAAAGTTATGTGTTTTGTCAACACTGGGCTCTGTCCCTGACCAGGGCTAAAATTTCTTAACCCATATGATATTTTTGGAGCTTGGTCTTGCCTTTAAACTGAAGAGCCATCAGCCTGTTGTCTTAAAAAACCCCAGAGAGTGGAGGAAATAAAGATAGAAATAGCAGTATTACTGTAGAATAGCATGAATAAATGCTAGAAAACTATAAAAGAAATGTTAAATATATATCCTGGCCCAACCTGCCCTACAGGTGAGCAGATTTTTGAAATCAGGCTTTAAAATGTCAAGGCAAACTCTGTCATTTTGGTTTCAATATGGAAATCTCTTAACTGAACATCAGCCTCTTTTTTGGTGTATTTTTTTCAGCCTGGCAGGCAGGGACTTGGCATCTCCTGATGAACTTTAACAAAGCTGACAGTGGAGCCATGAATTTTTTTATTCCAGCTAAGGATTACACCCCCAAAGCTGTAGTTTTTGGGTGTTGCTGCGTCTGTTATTGGTTGTTAAATTGCTCCTGAATTCCTCTTGTTGGGGAATGCAGGAGTAAAGAGGGATGTTAAGCAGAGAAACAGGAACCTCCTGTCACCTCAGAAATTGGCATTTTTTACCTCTTTATAAACCAGGAGCTGCTCAGCACCTGCCAGAACAGCAGATCTAGAACCCTGCACCACACAATTGTATTTTGTTTGCTGTACCATGCCCCTTTTCCCCTCTCAGAGTGTCCCTTGCTGGTATTTTATAAGGCAGAATGATGTTGGAATCCCTGCCCACCTCTGTCATTTGGAAAGAGGACAATTTGTGCTGCATTTTCAAGCATTTTTCCACTTTGTATTCCTATCCCCCTCCTCCCCCAATACTCTGCTTCTTCAGAGGAGCTTTTAGAGGAGCTTTTCCCCTCCTTTTGTAGAAAAACAATGGTTGCATCTCATGTAGAGCAGGTTTGGGAGCCCTGTGGGTGGCAAATGCTGGGTGATTTAGCCATCTATACCTTGGATGCATCTTTCCCCACTGTTAAGCAATGTGATTTATTTAGGGGCTTTCCTCCTTTTTTTTTTTTTTTGTTTTTCCCTTCCTATCCGAAGTTCATTGGCCAGACAGGGACCGTGCACAGGATCACAGACAGAGGGGACGTGAGGGTCCAGTTCAACAGCGAGACCCGCTGGACTTTCCATCCTGGAGCCCTGACCAAGGTAGGTGCTGGGCCTGGCCTGGGAATGCTGCAGGGAAATCATGGAACCTGCTGGGTTAGGGCTCAGAGTGTCCCCAGCAGGTGCTGAAGGAACACCCTGCTGTTACAAACACAATTGTCTCATTTTATGAACTTTTTGCAGTTTTAGGTCATTAAGGTAAACTCCATTTCTTAATTTCAGCTTCCAGTACCTCATCCTTCTGCAGCTGCCTTTCCCTTGTGATGAACCTTTCCCTTGTGATGAACCTTTTCACTTTTCCCACATGATTTCCCTTTGATTTTTTTTTTTTTGTCCTTCCTTGTTTTGTGTCTCCACGTTGTTCTCTTTTGCATCTTTGTCTCTCTTCTCTCTGATTTCTTCTGAGCCTTTCATCCAGCCCTTCTCATTTTGTGGCTGCGTTTCCAAAGCTCCCAGCTCTGGCCTTCCCCAGAGGTTTGAGGACTTTGAAAAGTGGATGATTAGAAATAGAGATAATTAGGTATAGAAGAAGCTGCTGGAAGACCACAAAATTCTGACCTGAGCAAGGTCACAATGCTAAAAACTCCCAATAGCAGTGGAAAATGCAGTGTCAGACTGTTTTGCACAAAATTAGTCTGCTCTGAAAAGTGTGTTTTGACACTGCTCCCTTCCTAGCTCAGTGAGCAGAGGGAGCATCTGGCAAATTACCAGCACAGATAAACCCTGGTTTCCCTTTTCTGTTTTAAATAACAAACAGATTTAACTTCCTTATTAGAGTGAATTAAAATCTCCAGTGCCAAGCCAGGTGTAGCGAGGAGATGGACCAAGAAAACTTCCATACTTTATCTGGTATTAATTACAAACAATTTGGAGGAAAAGAAGTTGGGGAACTGCCTGTTCCAAATTATTTCCCTACTTAAATGTGCACTTGGCTTAAAAGAGAATTGGGCTGTGTTTATTTTGCAGCTCAGTGGTTACAGCTTTCTTGGTAGCTGCATTTATGTTTTGCAATGGTGTTTTTTTGTCTCAGTGGGTGTCTTGTTTGTTGGGATTTTGGGTGTGGGGCGGAGGGGCTGATCACTATTGGTTTTTTTCTCTCTCTGTGTGCATGTGTGGCTTCATCCCCCAAAAGCTTATGACTTTCTTTTTCTTGTAGCTCAACACCTTTTGGGTTGGTGATGTGGTCCGGGTGATAGATGATATGGAAACAGTGAAGCGGTTCCAACCTGGTCATGGGGAGTGGACAGATGAGATGGCACCTGTGAGTGCGCGCCAGTTCCAGTTCCAGGACAGTCCAGTAACCTCCTGAGCTTCCCCAAGCCCTGAGCACTCAGAGATGGGCTTGGATCCCCCCAAGAATTCCTGCTGGGAAGTCCCTGCCCAGCCCCTGGTGCTGGTGGCTCTCGGTGACACCGTGGTGTCCACGGCACCCAAACGGGAAAAGGGAGAATCCCTCCAAAAGGATTTGGCTGCCTCCAACTCAAGTGAGAGGTTTCCACAAGCAAAGTCCTCTTACGCCTTCCCTGAATCTCTGGAATGAGGCAGGGAAGTGCAAAAATGGTCTGATGAGCCCAGTGTGGCTAAAAAGTGGGATGCAGGTGTCCTCCAGGAGCAGTTAAAGCCCAGAGGAAACCATCCCCGGTCCCAGCTTGATCAGTTCTTATCAGCACCTCCCTCCCCAGCCATTTCCATGTGGCTGGGAAAACCCTTCCATGGAAAACCCAAACCAGTGAGAGAGAAACTGGTGAGAACCCTCTGGTGTCCTCGAAGTGGGAGCTGTCTGCGAGTGTGTCACTTGTCCAGTGCTTCTTTTCACACAGCAGGAGCTGCAGCTTTGCGAAAAAAAAAAAGCCCAAAACCTTTGGCTTTGGGTCTGGGAACTGCAGTTTTGGGGGGAAAAAATGATCTTCTTTTTCCCTTGCAGACCCTGGGGCACATTGGGAAGGTGATCAAGGTTTATGGGGACGGAGATCTGCGAGTGTCAGTGGGGGGACAGTCCTGGACCTTCAACCCTGCCTGCCTGACAGCCTACCAGAGGGAGGAGGAGGCCAACCTGATGACCACGGAGAGTGCCAAGGAATCCAAAAGTGAGGGGCAAGTCTGGTCCCCCAAGGGCTGGGAGCTCTTGGGTCCAGCTCTTTGGAGGATGGTAAAATCCAGATGTTCTTCTCTGCATGGAGAACTAAAGCCCAGTGGTGCTTTACTGGGCAAACAAAGCTGGGCCTTAGGAAAATGCAGGGTTTAGGAGTGGGAAGTACTGGGATTATTGGGAAAATGCAGAATTTAGGACTTGGAAGTGCTGGGCTTAAAGGGAAAATACAGAATAAAACCCAGCTGTGCCTTACTGGGCAAACAAAGCTGGGCCTTGACAGGAAAATACAGGATTTAAGATTTGGAAATGCTGGGCTTAATGGGAAAATATAGAATAAAGTCCAGCTGTGCCTTACTGGGCAAGCAAAGCTGGGCCTTAGGAAAATGCAGGGTTTAGGACTGGGAAGTGCTGGGATTAGTGGAAAAATGCAGAATTTAGGACTTGGAAATGCTGGACTTAATAGGAAAATATGGGATAAATCCCAGCTGTGCCTTACTGGGCAAGCAAAACTGGGCCTTGACAGGAAAACACAGAATTTAGGATTTGGAAATGCTGGGATTAACAGGAAAATAAAGAATTTAAGACTCAGAATTGCTAACCAGAGCACTGCCCTGGGTTCAGTATTTGCCTCATCCTTGTCCTGTCTCAGTTCCCTGTTCCTTGCTGGTTCCTGTACAAGGACACTGATTCTTGAGAGCTTGTGAAATATTCCCAGATCCGTGCATGGAACAGTTGTGAAATCAACAATTATTTTGCCTAATCTTCCCTGAAATCGAGTTTGGGATCACATGGTGCGTGGAGGGGATTTTTTTTGGTGCTTTGCACATCTGCTCATAAATTTTTTTGTGGCCTGAGCATCCTGATTTCCTCTGGATGTCAGGATCATGTGGGAGAGAGGACAGCCTTGCCAGGATTTTTTTGTTTTCCTGACGTAGATGGCTCTTGAACTGTTTGCTCAAGCCAGACTTGAGGGAAAACTTGCAAAATTTTTCACTTTGCTCCAGCTGGGGAGCTGTGACACCTCTGTCCCCTCGAACACTGAGAATTGTGTGGTGACAGGTCCGTTTTTGTCTCTTTTTCAGGCACTTTGGTGACTGTCCTGGAGAAGCTGCTGTCCCAGAGGACGGAGTCAGAGCACGCAGGGTGCCTGGTCATTTGTGCAGCCCTCAACAATGCAGCCAAAGTCCGTGAGCTCCTCCAAAAATACCCAGACAAGGCAAGTTTGGAAGACAAAAATGGTTCTTTTTCCTTTGTTTCTGCTCTTTCAAACACTGTCATAAAATTTTGTAGCCAAGCAGGGAAAAGGATGTGGGAAAAACAAGAGATTTTTCAGGCCTAGTGGTATCTCCTAACAGTTGGAGTGTTATTTTGTGGCAATTTAGGATTAAATTCACAAGGTAAATGTGCGTATTTTATGCTTTTAGTTTGTGGCATTAAATCTGAACTAAAGTCCTTACAGCACCTTTCCCAAGCTGACTTTTCCCAGATTTCCTGTGTGGCCACTGCAGCTGTAGAATGAGGGGGAGAGGGGTTTATCTATAGGAAAACAGGAGCAGATATCAGAGGATCTGCTGGAAAAGAAAGCCAGGGGTTGTGTCTGACTGTGCCTGTCCTTAGAGGACCTTGTAAAATCACATTGTTGGAATCAGGAGGGAGAAAAGCTGCCCAGATCCGTGCAGTGTCTTATCTCATGTCTGACTGGAGCAGGGAACTGGGCTGGACTCGTTGCTGGACAATTTCTGTGCCTGCAGAGTGCCAAATTGTCAGCATCACGTCTCCTGAAACCTCCCTCAGGGAGGGGTTTGGGGTTTGGGAACAGGGGAAAAAAAGGAACCACCAAAGTCTTTCAGCAGTGTGTCCTTGGAAACCATTGGTAACAAAAAGCGGTTTTGGTGGGGCTGTGTCTGTGGGGCTGGCAGGAGGAGCTGGGACCCAGGAAAAGCAGGATCAGCTCTGAAGGAACCCCTGTGAAGCTGATTTAGTGGTTATTGGTCTGGTATTTATTGTACTTCTTTATTTAGAACGTTAATGGGGCTTCTGGGGATGGGAAGGAGACACAAATACCTGCAGTTCTCAAACTGATCCCAGACAGGAAAGTCCCAAGAGTAAGGAATCCATTATATGATCAGTTATTTTTATTAGACTTCTACTTCTACTCTGATATTTATATTAATAAATGAGCTGTTTCTATTGGAGTCTTACAGAGAGCAGGCTGGGTCTGAGGCACACTTAGAGCAGGTTGGAATTGCTTGGCAGGGTTTTTCCAGCTTATCAGCACTGTCTGCCTTGTGTAGATGGAAGAACAGCAGTGACCTCTAATTCCTCTTTGCCCAAAGGACTCGCCCATCATTTTGAGCCTATCCAGGGAAGTGCTGCCTCCCCTGCTCCCTGACTGCTGCATAAAATCAGCTGCAGGGAAAAAAAACTTGATTATTATTATTCTCCTTGCCAGCCTGCTGAGGTTTTGTGCCTCCTTCTCCTCTCCTTAGCCTCCCACTGATTCCAGGAGCTGCTTTGCCTTTTTTTTCCTCTCTTGCCTCTTGATCTTCAGAGTGCCTTTAATTCTCTAAAACTCTCACTGCAGCACTCGAGCACTGAGATCTCCCCTGCAGCCACTGCACCCACTGAAGTACCTGCAGCAGCACAGCACAGCGGGGACTTGGCACCTCCAAGGCCTTATGCAAAGCTAATTTGATTTCCTCACACATTCTCCTCTCGGGAAGGGAATTGTTGGCAGGGATATCAAGGAGCGTTGTGCTCACAGGCACAGAGCGATTTGGCAGCGGGGCTCTGCAATCACAGCCCTGGCTTGCAGCTCTGTTCTCTCACTTCTCCCCTCTTGACTAAACGTGCTGTGTCCTTCCCCTTCCAAAATGTTCTGGGGTGAGGTCAGCTGGGAGCTCTCAGCTGGGAGAGAGGAGCCAGCAGGGCACAGACTCTGTGGGATTTCTGGGCTGTTCCCACCCTGCTCCGGGCATGGGATGAGGTCATCCCTAATTTTTTGTGTCTCTGCCCTCCCCAAAGGTCGATGCCAAGAACCAGGGCAGGACTGCCCTGCAAATTGCCTCTTACCAGGGGCACCTGGAGGTGGTGAAGGCGCTGCTGCAGGCACACGCCAACGTCAACCTGCGGGACGACGAGGGGGACACGGCGCTGCACTACGCAGCCTTTGGGTAGGACACCTCTCCTCCTGCTGTCCCTGAGGGAAAACTTCCATCCTGGATATAAATGGACACTCTGTGTGATGGATGTGTGGCTGCTGGAGGCTTTTCTCTGGTTTTTACGTTGGGAATTGGCCTTTGAGCTTCAGCCCACAGGAGCGTTTCTTTCTCTGCAACAGCATCTTTCTTTCCAGAAGGCTTTCTGTCTAGCACAGGATTTATCAGCACAAGGATTTCTCATCCTCCACAGCTAGTTCAGTTTCCATGCTAAGAATTTTCAGGGGGAATCAGAAGAAGAAAAGTGATAAGGAGGTTTCAGTTATTGAACTCTTTCCGTGGGGGTGAGGGAGGTGGTTTGGTTGATTGAGATCAATTTGTTTGGTTGGGTTCTGTAAGTTTGTGTGTTTTCCAGAGCAAGATGAGATTTTGAATTCTATCATCAGTTACCAGGGGAGAATTCATCATTAAGAGTGGGAATTCCTGCTGATTTAGAGCAGAGAGCACAAATTAGGCAGGTTTTGTTGCATGTGGGGTTTTTTTAAACACTAAGAGGAAGTGGGGTGAGGCTGAGAGGATACAAAACCTGAGTTCTGTTGCTTTGCAAAGATAAAGAATTTACTATGTGCACAGGAGTGGATCTAATCTGGTTTTCTCCTTGCTTTTAAACCAGAAACCAAGCTGAGGTTGCCCGTGTGCTCCTGGCTAAAGGAGCCAGTGCAGACCTGCTGAACCATGCCAAGTGCACAGCCCTGTATGTCGCTGTCAGCCAAGGATTCACAGAGGTGGTGAGGGCCCTCTGTGAGCTCAACTGTGATGTCAACCTCCCAGTAAGTTTGGGATTTCAGGGATTTGGGGCAGGGAGGTGTTTGGGATTTTTTTTGAGGGGGGTTTCGAGGTGTTTTTTTGAGGTGGGGAGGTGCTTCTTTGTGTCTCACACCATTTGTGGCTTTGTAGAATTTGAAAGTCGTTCTCTTAAAATGCATGGGAAATATTCCTGGGTTTCAGTACCCTGAAATTCCAGGTTTGGGTCTGTGCCTTCTTCATCACATCAGCATTTTCTGCTGGATTCAGGCTTCCAGGGAGAGCTGACCTGCTGTTCCTGTGTGTTGTGGCCACACTCCTGTTCCCAACAATAAGATTTTTCGGGCAGGCAGTAATGGTGCCTTAGGCCCAGCCCATTTTTAGGGTGTGCTTGTGTGGTGATGGGGCTGTTCTGTGCTGGGTCAGTCCCTCGAAGCTGCTCAGGACTTTCAGCAGCTCACAGGGAGTTCCCTTGGAGTTTCTGAGGTTGGTAACCTGTGTTTGCTTGGGTCTCCATGTGTAGGATGCCCAGGGAGACACCCCCCTGCATTATGCTATCACTCTGGACTACAAAGTCGTGATTGAGATTCTCACTGAAGTTCCCAACATAGATTTCACTGTCCAGAACTGTCAAGGCTTCAACCTGCTCCACTACTCTGCCCTCAAAGGCAACAAGCTGTGAGTGACCTTTATTTTTTTTCCATTTTTATGCCTTTTGCAGATGTTAATTTGTGCTGGCTGTCTGAGAAGGTGGCAGGTGTGGTTCTGGGTAGTTGGTTACACATTTCTTGGGTTTGGATATGGCTGGATAGGGCTCTTGGCCTCCTTCAGGCCTTCACAGGAAACTCCTGCCTGCTTTCCCCATCCCATCTTTCTCATGCCTCCCTAGCCTAGGAAATCTCTGTTTCTGGACAGTCTCAGATGTTTGAGTTCACACTTGGAAGGACAGGAGAAGGTTTTAGTAAAGACTGAGAGCCTCTGGAACTCTTCCAAGCATAAATCTGCTCATTATTTTCAAAGCAGTGTGGCTTTACCCAACTTTATTAAATGATAACTGAGGGCTTTTTTTGTATTCTTGTAATTCAGTTTGTGAGTTTGGGGGATTTCTCTTCATTGCTGCTGTCAGCTCGTGCTGCTGCCTGGTAAAACACAGACATTGATAACTCCTGAGCAAGAGAGGCACAAATTAACTTCCATCTCTGTTAACCTCTCCAACTCTGTAGGGCCATAAAGAAGATTCTGGCCAGGGCTCGGCAGCTGGTGGACTCCAAAAAGGAAGATGGATTCACTGCCCTGCACCTCGCTGCTCTCAATAACCACATGGAAGTGGCCGAAATCCTCATCAAAGAGGTAAGAAAAAAACCCAAAACCACCATCAGGAAAACCTGTCCCACTCCCAAGCCCCACATTTCCCAAGCACTCCTGAATTAACACTGGGACCCACAGAGATGTCCCTGTCACTTTGCAGGGCTGGCATTGTTTGCCAGGCTGAAGAGCAGGGGTTGGCATTCCTGGGGGAACAGGGATGTTGTCCCTGTCCCTTTGCAGAGCTGGCCAGGGGTTGGCATTCCCAGGGGAACATGGATGTCCCTGTCCCTGGCATTGTTTGCCAGGCTGAAGAGCAGGGGTTGGCATTCCTAGGGGAACATGGATGTCCCTGTCCCTGGCATTGTTTACCAGGCTGAAGAGCAGGGGTTGGCATTCCTGGGGGAACAGGGATGTTGTCCCTGTCCCTTTGCAGAGCTGGCCAGGGGTTGGCATTCCCGGGGGAACAGGGATGTCCCTGTCCCTTTGAAGAGCTGGCATTGTTTGCCAGGCTGCAGAGCAGGGATTGGCATTCCCAGGGGGGATTTTCCTGTGGCACTGACAGGGAGGACAAAGGTGTCTTGGCTAAGAACAAAGCGGGTTGGAACTGGAATGTTCAGTGAGGATGAAGTGGGATTTGGGCTCTCAGAGTTCCCCAGCCGAGCCCAGCAGCCACAACTCCCTGTGGTGCAATTCCTGCTTTTCCAGGGTCGCTGCGACATCAACGTGAAGAACAACCGGAACCAGAGCCCTCTGCACCTGGCTGTGATCCAGGGCCACGTGGGGATGGTGCAGCTGCTGGTGAGCCAGGGCAGCGACGTCAATGCTGAGGATGAGGATGGGGACACGGCCATGCACATCGCCCTGGAGCGCCAGCAGCTCATGGCCCTCGCCGTGGAGAAGCGGGAGGGGGAGATGGGGGCATCCCTCCTTTCCAAGGTGAGAATTCCAGCACCAAGGGTGGGGGAAATGCTCCGTGGTACAACATCAGTGGGGTCTAAGGGGGTGAGGGAAGGGAGGGAAACTCTAAAGCCATGGAGAAGCAGGAAGGGGAGATGGGGGTGTCCCTCCTTTCCAAGGTGAGAATTCCAGCACCAAGGGACGGGAAAATGCTCCATGGTACATCGGTGGGTTGTGGGGTCTAAGGGGGTGAAGGAAGGGAGGGAGGCTCTAAAGCCAGCCCAGATGGGGAGCATGGAAACAAACCTTGCTTGTGGGAAAGCAGGAATAGATCCTCCTGAATTTACAGCATGAAGCTTGACATAGTCAGACAACAATTCAGAGCTGTCGCTGATATTTTTATGAGCATTGTGCACTTCTTTCCTGACATGGGAAAGGTCATGAATCCAGCTGCAGAGCCAAGAGACTCCTGCGTTTAATTCATGCCCCAGAACCACAGCAATTCATTTCTGTCTGATGGCATGGAAACTATGAGGAGAGCTGACCACAGACACCCCAGTTATCTGCAGATGTACAGCAGGGGGAGAGGGGAGATGGAGCAGGCTGGAGGACAAGGGGGAAGCTGTTCCAAAGCCTGAACTGGATTTCTCTGTGCTGCTCTGTATCCATGGATATAAAGACTAGAAATCATTGCAGGGTATGCCAAAGATGTGGGGATAATTTAATTCACTTGAAAATCCAGCATAGATTTTTAAATTATTATTTAATTTGAAATGATCAGAATAAGTGAAACCAGCCATTCCTCCTTTTTAGCTGTTTGGAAAAGCCCAGTGCATTTCTCTTCCATCCTGCTCTTTACCAAACCACCAGGAGATGATGGCTCAAGTGCAGGGCCAAAGTCCTGGCTGCAGGAAGTCCTAAAGAGGGATCTGTGCATGTCATTCCCAGTATTATTTACAGTAACATCATCTCTGAATGCTGTAGATGCCTTCACATCTAATTTTACTTGCCCTGGCTGCCACCCTCTGGTCTTTTAAGTCAGTGGAATATGTGACTTGACTTCAAATTATTTGGGATCATGCACATCAAAATTTGGCTCTTTAAATAGCTGTCACTTAGGGCCCTGTGCAGCAGCTGTTCACCAGTTCTGTGGGGTCTTCAGCTTCTTCCTTTTCACTCCCTGGAGAAGTGAATGCCCATTTCTCTGATTTGTAGGGATTATCACCAGGTAGGATCAGTCTGGGGCACTCTTGGCCCTGGAATGTAAGATTTGAACCTATTATTTACATAAAGGCCAAAAGAATCTTTGTGTGCTTTCAAAAAGTTGCACATCCAAGTTTGAAGTATGAGGTTTAAGACTTTATTTAAATTTTGATCCAAATCAGAGCAGAGGATCAGAAGCTGCTTCTGTTGACAGAGTGTGTTTCTCAATTTCTTTTAGCTGCAGGCTTCTGGCTTCCTGGGAAATGTGGAGCTGAATGTTGGGACTGCCATTGCCTGCTACTTAGCACAAGAAGGAGCAGACATTAATTATGCAAATCATCGGGGAAAGTCTCCTTTGGACCTCATTACAGATGGAAGGATCGTCCAGATCGTCAAAGACTTCTCACAGAAATTCAGGTAAGCCTCAGGAAACCCTTGCAAACCAGAGTTTTCCCCAGCCCTGGTGTCTCTGCAGCTCCTCCAGGGCATCTCTGAGACCCTCTGGATGTCACCCTGAGCACCTCCTGTTTCTTCTGGAGGGGTTTTGTGAGGGTTTGTGCTGAGTTTGGAAGGGCTGGGAAAAGCAGATTAACGTGGCTCTGTGCAAACTCGGCCCCTTGGCTCACAGAGAGCCCCGAGGCCAAGAGGAGCCTGGCCACTGAGGCCAAGAGCAGCTTTTCAGAGTAATCCTGGGCTCTGTTTTACTTTCTTTTGATTCTTCATTTACATATATTTAAAGAGAGTCCCACAAAAAAGTGGGCACCAAAACCCACAGGATTTATTCCAGGGCTAGAGAAACGCTTGTTTTGAAGCTGATAAGAGAAATAGCTGAGAAAATGCCAAAGGGAGAGTATAGCAAATCAAAGCTGGCTTTAGCTCGGGTTCTGAGAAGCATTTGTTTGCATTTTGACTTTGCAAACATGAAAGCAGAGTTCTGTTTGGTCTGAGGGCACAGGCTCAGTGCTGTTCCTGCTGGAGGAGGAACCACCCAGCAGTGCTGCCATTGGCCATGCTCCTGGCCCACTGCAAATTGCAGGTGAAATGTGTCCCTTTAACATCTTCCATAGGAATTCTGTCAGTGCAGATGTGTTGGGTTGAGGCTTTTTGCTTAAAAAATATCATTTCTGTCAGGCTGACACTTCCCATTACTGGTTTCAGCAGATGATTGTGCTGTTACCTTACTGTTATCTCCAAAAGAGCAGTTTTAACTTGTGTAAATATTAGAGATCCCTGCTCTTTTCGTTTCTTTTTGGACACAACTAGTCAGGATCCCAGCTGAGCTGCTCCCAGCAGGGCAGGGAAGGTTCCCAGGTTTATCCTCCCTGAGCACGTGCTGCTCTGTCTCTTTGGGGAGTGTTTGCCAGGGATAAATTCAGTGTTACCCACTGCTGCAGGAGCTCGTGGCTCACATTTCCTGCTGCCTCCTGCTTGCAGGGAACAGCAGGTTTCTTCAGAGAGCTCAACCATCACCTGCAGCCTTCGCCGTGTGCACACCACGCCCAACACCATGACCAACCTCAGTGTCTCCAGCGTGGCAGTGCCCACAGAGTGCCTGGTCTGCTCAGAGCTGGCCTTGCTCATCCATTTCTTCCCATGCCAGCACAGTATTGTGTGTGAAGGTGAGTCCACACTGATTTTTTCCCCCTTTTTTTTTCATGTTTTTCCTCCCCGTTCTCCCACCCAGCCTCCCTCTCTGCCCTGTCAGAAATCCAGCCCTGCTCAGACACAGAGCTATTGTGCTGTTTGTGTCCTGAAGCAACCCCAGCGTGATTTCAGCGTCTCAGACAGCCAAAGTTATCTCTGAAAAACACAGAATGTTCTGCCCACCTGCTGGTTGGGACTCCAGGCAGCTTTGCTTGGGCTCAGAGATGCCTGGGTAATTCAGAGGGAGAGCCAGATGCCTCAGTTCTGGCTGTCAGTGCTTCATCCCTCAGAAACCTCCTGAGAAGGATTTCCCTCTCCTCTGGCTTTCATAACTCTGTGCATTTCAGCTGATTTAAGGGCAGCCTGCTCAGACTTGTCAGCGAGTTTATCTCACAAGGCACAGTGTGACCGTAGGGAATTTGGTCAGGACTCTGTGCCAGAGCTTCCTCCTCTTCCCCCAGAGCTGTTGGGATCAGTGCAGCAGCTCCAGTGGCACGGAGCAGGGAGGATTTAAAGGTGTTGTGTTTGCTGCTGACCTGGGGAAAATGAAACAAGAGAGTAGGACACAGCTCAGAAAGCAGGTGGTGACCTCATTCCGTGCAGGAACAATCCCTTAATTACCCAGGGAGGCCTCAGATTGTCCAAATCTGATATTCTTGAGTCTGTCGTGGCCTTAATTGTCATCTTTCCTTGTGTCACCCATGGTAGAATGCTCCAGGAGGATGAAGAAGTGCATCAAATGTCAAGTGACAATAACCAAAAAACTGAAACAAGGTATGTTTTGGCTGTTGCTGCTGATCAGGGCTGTGGGGAGGGTCCTGCACGGGGTTAGTTTGAGGGGCATCAGTGATTTTCAGTGAAATAAGAGAGTTCATTTATTTTGGCTTTTTTTTTTTATTTTTTGTGTGTGTGTGTGCATTATCCACCTTTAGAGAGAAAAAAAGTAGATTTTCTCAGGTGTCCCAGGCCAAGCTCAGCTGCTTAGACAGGACAGAACATTTAAGGGAGAATTGCCTGGGCCTGGCTTATTTTGTGCATTGAAAGCAGCCACCAGGTTCCCCAGTCTGTTCTCACAGGGGGTGGTTTAGCAGTGAAAATTTACGAGGGAAGGAAAATTACATCTTGTGCAAGCCTTGCTTCTCCCTGGGCTGAAATCAGTGTCTGGGCAGGGCTGGCATGACCCAGAAATCTCAGAGCTGGAGTGTTTCAATAAAGCTCTTTAGCCCAGTTTCAAACAGATTTGTCTCCCATTCACATTTCCCAGTGGCAGGATGAGTTGTGATGTCAGCATGGCAGCAGCAGCGTTTGCTTTTGCCACTGAAGCCTTTTCCAGAGGGGTTGTGAGGGCTGGGATCCCTCTCAGGGCATGTGAGGATTTAATTGCATGTCCTGCTGCTCATGACTGAGCTCCTTTTTGGGGTCAGGCTCCAGCCTCATGACTTGATGCCTGGAAAAAAAGCAGGAATCAGTCCCATGGCACTGGACACACACAGCTGGCAGAGCCACAACTCCTCTTTGGAACTCCACAATGCCAAAAATACCACTTTGACCTGACAGTGGACGGGAGCATTTGTCTTTGCTGCAGACGGGCAGCAAAATAATGATGGGAATTCCAAATAAGACATTTGCAGGCAAATTTCCAGTGGAGGAGGAACATCAAGGTCTCTGAAAGATTAGCAGCAGGATTT
Source organism: Pachycephala philippinensis (assembly GCA_013397055.1). Lineage (NCBI taxonomy): Eukaryota > Metazoa > Chordata > Aves > Passeriformes > Pachycephala > Pachycephala philippinensis. The sequence continues at coordinate 514,169 of VWZT01007959.1, read as the reverse complement.
CCCTAGCAGTGATATCTTCAGTGTTTGCTTTGACAAGCTCCCTGTCCCCAAGGAGAGGATTTGAAATCACTTCTTGCACCACTGATGTGCAACTAATTCCAGAATGCTGAGGGAAGGGACATCTGAAGTGAAGTGTAAAGCTGCCTGATCAGTGATTCAGGAGCAGAAGATGAGCAGTGAGAGCTGAAACCAGGAGAATATTTACCTAAACTCCAGTTATCCAGGATTTGGGATTCTTCCATTTCACAGAGCTGACCAAATGACTCTTACTTGTGTAGCTTCGTGTGTGTAAAAATCAATGTAAGTGTTCAGATGGTTTCTTCTGAATCTTTCTTTTCTCACCCTGAAAGACACACACCCATTTCTTAGACATTTCTTAGCCAGAAATTTCTTAGCCAAGTGTGACCAGGAGGTGAGAGAACACAGTGCTTGTGGCTCTGTAAGAATATCAACTACCTTTGAATATTTTCACTTGAAGAGAGCAGCATATTCCAGAGCATGAAGGCAGGAATCTCAGACAGGATTTTAAAAAATCCAAACCATCCCAAACACACCCAAACCACTGAGCAGCTAAGCAGAGGAAGGCAAAAAGCATCACCCCAAGGCTTTTTTATAAGATCCCTGGATGAGGGAAGAGTTCAGTGTGAGTGGGATGCTGCTGCTGAGGGGCAGAAGGCCGTGGTTAACCCTGCCCTGATGCCGTGCTCTGCCCACAGACAGCACAGAGGTGGAGTGCAGCCCCAGCTCCGAGTCCACGGAGCAGAGGAAGCTGATGGAGGAGCTGCAGAGCCGCTACCGGCAGATGGAGGAGAGGATCACCTGCCCCATCTGCATCGACGACCAGATCAAGCTGGTGTTCCAGTGCGGCCATGGCTCGTGCCCGGACTGCAGCTCCGCCCTCACCGTGTGCCCCATCTGCCGCCAGGCCATCCGCGAGAGGATCCAGATCTTTGTCTGAGGAGGCCTCGCTCCCCCCGGCCCCACGCCCTCCTTCGCTTCCCTCCCATGGGGCTCTGAGGGGTTCCCTCCCTGGGAAAAAGAGGAGGAAGCTCTGAGGGGTTCGGCTCTCTGGGAAAACGAGAAGGAAGCTCTGAGGGGTTTGGCTCTCTGGGAAAACGAGAAGGAAGCTCTGAGGGGTTTGGCTCTCTGGGAAAACGAGAAGGAAGCTCTGAGGGGTTTGGCTCTCTGGGAAAACGAGAAGGAAGCTCTGAGGGGTTTGGCTCTCTGGGAAAACGAGAAGGAAGCTCTGAGGGGTTTGGCTCTCTGGGAAAACGAGAAGGAAGCTCTGAGGGGTTTGGCTCTCTGGGAAAACGAGAAGGAAGCTCTGAGGGGTTTGGCTCTCTGGGAAAACGAGAAGGAAGCTCTGAGGGGTTTGGCTCTCTGGGAAAACGAGAAGGAAGCTCTGAGGGGTTTGGCTCTCTGGGAAAACGAGAAGGAAGCTCTGAGGGGTTTGGCTCTCTGGGAAAACGAGAAGGAAGCTCTGAGGGGTTTGGCTCTCTGGGAAAACGAGAAGGAAGCTCTGAGGGGTTTGGCTCTCTGGGAAAACGAGAAGGAAGCTCTGAGGGGTTTGGCTCTCTGGGAAAACGAGAAGGAAGCTCTGAGGGGTTTGGCTCTCTGGGAAAACGAGAAGGAAGCTCTGAGGGGTT
>VWZT01007959.1:477081-499366 GCA_013397055.1 Pachycephala philippinensis | reverse complement strand
GAGTTAGTCCAGAACACGTGATTATAAAGAACATCAGGAATTTATTCACCCCTCTGAGGGTTCATTAAACATTATTAACATCCAGCTCCAGCTACTCCCAACCCGAACCTCTCGCAGTGAGTGCTGGAAACACTGGAGAAATCCTTGATGGAGGCATCCCTGGGAGCCTGCAGGTGCTCGAGGAAGGAGGGAGTTTTCCTGAGGCTGTCCCGTGTGTCCCTGCAGGATCCTGTCCTTCCCCAGGAACCTCCTGAGCGCCCGGGACACGCGCCGGGGGCTGGCGGCCGCGTTCCGCATGTGGAGCGAGGTGTCCCCGTTCAGCTTCAGGGAGGTGCCACGGCACCTCCCCAGCGACCTCAAAATCGGTGAGTCCCCCTCTGGGGTTACACTGTGTGCTGATAGAGAAACAAGCCCTGGAGGCCGCAGAGAGAGCCCCTTTCCTGGGCCTGGAGGTGACCCTGGGACTGGATCCAGGTCACCGGGGATGGGTGGAGAGGGGATTGTGACTTGTGGACAAGGCTGGAGCTGTGAGAGGTGATGATTGTGGTTTATGACCTTATAGGGTATTGTTTACCTATTAATTGCGTATTACCAACAGGCAATGTCTGTGAACTACCCCAGGTGCTAGGGGGACACTGTGGTGAACATCTTTCCTATTTATATAATGTTACATCCTGTTGTGGGTGGGTATTTAGAGAACTGGAACTGCGTAATAAATGACTTTGCACTTCCAGCCTGTGTGAGGAGTTATTGCCCACGCGTGATCACTGCATCCCCCCCTCCTGGGATCCCGCACCCGGGCAGGGAGCTGTGGGGTGTGCTAACTGCAGCAATTCCAGCGTGTCATCCAGGATTTGGGAGGCAGGAGAGGCCTCCTGTGCTGGGTGGACTCCTTGGATAAGGTTTGGGGTGTCCTTTGCCTTCAGCCAGGCAGAGAAAAACTGCTTTTGTCTGCTCAAGGAAATATTAATGTCACAGTTAACACTTCCTGTGAACGGTGGTTGGGAAGTTTCAGGCATTTGCCAAGAATGAACCCTCAGATTCCATCGCTGGGATGGGATCCCACAGGTGGGGAAAGCCACAGGAGAATAAGAATCCACAGGTTCTTACTCCACAGATGGGGAAACTGAGTGTTGGAAGGCGAGTGACAGCCCCAGGGTCACCCAGAGCCACAGAGCAGGTGAAGGATTCTGGTTGTTGGTGGGTTCAGTCTCCCTTTTGCTGATCCCACTGGAGCAGTCACTGCTCCATCCCTTCCCTCCTCCCCTCCACGGCTCTGGAGCTGCTCCTGGTTTTCCTGGGGCCTAGGAAAGGTCAGTGCTGAGGCGCTTTCTGCTCAGCCTCAAGCCCAGATGTCAATTCTTCCTGGGATTTCTGTGTGTGAAGCACATTCCCTGTGCCAAGGGCCAGCAGATTCCCCCTCATTTCGCAACACGTTCCCCTCTGGTGCTGCAGGACTTGATGTTCCTCCCAGGGATCTGCCCTGCCACCACCTGGAGCTCCAAGTGCCCAATTCCAGGGATTCAGGATCCACTCTGATCCTGCTGCAGCTCTGACCCCAAGGCATCTGCTTATTGATGTTGAAAGTGGAACAATCCGGGGGTTATCAGCTCTGTCCAGCTTCTCCCTCAGAAAGACAATTTCCACGTGGTGTTGCAACAGGAGTTCAGCATTCCCTGCTGGAAAAGAAATTCATTTGTGTCCCTTGGGAACAGCTCTTAATCCAGGACTGAGTGTTGCCATCAATCCTGAGAAATTCTTTGCATTTATCTTTCATTTTGTGCCTCTGGAGGCTGGAAAAAAACCTGGGAACCCACCAGAGACCTTTCCAGTGATCCAGGGGTTTCCTGGGCGGGCTGATCCTGCTGGAAAATGCTCAACCTGCTGCTTTTTCCCCAGGTTTCTACTCCATCAACCACACGGACTGCCTGGAGTCCCTGACCCACCACTGCTTCGATGGCACCACGGGGGAGCTGGCCCACGCCTTCTTCCCACCCCATGGAGAAATCCACTTCGATGACCACGAGTATTGGATCCTGGGGAACACCAGGTTCAGCTGGAAGAAAGGTAACACAGGGAGCTGAATGCCTGGGATTTGGATTTTAGGCTGGGATTTGCCCGATCTGGGAGAGAGACAGAAACAGTTGGGATTTTATTGTGGGTTTGGAAGTTGTTCCTCTAACTCCGTGGTGGCAGGGCCATTTCTTGCTGGAATTACTGGAATTAGTGGAATTATTGGATAGTTCAGCCACATCCTTCAGTTCAAATCCACGTGCTGGATGCTGCCAACAGGCTCGAGTTTGACTCCAGGCTGTGGGGGATGCAGAGGTTGAATAGGAGCCTCTTTCACACTGGAATCTTCCCAAGCCCATTTCCCCAGCTCGGGGCTGTGGGAACAAAGGGAGCAGGAAGCTGAGGAGGGTCACTGCTGCACTGGGTCAAACATTGCTGGGCCAGAGCAGCTCTCCTGGAGCCTGGCACTGCTCTGGGTCCTGCTGCTGGAAATCAGAAGCACATGGAAATAATTGGCTCTGTCTGGGCCCAAGCAGCTACGGAGGAGATGAAACTGGGGACACGTTGCCCGTTCTGGTGCTGAAATCTTTCCCCTGATTTTACACCAGGAGGAATTGTGGGATAAAGCAGAGCTGTACACCACTTGCACTCTGACACAACACACAATTCCAGCTGGTTTTCCTTTCCCCCAGGGGTTTGGCTCACGGACCTGGTGCACGTGGCAGCCCACGAGATCGGACACGCCCTGGGCCTCATGCACTCCCTGAACCCCAACGCCCTCATGCACATCAACGCCACCCTGACTGGCAAAAAGACCATCTCCCAGGATGAAGTGTGGGGAATCCACAGGCTCTACGGTGAGGAACAGGGATCTGCTGTGCAGGGCTGGGCCTGGGTGCTGAGGAGCTCTCGTGGTGTCACATCCCACCTCTGGTTCTTGTGCTCCTGCTCGGGCTCGTTCCCCATCCCAGCTCCATGTTGTTCCTTCTGAGCACAAGCTGACATTTCACCTCAGTTGGGTGGTTCCATCTCCCCCAGCCCCTCTGACACCTCCTCTCCTCCCGTTTCAGGCTGTAAGGACAGGTTATTTATGTGCCCATCGTGGGCAAAAAAAGGCTTCTGTGAGAAGCGCAGGAAGCTGATGAAGAAGCACTGCCCCTCCACCTGTGACTTCTGCTACGGTACCAAGGGCTGCTTCTGGGATTTGGGGTGGGGCTGCACAGAGGGAGGAGGTGAAAGTGAGGTTGGGATAGGGAGGATCTTAATTTCACACCACAACTCAGTGGACACAAGTGATCCAGCTCCCAGCAGCACAACAGAGCTGGTGTCTTGTACATCTGAGTCCAGATCCAGGCCTGAAATGAGGAATAATGAAACTTTTATGGAGTGGAACATAGAATTGTCCCTTTCCTCGCTGGTGTGGCTGAGCCAGGGAAGAGCCAGAGCAGGGAGGGGGGCTGCAGAACAGGTCCTGAGGCAGGGATGATGCCTAAAGAGGCCAACCTAGAAACAGAGACTGGACAGGAGGAAGGGAATAAAGGTGGATATTTATTTGAAAGGCCTTCAGAGGCACACCCTGGGCAGGCCAAAGGCTGCACCCAAGATGGACCCCGAGTCACGAGTTCTTCACACTTTTATAGCTTTGGTCCATTTGCATCTCAACCCAATTTCACCAATTAAACTTTAGCTAATGATGGAATTTCCCCTCAGCTTGCCCCCCTTCTCAAGATGCTGGGTTACACATTTTGGGCCTAGGCCGGGCTGGGTGTCCTTGGAGAGCAGCCTGGAGAGGCTTTGTTCTGTCTGTCTCAGCATGAGAGAGCAGCAGCTCCCAGGCTGCAGGGCACTGCAGAGTTACACACTGGGAATGCAGGATTTGAAAAATAGAAAAGTTAAAACCTAAGGCATCAGGGAGGGGACAGGAACAAGACAAGGGACAGCTCCAGCACAGCAGGACTGGAGCTGCTGCACACAACAGGAGATAAGGAATCACCTTACCCAGTGTCAGGTTATGGATCCAGATAAGGAAATAATGCAGGATCAGGTGAAGGTGCTGCAGCTGTGGAATTAAATTCAGATAAACACTACTGGCCTTAGGCTGTCCTGTATAACCAGTGCCTCTTTCCTCAGCACAGAGATATTCCTTTAGACCACATTAATGAATTACAAACCCAGATATTCCATGGGCTTTTCACACACTGGACTGTTCCTGTCCTGTTCCATAGCTGTGAAAGTTGGTTTTTATCCATCTCAGTTCACACACCACAAAATGTTTATCTTTGCAGATTAATGATGTTATTTATCTACCCAAAACCCGCTCAGGACAAGGCACTTTTAAATTAATACTTGTAAGGTTCTTTAAATAATGATATTTTGGAAGTGTTTCGGGGTGGATGAAGCTCATTAACCTCTGCCTTTTCCTTCTCTCCCTGCACAGAATTCCCATTTCCAACGGTGCCCCCCACTCTGCCCCCACCAAGGACCAAAACCAAGACAGTTTCTGAGGGCAGGAACGTCACCTTCCGCTGCGGACAGAAGATCATCCATAAAAAAGGCAAAGTCTAGTAAGTGCTCTGGCCCTTACCCAGGCCTTAGGAGACTCTAAGCACCAAAAACCATGAGGAAGGATGACAAAACAGGGTAAAGAATGGAGTTTATAAAAAAAAGGATAAAATCCAATTTTTAGATATAGCACAAAGCTAATTCCAACCATCAAGCCAAATTCCCTGGCTCTATTCTGCAAAAAAACCTGAAATTTAAATTTACCCTTTCAGGTTTTTATTAGTTGGCTGTTACTGAAGTATGAACAGGTTCTGGATGTATCTAAAATTGAGGTTGGCTCAAACCCATGAGTTGGTTGAGACTTGGGCACCCAAATTCCCATCAACTTTCAGAGATTCAAACTCCAGAATTACTCAGGACTGAGCCCTGTTAAACCTGATTATCCACCTGAAATACAGAGTGAAACTCAACTGTGTTTTGTTAAAGTCTCTGCTCTACACTTACCCAGCAAAATTTATTAGCAGAAATGCCCCTACCACAGATACTCAATTTAATTTCTATTATTTTTTCTTCTGACAGCTGGTATAAAGATAAGGAGCTTCTGGAATATTCATACCCAGGTTATTTATCCCTAAACGAAGATCACATGAGCATCATTGCAAATGCAATTAATGAAGGAACTTACACTTGCATAGTGAAGAAAAAAGAAAGAATCCTGACTACTTATTCCTGGAGGATCAGACTGAAGCACTGACACAGTCCTGGAGTGAGCCCTTCAGTTCCTGCTGCTTCTGTTTCCAATGGTTTCTTTGGCATTTTCTATTTAATCTCCAGTAGTGCAACTGAATTCTCCATCAGCTGCTTCGGATCCCTGGGCAAAAGAGACTCTGAGACTGTTACTGGAATGTCAAACTCTTCCAGATTAGTTTTAATGAGAAAGAATTTATCAACTGTTTGCTGTACAGAGAATTAAAAACCGGTTTTTTTTTTTGTAAGAGAAGTGTCAGATGGAGCTGTGTGGGGTGCTGTGAATTGCTGCAATCCAGGAGCAGCCCCTGGGACACTGGGATGGCAGGAAAAAGCCAAGTTTGACACTCTCTGAGTGTTTTCCTGCCGTTTTTTACATCCTGGTGCAGTGCAATAGAAGAAATTACAAGGCTAAGCCTTAATTTTACTTTTCTTTCACTTGTCAGGAAGATGAGAATCACACAAACCCTGTTTTGCTCCTCAGCTGTCCATTCCACAGACCAGCTCTTCCCCCAAAGTGCTGTCCTGTGCTTTCTGGGTTTTCCTCTTATCCCAACAGGCATTTAGGGCTCAGAGCTTGGTCCTTGAGGGGTCTGAGCCTCAAGTCCTGTGGGACATGAGGTGATTTCCTCCCCCAGGGCGAGGTAAAAGTGCCACATCCAGCTGGGAAAGAGCTTAGGAGTGGCTGGCAAAGCTGGGAAGGGAATAATTCCATGTCATAGGCAAACTATGCAGTGGGGTCATGCTTTAATCCTTCAGAGCTTCCCTGCCTCCTGCTTTTCAGTGGGTTCCTGGGGAAGCTTCTGGAATCAGGAATGTTTCAGCTGTTTGTGCTTCAGAGGGGAACAGGGATTTGTCTTCCTCCACAGGAAAACAAGCAGACTGCTTTCCCAACTCCCCACAACTGCAGCACATCCACATTCCAGCCCCACGGCCTTTACCCAGGAAAACTCTCCAAACTGTCCTGAAACTGATAAAATGTTTAGGGTTTGAGTTAATCCCCTCCTGGCCTGGTGCCCAGCTGTGGTTGCACGAAAATGTGGTGTTTTCCAGATCTCCCTGTTCCCAGAACAAAGTGACAGCTTCACAAATCAGGGGCTCCAGAAGATGAGATTCCAACGTGCTTCCTCCTCTCCTCTTTCCCCAGAAAGGACTTGGAATGTGGCATTACACAACCACCAAAGCTGGGCTCTTCTCTGGATGGAAAAAGAGCATATTAAAAAACAAAAAACAACCTTTCACAGAAAATAAAGTTTCAAGTCTCCATATGAAATCTTATTGATTTATAAAACAATAGAGTAATTTGTTTTGCACCACTGTAAATACATTTACAGAACAAAAAATCTGGTTCAGGGAGTATCAAACCCAGCCCAGCTCTCTCCAAGTTAACAGGACACAAACTCAGAATTGTCTTTTTTTTTTCCCCAAATACATTCAGACACAAACAATTTACTTACTTACAATAAAAAATAAACTCTCTTTACTGTCACCAACATCCCACTTTGCTGCATGTGAAGCAATGAAATCCTTCACGCGATTAAACAATTGAAAATGTATTTTAATTCTACAAATTTACAAGGAAAACAAAACAAAACAAACTCAAAAAAACAAAAACAAAAACCCTAAAAATAAACCAGAAACTGTTCCAGGACTGTTATTTCAAGTTGTCCTTTGTCACAGTTTGTGATGATTCCTGGGGTTTTCAGGTAACTCCAGTCCTCTAATGGAATGCAGCAGTTAAACTCCACATTGATTTATAAAACAAGAGCCTTGGAATCTGTGATCATGTTTGAGTTTTTTCACAGGGAAAAACATCTGGTGCCCCTGACACGGAGAACAGAACTGGGGCACTCAAATCCACTCACATGAATGGTGATTTTTTTTTTCTTCGTGGGTTTTTTTTCCCCCCTGCTCTTTTTTTCATGTTGAGTTCAAAATTTGAGGCTGAAGCCAGGTCCTGCAGCAGATGCTCCTTGGTTTGTGGTGGTCAGATGGAAACCTGTGTCTTTGAGATCATCATCACCCTGTGAAAACCAAGCACAAGGCCATTGAGCAGGGGCTGTGCAGCTGCATTTACCTCTCCAAAAAATCTAAACAACAAGAAAAACTATCTCGAGATGAGAAACAAAAATTTGATTTAGTGGCATCACAGTTAAGGTTGATGCTGGGTTATTCATAATCTTTAAATATTGGCATTTTAAACTTTTTTCTTTGCTCAAGGCAGTTTGAGTGTTCCTAGTTCCTGTACCCACCTTTAACTGCATGGGAAAGACTAAAAATTGGGTATAAATAAGTGTAAACTCCACTTACTGAGCATCTAATCCAACACACACTGCACATCCTCCATGGCAGTGTTTCTACCCTGACAAATCAAGGCTAAATAAACTTTTTGTATTATTTAAACTCTTAAATTGGACACAATATTGGACAGTGCCATTTCAGCCACGCTGAGATGTAGAATCAGTAACAAGAATTTTCTAGAATTAGGACCTAACATTCCATACTGTGTGAGCAGCACAATTCCCATGGGTAGATAGAACAGATAAATATCCCCACACACAGAACACCAGCCTGGCCTTTCAGGAATTCTCCAAGACTGGAAAAAGGAGGCTGTTTCTATCCCCAAGATCTGTATGATTTACCAGGCTGTGCATTTATTTCAAAAACAAATTTAACAGCTGAGTTGAAAGTGTAAAACAAGGTGCAGTTTGAAAAGAGAAACTGCTCTGCACTGGGATAAAACCAGACATCATTTCTTTCTGATTCTGCCTTGGAATGGTGATTCCGGGAGCAGAGCAGTAACTGGCACTGCCTTTGGGAAGGGAAGCTGGACTTTGCCGTGTCCAGGTGAATCTCAGGATCCCAACAGAATCCCAGCAGCACAGAGCTGAGGTGCCCAGCCCAGGTGAGCCACACTCACAGAAAGAACCACAGAATGAACCAGCCTGGGAAAGACCTTTGGGATCATCGAGTCCAAGCTATGAGCCAACACCTCCTCACCAACTGAACCCTGGCACCGAGTGCCACCTCCAGGGACGGTGACTCCACCCCTCCTTGGGCAGATGATTCCAGTGCCCAAAGATGAATCCAGTGCCCAGCTCACCAGCACCAGCTTTGGGAAGGAAAACTGGACTTTCCCTGCCAGTCCAGGTAAATCTCAGGATCCCAGCAAAAGCCCAGCCCCAGGGGAAGCTCCGGAGCTGTGCCACACTCACCAGCACTGGCTCTGGGGAGGAAAGCTGATGTATCCAGCCCAGGGGAAGCTCTGGAGCTGTGCGACACTCACCAGCACTGGCTCTGGGGAGGAAAGCTGATGTATCCAGCCCAGGGGAAGCTCTGGAGCTGTGCGACACTCACCAGCACTGGCTCTGGGGAGGAAAGCTGATGTATCCAGCCCAGGGGAAGCTCTGGAGCTGTGCGACACTCACCAGCACTGGCTCTGGGGAGGAAAGCTGATGTATCCAGCCCAGGGGAAGCTCTGGAGCTGTGCGACACTCACCAGCACTGGCTCTGGGGAGGAAAGCTGATGTATCCAGCCCAGGGGAAGCTCTGGAGCTGTGCGACACTCACCAGCACTGGCTCTGGGGAGGAAAGCTGATGTATCCAGCCCAGGGGAAGCTCTGGAGCTGTGCGACACTCACCAGCACTGGCTCTGGGGAGGAAAGCTGATGTATCCAGCCCAGGGGAAGCTCTGGAGCTGTGCGACACTCACCAGCACTGGCTCTGGGGAGGAAAGCTGATGTATCCAGCCCAGGGGAAGCTCTGGAGCTGTGCGACACTCACCAGCACTGGCTCTGGGGAGGAAAGCTGATGTATCCAGCCCAGGGGAAGCTCTGGAGCTGTGCGACACTCACCAGCACTGGCTCTGGGGAGGAAAGCTGATGTATCCAGCCCAGGGGAAGCTCTGGAGCTGTGCGACACTCACCAGCACTGGCTCTGGGGAGGAAAGCTGATGTATCCAGCCCAGGGGAAGCTCTGGAGCTGTGCGACACTCACCAGCACTGGCTTTGGGAAGGAAAACTGGACTTTCCCTGCCAGTCCAGGTAAATCTCAGGATCCCAGCAAAAGCCCAGCCCCAGGGGAAGCTCCGGAGCTGTGCCACACTCACCAGCTGGCTGTAGCCCAGCCCTCCCTCGGGGGGCCGGGGGCTGGTGCCCCTCTTGACCCGCTGCTGCTCGCTCTTGGCCGGCCACGTGGGGAACATGGAGGGGTCGATGGGCAGCGGCGTCTCGCGGAAGTACTCGTGCTTGAGCCCGTCCTCGGCCGTGATGCGGCGCGCTGGGTAATACGTCAGGAAGCTGCCAGGGAGGCAGGAAACGTGGGAATTGTAGCCCCCCAAATTGTGAATTATTCAGGAATGAAGCTGAGGGTTTGGTGGTGTTTAACACGGTTCTGTCACTGGGTGTTTGGGGATAATTCTGTTACTGGTATGGGGTGTAATTCTATTAATTTGGTTTAAATCTGTGGTGGGGTATTGGATTTAATTCTATTAATTTGGTTTAATTCTATTACTGGTATTGGGTTTAAGTCTATTAATTGGATGTAATTTTATTACTGGTATTGGGCTTAATTCTATTACTGGTATTGGGTTTAATTCTATAACTTGGGTGTAATTCTATGGTGGGGTATTGGGTATAATTCTATTAATTTGGTTTAATTCTATGGTGGGGTATTGGGTGTAATTCTATTAATTTGGTTTAATTATATTTATTTGGTATAATTTTATTACTGGGTATTGGGTAGAATTCTATTAATTGGTTAAAATTCGCTTAACTGGGTAGAATTCTACGACTGGGTATTGGGTATAATTCTATCAATTGGGTGTAATTCTATTAATTTGGTATAATTCTATTACTGGTATTGGGTATAATTTTATTAATTTGGTTTAATTCTATTACTGGTAATGGGTATAATTCTATTACTGGTATTGGGTATAATTCTATTGATTGGGTGTAATTCTATTAATTGGGTATTGGGTATAATTCTATGACTAGGTAATAGTATAACTATTAATTTGGTATAATTCTATTACTAGTATTGGGTATAATTCTATTAATTTGGTTTAATTCTATTGCTGGTATTGGATATAATTTCATTACTGGATATTAGGTATAATTCTATGACTCAGTATTGGGTATAGTTCTATTAATTTGGTACAATTTTATGACTGGGTATTAGGTGTAATTCTATTAATTTGGTACAATTCTACAACTGGATATTAGGTGTAATTCTATTAATTTGGTACAATTCTACAACTGGATATTAGGTGTAATTCTATTAATTTGGTACAATTCTACAACTGGATATTAGGTGTAATTCTATTAATTGGGTATAATTCTGTTACTGATTGCTGCCACATCATCTAACAGAGCTGATTTTTAAGGCAGGCTCCTCCATGAACCTGGAATTAATGGGACAGCAGCTGGAACTCCACATGCAAGCAGCTTCTGTAGGGATCTGCTCCCAGAGGTGTAAATCACTGGATACCTCAGAGCCTCTGGATAACCAGATAAAGCTCCACAGGGATCCAGGATAATTCCACTATTTTACAATTATCCAGTATTTTATAATGCTCTTTTGCTGTTTAAAGAGAGATTTTAGACATTCTATTCATACACCAGCTCCTCCTGTAACACAGTGTAACTGCACAGCCCAGAGCTGATTTTATAAACCTTCCACAACACAGAAAATTGTTTTCCTGCCCACATATTCCCAGGGATCCCCTGGAATTTGGCACTTACTTGTTCATCAGGTCAAAGCCCTGGTCAGAGAGCAGAGCCCCGAATCTCTTACGCAGGTTGTTGTAGGGATACTCTGTGAAGGTCATTTTCTTCACTGCTGGCAGCTCGTTGTAACCAGGCCAGATTTTTTCACTGGGAGTACCCAGATCCTGCAAATTCAAATATCTCCTTAATAAACTCAGAGTGAAATCCTTTTCTTATTCATTAGGGGTTGGGAAGTATCCAGAGAAAACAAACAAATTGTGGTCTCAGCCTACTCAAGGTGTTGTAAAGCAGATTAAATAACTTTTTATTAAGGCTGAATCTCTGTTAAAGAGCAACAAGCACTACTCCAATGTTCCTGTTTCTAAAACCAGTCAGAATCTAAAAACATTTTTAAAATTACCTTAAAAACTTTGTTAATCTGGTCGATTTCTGACTTCCCTGGGAACAGTGGCTTCTGTGTCAGCAGCTCCCCAAAAATACACCCCACTGACCACATGTCTATGGCTGTGGAATATTCCTGGAAAGCAGAGAAATAAAATTACACCTCAGAAAAATCAGGAAGATATTTTCACGGAGTTGTTTGGATAGGTGTTGTGGTTTTTGGGGGTTTATTTGGGGTTTTTTGAGCACAGCACCCACAACCAGTCCCATACCCAAGGGCCAGGTCTCAACTGTATTTATCGAAAAGTTATAATTACTGTGAATTATGAGCAATACCCATGTACACAAATATTTTAGGATGAAAGGTGAAAGTCTCCACACTGATGCCTCTCTTTTCCACTCACAAACAAAGCAGCACAGCTGATAAATCAGTATTTTTTTCTGGCATGGCTCTTGTCACTGCAGCCCTCCAGAACCCTGCTGAATTCACCCAGATTTCAGCTATCAGCAGGGAACATTCCAGAATAGTGCCACTACCTCGTTCTGCTCTCAGATGTCACAAGTTTTAGATTTTCATTTAAGAAGACTTTAGATTTTAATTTTAAAATATTTTAATTTAAAAATCCAGCTGCCAAAGGTGACAGTTTGCCACGACCCATGAGGATCCATCAGCACTGACCACATCAGCATTGCAAGGGACAAAACCCATCTGTCACCCACCCACCCTGTGCCTGGGGAAGATAGAAGGTTTTTAATTAGGAAAAATAATACTGAATATTCAGGATTAGGAAAAATAATATTGAATATTCAGGATTTTCCCCTATGAATTAATTTAAAGAGCAAAGCATGCTCACACTTTGCTCATGGTTTATAAAATACAGTCAGGCTGCAGAGTCACTGCTCCAGCAGCCAGAGGAACAAGGAGGAACTCACCTTTGCTCCAAGCAACAGCTCTGGAGCTCTGTACCACAGTGTCACAACCACAGGGGTGTAGGGCTTCAGGGGAGATCCATATTCCCTGGCTAATCCAAAATCTCCAACCTGAAAGGAAAATAAGCAACATTTCCATTTCACTTCCATTCACCATCAGTGCCACACTGGCCATTGCACAGAACTGTGCTCAGCTCTGGGCACAGCTGTAACTCTGTAATTCTGCAGCACAGAATTTGTCCTCATTTCCTCATTTTTTTTCCCCTAATTCTTACTTTTAGAATGCCTGAATGACTGAGCAGCAGGTTGGAAGTTTTCAAGTCTCTGTGCAGGATCCAGTTGTCGTGGAGGTGTTTGACCCCTCGCAGTAACTGAATCATCAAAGTCTTCACTTCCCCTGGAATGATAAAAAAAAAAACCCAAATGCATTGAAGAGAATAAATCTACCTTTAAATTTTGTTTTGTTTGTTTGTAGAACAGGGAAGGGGGCAGGAAGGAGTGGCAAGTTAAAAGCACAGCAGAGCCTGCACCATAAAAATGTGTCACAGAACAGGAGCAGTCACACCCACAGAGCTGCCAACAAAGCAAAATTCATTTGGGCAGCTGGAATGCATCCAAATTATGCTCAGAAATTATTGTCCCTCATAGGAAGCAACCAAAAATAAAACCCAGTGTCCTTTTCCAGTTCAGCACAGGGGAAACTCCCCCAGTTTCACCTCTGAGCAGCTCCACTCCACCCCAAACACACAAACTGGATTCATCACCACGAGGATCAGCACTTCCAGCCAAGAGCCAACCTTGTGGCAGGTTTTAGAGAAAAAACAGAAAAAGCCAGGAAGTCTCAGCTCCAAGGAACACAGGACATTCCAGAGCAACACATGGCACTGCCCAAAGCCAGTTCTCTGCTGCCAAAGACCATTTTTGTTGGCCACTTCTCCAGCTCTGAGAATTTCAGGGGGCTGTGGCAAGCAGTACCTGGCAGAAAAGGCTGTTTCATTGTTTCCATCAGGCTCTTGAGGTCGTGTTCCACATAGTTCATCACAATATAGATTTTATCCATGTTACTGCCCACAACGATCTCCTGCAACACACAAACAGAGGATTAAAACCTGCACACTGATTTAAAAAGCATCCAAAATCAATTTTAGCAATGTACTGGCAAGAGGACGGAGGCTGCCATTGGTCAAATCCTCAGAAAATGTATTTTTTCTATTTAAAATAGCTCATTTTTGCAAAACATCAGATTATGGAGACAGTGGTGTCCATACAGCCTCATGAGCAGCACACAACTGTTCACAGAAACAAGCTCTGCCAGGGGTGCTGATATTTTATAAGATATTTAAAAGCCAAGAGGAGTATTTCAAAAACAAAAATACTTTTGAGATAAAGGATTGCAGCCTTACCCTGACAGTAACAATATTTAGGTGCTGTGCTTTCAAAATTGTATTTATTTCTCTCAGAGAAGTAATGGGAAAGCCTTCCTTCTCCTTTTCCATTTTCAGTCGCTTCAGAGCCACAATTTCATCTGCAAAGGAAACACATTTCCCACCACACAGTTAATAAATACACATTACCAGGTCCTCCAGTGCTCTCTCGGTGATTAAATATTTAATTAACTGTGCTGTTTTGCCTTGAAAGCAAGCAGCTTGCTGGTAAAAAGTATTTTAAATCGATTTTGTTCATCACTGAAAAATGCAGAATGATGATTTGCACACAAGTGCAGCCCAAAATACCCTGAAGAAATTGGAGGGCGCTGATACCCACCAGTCTTTTTGTCCTTTGCCCTGTACACCACACCATAGGTTCCTTCCTCAATCCTGTTCAAACACTGGAATTCCTCCACGCTGCGACATCCCTGGAAAAAGCACAGGGATAACATTTACTCCTCCAGCATCCGGGGGAAGGTTTTGCTTGGGTTTTTAAAAAAAAACATACAGTAAACTTCAATAACTTCACAGGCATAGTTCAAATTTACCAGAAGAATTTAACTATATGGCTGCCCCATATGAGAAAGGTATCTTTGGGGTTTATTTTTCAGAGCATTTCTAAAGGAATCCTGGACAGAGCCTGTGTTTCAGCAGATTAACTAAATTATTCCATTCACTTTTGCACAGAATAATCTGAAATACCTGCCACAAAGGCAAAGGCAGCAACTCAGCACCTTTCACAGTTACCTATCACATAATTAATGAATAAAAATCTGATTTTTATTCACATTTCTACACTTTGCTGTTGGCTACATAAAGAATAAGCAGTTTCTGTTTATGGTAACAGAACTCTTCTCTCACAAGGATCTGTTTTCAGACAGCAATACCAAGATAACAGGTATTGTTAGAATTACAATTATAGAATTACATTCTTATCTACATTTAAGAGGGAGATCTCCTACCTGGAGTGCAGGAAGATACTTGGGAAGCTCCTGTTTCAGCTCGATGGGGGAGGAAGCTGGAGAATCAGGAATATATTCCCCTTCTGTCATGGCATTGGAATGAGGGGATCCCTCCCCGACCTCCTCCTCCTCCACCTCACTCCCTGCTGAATCTCGGTCAAACCTCGACTCTGTAACTTTAAAAGTCAGAATCAGTGGTGGAAAGAGGAGCTGTCTGGGATAATTAAGCTCAGCTTTAGGCAAATAAAGGTGGTGACATTGATCACTGCATGGGAGAGGAGCATGGAGAAGCCCAATTTCTCCTCTTGGCAGAGGTGATGCTTTTAAAGAATTCACAGTCATGGACCTACAATTTCCAGTGTTAATGCAGCAGGTCAGAAAAATAAATCTTTAGAGCAGAATGAAAGAGAAAACTGACCCAGGATCTCCATTCTGACTGCAAAGCTTTTGTGATGAGAGGATAGGACAAAAGAAGACAAAAAAAAAAAGGAAACATCAGCTCATTCGACTGATTCCCTCTAAACATAAAGCTTGGAGCAGATTTCAAGGAATTTCTGAGTTTGACATGAGAACAGCATTTAAAGTATTTTAAATATTTGCAGAAATAGATTTAGAAAATAGATTTAGAAATAGAAAATCCTGCTGCAAAAACTCAGCCAAACACTTGTTTAAAGTAGTCAGTATTTGCATTGTACCAACTGGGATGTGATTTCCATTCTCCCGTTCCTCCTCTTCACTCATCTCCTCTTCGCTCACCTCCTCTGCAAAACAGAACCAGGTTTGGTTGGAAAAACTCCACATTTCTGCAGCTCCTTGGGAGGCAAATCCCTGCTGAAATCCTCTCCTCTCTGCACTGTCAGTGATCAACCACTTCTGTTTCACTTGGACAGCAAATGCTTCCCACGGGGAACAAAATTCTTCCCAAATATCTGGGAATTGGGATGTGGGCAGGCAAATAAATTATGAATATTTGCTTATTAACTGGAATTGATTTTATAGAAAAACACCCAGCCATCAGAGCCTGCTTTTGTGCCTTTTCTTTACTAATTCATGACAAGAATGGCTGCACACAGACTTTTTTACCGAACCTTTTGTTATTATTTCCATTCACTTGAAAAAAAGATCTGAAATTTGCAACTGAAAACAACTCAAAATGACAAAGACATTTGGATTTCACCACCCCCCAAAGAAGTGCAAATTGTGCTCTGCAGAATATTTGATGTGGATTAGGTGTAATTCAACTGCTGAGTTAGGGAGACAAAAATGGCTTTCAGGTTTCTGATCTGGCTGCTTAGATAAGAATTGGTATTACCTCTACACAAAAGGATAGAATATGACTTGTACTTGGGTTTTTTCTTTTTAGTTATCTTGACCTGAGAGGTCTCAGCCTACCCTAGAGACTAAGAGAAAAGGAAAATGTTCAAATAAAACAACACAGGATGAGGAACAAAGAAAATCCCACCCCCCTGGAGGCCCTGCTCTGTGATCCTCACCTGCTGATTGCTCTGACACTTCCTCAGAATTGCTTCCTGTCTCCTCCTCCTCCTCCTCTTCCTCTCCCTCCTCCTCAGAGCCTTCACTGCTGGACTCCTCCTCCTCCTCTTCTGAGCCTGATCCGGATTCTGTCCAGGAAGAATCAAACACACAACTAAGCAGTGTGCACCAACAGTGCTGACTCAGCAGAGAAATTGATGACATCTGCATAATTAATTACATCTCCTAAATTGCATTTAATCACCTGAGGAAGACTCTGCTGAGCTGGTTTTTCTCTCACTGTCACTGATGTCTTGCAAGTCTGACAGAGGATCCCTCTCTTCTGGTTTCTCTTCTTTCACTGCTGAAACCATAAAAATTAAAAACACAGTGCTAATTGAGCATCATTTCCAAGCCTCTGAATTCCCAGGTAACTGCTTCACTTTCTGCTGGCATTAAATCAGTGCTGAACATTCAGTATTGGAAATTCAGAGCACTAAAAAAATAAGTAATAATCATTTCACACTCTGCTCAATGACAAACAGCTTTTCTGAATCGCAGTGGTGTGGGATCAACAGCCAAAAATATGGAATATTTGGCTGTTTTTTAAACATGATGTGTTCCTAAGATCTTCTAAGATCCTCCAAAACAGGGGAAAAAAGGGAAAAAAGTACCATGGTGACAAGAATCACCAGGACAGGGTCCCTACACACTGGTTACTGTCAGTGCTCACTGCTCCAGTGCAGACTCTGATCCCCATGAAAAATCCCTAGTGGTTGATCAGGCAGGAGTTTCCCAGGATTTGCTGCCTGCCTCCACCTGGAATTCCAGCTGATTCCATCCTGCTCTGAGTGGCTACACTTCTTTTCACAGCTGCACACGTCAGCAAGGCAGACACAGAGCTTCCCTCCTTCAAATAAAGGCGTTTTTATGGCACTTGTGCAAGTTCTCTACCCCCAGAACCTTCAGGTGGGACCATTTTCTGGCTTGGAAAACAAAATTCACCAGCTAAGCAGAACACTGCCTTAAGAATTTAATTTCTTCTACAAGATGACAATACCAGTGATGCTTACATTGACCCCTGTGAGGTCACTTTTTAAGGCAGTTTATTTAGCTCCTAACCCCAAATCCAACTGGAGCTGGAGTAACCAATCCCTTTTTAACCTGCATGGAGTAACCAATCCCTTTTTAACCTGCAAGGAATTCAGCTGCAGGGTTTTAAAAATTCAGTCAGCTGCTTCTTTCACCACTGAATGGGGTAACTCATTCAGAAACTTTGCAAATTCCTACTCCTACCCCTAAATCCATTCCATTTATCACTTGTACAGCTCCTGCAGAACCATCATTGCTTTAGAAATCAGCACAAATGCAGATATCTGTGAAGATTCCAGGGTTACGCCGCTGGGGCTCAGGTGGACAAAACTTTTAACTGAGCACCTGGGATGTTTGTTTAAGTCTAAAAAATGAAACACTACCCCACAGCCCAGCTCCTGCTGCCCCCAAAGACAGTGTAGAGTGGCAGATGCTACCTGGTTTCCTGCTCTCTCCTTGCTCAAGCTTGTCTCTCTGCTGGCGCAAAGGGCTGCGACTCCAGGGTCTCATTTTTACTTTGTCTCCATATTCTTCCCTCACTGTTCTATGGTGTGCAGAAACTAGGGAAAACAAAACCACAAGAAATTGTTACATCTGCCTAATTAAGAGTTGTCCTGTCTGCCACAGCCACCTGATGTTTCATTTTTTAACAGGGTTAACAGGGAAGAGTGGGAGAAGAACCTACTTAAATCTGGGAGAATGAAGGGCTTTGATTTATCTCAAATAAAATATGGATTTGTACTGCTTAGAGAAAGCTGCTGCCACACTTAGAAGCGAGCTGCCCTGTATGTTACACAGGAAACACCCTGATTCTAAAGCATTAATGCCAGAGAAAGAAGTGGAAAATATGTAAAAGAATAAAACCAGCTGAGGTTTAGAAGGAGCTGACAGAACATCCAGAACAATAAAACCAATTAAATGAAAGGTTACACAGATTGAGCACTAGCAGCATAAAGCCAAGCACAAAAAGGAGCTGTTTGGTATGAGCTGAGCAAGAAAGAAAAAGCAAAAAAAAAAAAAGTTTGTTCTGCTATTCTTGAATAACTTTTTTCAATCATCACAGGAATGGGCTCTGATTTTAATTCTTTAACCAAGAATTATGTGAGCTTAGATTGCAAGTACCCAACACACTGTGCAAAGAGTTCATGTGCAGAACTTCAACTGCTCAGGCACCACATCTTCCCACCTGACTCCCACTTCAGCATTTTCCATGCCTGGAGTACTTACACAACCTCTCCCCCCTTTGCAATTTATTCCCCCAAATCCATGAAACATTGAATTTTGAGGTTTTAACCTCTAGCAAATTGAATTAGACTCAGCCAAAGAGTTCAGAACCAGTGGGATTGTGCTGGGAGCACACAGTGGCACCTGCAGAAATCTTGTTTTTATAGGAAATCTCCCTGACAGGGAGAGGCAAAGACTCACTGAAAATCAACCTGCCAGGATATTTTAGGCACGTAACATCACATTTTTTTATCTCCCCATGCAGAACTTAGATTTCCTTTTCCCTCCCAGTCAAAGGCCTCCCCACTTTAACTTTTTTTTAAATTCTGGCCACTTTCTATCCCTCCACTCCACCACTGTGCCAGCAGATAGAAAAGTGATAGATAGGAAAATGAAGAATATTTATGCAGAGAGAGTCACCTTCTCTCCTGGCTTCCCTCTCCTTCCTCCTCTCCTCAGCTCTCCTTTCTCTCTCCTTTTGCTCCCGTTGTTCCTTCTGCTGCTCCCGGATTTTTCTTTCCCTTTCTCTCTCAAGTTGCTCCAGACGATCTCTGGAAAAGAAATTTTGGTTGTTACAAATTCAGCTCATGAAGGTTTGCAGCACCAAACCACTGAACTCAGCTTCCTTAGCAACACCCCCAACTGTGCATCAGTCAAAACCAGGTGGAGTTTTTCAGCTGATCCTTTAAGAAACAGGTTTTAAAGACCCAAACCAGGAGTTCTCCACCCTATCAGGATTTAAGCAGAAATTAAGCCAGTTCAGTTCATTAATGCCTTGATACTTTGCAAATCTGGTTTGTACTCTTTTTTTTTTAGGTTGGAAAAAACCTCTAAGACCATCCAATCATTTTATTGCAGTGAATTCCTGGAATGCCCGTGGTACTGAAGCACTTAGAAGCAATTAAAGTGAAGAACACATTCCCAGGAACACAGACAAGCCTTCACTGTGGGTTTTTTTTTGGTCATTTCACAACAACAAATGCTCAGAGGCAGCTCAGAGGAGGCAGCTGCTCGTGTCCCTCCCCAGGGGAGGGAGGGATGGATGTACCTCTCCCTCCTGGAATGCTCCCTTGCCATCTCTCTCCGTTTCTGTCTCTCCCATTCACGCCGGGCTTTATCCTGCTCTTCTCTATGTCTCTTCCTACGCTCATGCTCCCGTTCTTTCTCTTTCACTCTGGCATGTTTCCCTTGAACAAACAGAAATCAGTTTCTGAGCGTTACAGGTCAAAACATTCAGCGTTCTGTTTTCACAAAGCAAAACTCAGTGAGGGTGGGACTGATGGGAACCTATTGCCACGATCTCTGCTGTTTTCTTAAAGGGAAAATCCTGTGCTGAAAGGGGGTTGGGAAGTCCAAAGTCTGTAAGATCTTGCACAAATACTCGTGTTAAAGTAAAGAATGGTTGTTAGTGACAGGAAGACAACGGGGATGTCTCTAGAAAGGCTATTTTTTAGCTTGGTAGGTACAAAGATCAGAGGCCTTTCACTCACTGAAGCCAGAGAGAAGCTTATCAGGCTTCAAGGAGTAAAAGTGACCTCAGTGTCCCTGTCCCAAAGTGATTTCTGTCCTCTCAACCCATTCATACCCCTGTGATTTCCATAAGGCACTAAACACAGCCAAAGAAACAAAAAAAGTCTCAATTCCTCTGTCTTATCCACCTGCTTTAGTCTGAATTACTGGTATTTACTCTACTCCCAGAAAACAGAAGCTTCCAAGTGTGGCAAGAAGCACCTTCTGCAGAATGGCTTCGGTGCCTGCGTTTCTCTTTCCTCTTCTCATCTTTCCTATGATGGGTTTTTTCTTTCCGGGACATTTGCTGGGGTGGTTTGATAGCCAAGGAATCATCTTCTTCTCCCCTAAAAGGCAGGACAGGGATCAGCTCAGGGAGTGCTGTCAAACAGAGCAGGAGTTATTCCCTCTTTTTGAAAAGATTCCCACTTTAAAATGAATTCTCAGAACAGCCCTAAATCAAAACTGGACCACAACACACTTAAACCTTAACCAGTGCTTCCAAAAGTGTGTTCTCTAAACAGGATTTGCTACTTCTGCACACTAAAAAAAAAAAAGATTTTCCCTTCAGATATTTGAAACCCTCTTTTTAGGGCTCTTAAAGGTTCATTTCAGGATCTCTTTGTATTTTATTTCCTTATTTTTACCTGTCTTCCATCGAGTCTTCCCTCCTGTAAGGTGAGTTCCTGATGGTTATTTCCATGCGATGGTCTCTCAGCTCCCCCTCTTCAAGAGAATCCCGCTTGGAATCCCTGTCATCTGACTGAGGGAGCCACAAAAAGGGGGAAAATTCCATTTACTTGTATGGCTCAAAGTGAAAAAAATTAAATATTATTAAAGTCTCCCGTTGCTGGCTCAAAAATCCAGCCTCAACTGGAAATCCACTGATTTGTGAGAGCAGAAATTTGGCTGCAATTGTAGCTGAAATGCTTTAATTCAACATAATTAAACAAAATTAAACACTAAGAAGGATTGCAGTAATTGTTCTGTGCTTTTTGCTTCAATAATTATCTTGTACATAGCTGTACAAAACCAAACAGCAACATAAAAGTGACTCCAAATCAATGACTTTAACCCATTTTTCTATAAAATCTTTAAAAGTTGTTCCTTGGACTGCAACTCCCAGTTATTACATTAATTACATTATAAATTACATTAATTTATTTATCTTTTCTGACCAGTAACTACAACAAAACACAGTATATAATGCAAGACCAATGAAATCCTCACAAAAGCATCATATTTTTGTTAAACTTTGGAGTTAGACAAAGAAGAATTTGGCTGACAGGGCACGAGCCCTGTTCTCACCAGAAAAATCAGGATAAAATGCAGTTTTCCATGAAAAAAAAGCCCCAGATTCCATGAAAACGAATCCCCAAAGGGCAGCTTACATTTTTCATACGTTTTATCTCTGCCTTCTCCTCTTGCTCCTTCCTTCGCTTCTTCTCCTGGAGAATTTCATCTAAAGTTTTCACTTTCCAAGAATCCTTTTCATCACCCATTTGAGTTAAGAGAAAACACCCTCTGGAAAAAGGAAGAGACGTTCACAAACCCCACAGAAAAATCTGTTTCACACCCATTTCTTTCAGTGCAAACATTTAATGTTTCATTCTTGAGTAAAGTCATGCTGCAGTTGATTTATGGTGAACCAAAAACGTTTGTTTTAAACCCAAAGGAATAAAGACTCTGCTGCAAACTCAGGGAGCTGCTGGAGGGCACAGAAAACATAGTTTATGCCCAAATTTTGGTGTCACACGTTCAATAATGACATGAGACCTCGGGGGAGTTAAAGTTTGGGAAAAAAGGACACGAGGAATGCAGAATTTATGGGATAGCTGGAAGAACTCCTGAGATAAGGAGGAAAATAATGAAGCCAATTAAATAACTGTGCTGAAATCAGCTGGCACTGAGTTAAAAGTCCAACACGACCCAAGAAACAGGAAAGACTGAGCGTGGCACTAATTAGCACGAGAAGCGAGAGAATAATTAACCGATAGAAGGCACAATATTAATTAACAAGAGAACTACGTAACTTATAGCCAACGAGCGCTAATTCCTTGGTTTTCTCACACGTGTAAGCAGCAAAAAGGTGATAGCTGGGGGGGTTTGATCTGTGGAACACCCCGAGCACTCAACTCTGAGAGAACTCATTTCTGAGAGAACTCAACTCTGAGAGAACTCAACTCTGAGAGAACTCAACTCTGAGAGAACTCATCTCTGAGAGAACTCATCATCGCTGAGAGAACTCATCTCTGGGAGAACTCATCTCTGGGAGAACTCAACTCTGAGAGAACTCATC
>VWZT01007959.1:464903-476633 GCA_013397055.1 Pachycephala philippinensis | reverse complement strand
CCCCCGGCCGCGCTCACCGCCGCCGCCACCGGGGACTGCGACCAGCAGCGCGCGAGTAACGCGTCACTTCCGCCCGCCGGCGCGCGCCGATGGCGTCAGCGCCGCCTCACGGGGCGCTAATTAACGAAACTCGTTAATGAGCCGTTAATTGAGCGGTTTCTTAACGGCGCCGCCGTCCCCCCCCGTCAGTCAGAGCGGCGTTAATGAACCTCCGGGTTGTGCCTGTTCAGCAATAAATGCAAATCCAGCGAACAGCCGGCAGGGGTGGGAATGGAGGCGCTGTCGCCACAGGGCCGCCTTTAATGACACATAGAAGTGTTTTTTAATGACACATCGAAGTATTGGGTTTGATTAAATAAAGCGCGATTCCAACCCAAACCTGCAATTCCTACATGGAAATGAGTGAGAGTGTGACACAGGGACTGAACACGGCACGGAACAGCAAAGATCATTAAGCACTGATCACTAATTATCCATCCCCCATCGGAAATATGACAATAAAATGTCATACAACAGGCCCTAAAATGGGAAATAATGACAATTTAGAGACACAGGGAGTGCTGTGACACCTTACACCCGCACCTTGGTTCATCAGGAATCCACATTTAAGGAAGACGTGCTCCCAGCGTTATTGAAAAATGTGAAGTAAATAATCTGCTCGTCCTCATCACAGGTGAGACCGGGAGAAATGCAGTGACAGAAACTTTAAAATGCTCCAAAAAAATTGATTTTCTGGGCAGCACCACTGCTGTCACACAAGAGGCAGAGCTGGGGTGTCTCACCCTCGTGAATTCTTAACAAAGAAGCAAAAAGCTCCTTGTTTACACAGCAGCAAAGATGATTTACTGGTCTGACCGGAGAATAAAAAGGTTTTATGAGTGGACAGTCAAGAGGTTGGTTTATTTAATCTAAGAAAAGCAAAGGGCAAAGAAAAATACCCAAGATCAAGGCTGGAACAAAGCCCAGCAGAACAGGATGGGTGTGCTGCCACCCGTGAGCTTCTCCAGGTGGTAAAATCCCATTCCCAAATCCTCCCAGGGCTCTGTTTTGCTCACAGAAAAGCAAAAACATTTAAAGGATTTAATATTTTAAAATGAACCTCAAGCAGCTGATGGTGGGATTTAAACTGGAGCAGAGCTGGGATTTCTGTTTGGCACTTAAAGCAGGAATATGACACAAACCAGACTTCGTTTTCTTATTTTTTCCGTAGTTATACTTTCAAAAATCTCGGTGTGTTTGGCAGAAAACAAATTAAAAAAAAAACCACAGAGCTCCACGCCACAGTCCACAGCTTTTATAAAAGTGACAGGAGTACAAAAGAAACGAAATACCACAGACACATACACAAGGATGAAAAAAAATTGGCATTTCCCTCCCTCAGATTTTTCGGGAATCTGCCCCAGGCAGCCACTCAGGTGTGGAAATGTCATCACAAGTGGAAATGTGAGCCTAAATTTTACAGGAATTCTACTGGTAACTTCCTGTTAGCCATTCTTTTTACCATAAAGACCACAAGATATCCGTGCTACAACCTTCCAAAAGAGTGGCAATTAATAAAATCCACATTTTAACTTAGTTTTGTTCCCCAAAAAGTCCATTTGAATATTTTTTGTAGCTACATGTGCGCTTTTTTTTTACCCAAACTAACGACTGTTCTTCAGAATTGAAAAGGAAAGTTAACTTTTAATCTTCCCTCTACCACAAAAACAAATTCCCTTTATAAAAAGGAAACTTAAGAGCAGCAGAAATAAAGATTTGCCTCAGTTTATGGTTAATATTCCTCCCTTCCATCTGTCACAGATTCCTCTGAGATTCTTTACACAATCAGAAATTGGACAGATATTTTACACACAGGTCAGACTCATAACCCTGAGTTTCTAAAAGGCAGCCTTTTGCTGCACTCTTAGAAATAATATTAAAAAACCACCATCAATCGATTTTCTCGTAACAGAAATGCATAATAAAATGGAATTAAAACAACAAAACGGTTTCTTACAGAAATACAGAGATCCTGCTTCCTTTGTCACCACAATTTTCAGTGTTTTTTTTACCTCTAAGCAACTACAAGTATTTAATTCAACACTCCATTTACACAGGGTGGGTGTGGGAATATTTGCATTTCAGTTTTGTCAAACACACCATCGGAATGTGGTATTTCCACGTTAAATTTGAGGAGGAAAACCACTACAAATCTCAGATTTGCAGTCAGCAGTAGGTGCTCACCACTGCTCATTTCCCACAGTTTGCTTCAACCAAACCTATAAAGTTGTTTTTTTGGGGGAGAGAAGGAGGTTCCCTCTTAGAATTATGGAATATCCTGAGAGGGAGGAGACCCACAAGGATCATCCAAGTCCAACTCCTGCCCTGCACAGACACCCCAAAATCCCATCTTGTGTTGTCCTGGAGCTCTGGCAGGTTTTGGGGCCCAAAAAGCCCTCAGGGCTGGAGCAGAGTGGGACAATCCCCTCCTTGGACCTCTTCCAGCTCTGCACCACACAGGAATGAAGGAGGATGAAGGAAATGCAGAGCGACAACTGGGAATTTCCATGCTGCTCCAATCCCATCCCTCTGCCAGCAGAATTCAGTGGTGGGGCCACACTTTCACATTATTTGGATGGGGAGGGAGACAGGAATTGCTTTCCCCACAAAACATTGAAGTTCTTTCACCAACACAGGCTCGTACATGATTTGCAGTCAAGGAAAAACAACAAAGCCCACGTTTACCACGTTCTAGGTCCTCTCTTTGGGGCACCACTTTCCCAAGGCTTTCCTGGATCCTTCCCAGCTCCTTCCTGCTTCAAGTCCTGAGCTCAACCTGCCAGGAACTCAAAGGAGCAACCATATCCAGAAGATTTCCTTGGCCAGAAGAACAAACCACATTAATCATAGGGTTCCAAATCCTTGGGGATCAGGGGCTCGGTGTCCTCGGTGGGCCCCGCGGGGGGCTGTGGGGCCGTGGCCAGGCTGTGCAGGGTCTGCTGCTGGTGCTGCTTGGCTTTGTTGTAGAGCAGGACCCCCACGGTGACCAGGACAGTACCCACAGCTGAGAGGCTGGTGATCTTGTTCCCAAACACGATGATGCTGAGCCAGATGGACAGGGCGTGTTTGACAGTGCTGGCAACGCTGTGAACAACAAGGGATGCCTTAGGGTTTAACTTTTATATTTTTCCAATTCTATATTCCCAGTGTGTAACTCTGCAGTGTCCTGCAGCCTGGGAGCTGCTGCTCTCTCATGCTGAGACAGACAGAACAAAGCCTCTCCAGGCTGCTCTCCAAGGACACCCAGCCCGGCCTAGGCCCAAAATGTGTAACCCAGCATCTTGAGAAGGGGGGCAAGCTGAGGGGAAATTCCATCATTAGCTAAAGTTTAATTGGTGAAATTGGGTTGAGATGNTCAGCAGGGACAGCAGCTCTGCCACGTCCCACAGCCAGGCTCTGATGTCTGCCTTGCTCCTAAACACCGCCTCAGATTCCCCTTCCAACCCCAACCATCCTGTGATTTAACTCATTCATTTCTTCACAAAATATCTTTAGTTTTCCTTTCTTTAAACACCACCTCAAATTCCACTTCCAGCCCCAACCATTCTGTGATTTCCCTCAATTTCTTTCCACAGTACCTCATTTTCCTTGCTTCTAAACACCACCTCAGACTGCACTTCCAACCCCATCTATCCTGTGATTTCCCTCATTCATTTCTTTGCAAAATAGCTTTAGTTTTCCTTTCTTTAAACCCCACCTCAAATTCCCCTTCCAGCCCCAATCATTCTGTGATTTCCCTCATTCCTTTCCACAGTACCTCATTTTCCTTGCTCCTAAACACCACCTCAGATTCCACTTCCAACCCCAACCATCCTGGAATTTCCCTTATTCAATTATTTGCAAAATATCTTTAGCTTTCCATTTTTTAAACACCACCTCAGATTCCACTTCCAACCCCAACCATCCTGGAATTTCCCTTATTCAATTATTTGCAAAATATCTTTAGCTTTCCATTTTTTAAACACCACCTCAGATTCCCCTTCCAGCCCCAACCATCCTATGATTTACCTCATTCATTTCTTTGCACAATATCTTTAGTTTTCCTTTTTTTAAACACCACCTCAAATTCCACTTCCAGCCCCAACTATCCTATCATTTCCCTCTTTCATCTCTTTGCACACTGCCTTCACTGCCTGGTTCCCAANTTCCTGACCAAAAAAATACAGTGTTCCTGACCAAAAAATGTAAAATAGTGTTTCCTGACCAAAAAAGGTAAAATAATGTTCCTGACCAAAAAATATAAAATAGTGTTTCCTGACCAAGAAAAATGTAAAATAAAGTTTCTGACAAAAAAATTAAAATAATGTTGCTGACCAAAAAATATTAAATAATGTTGCTGACCAAAAAAATAAAATAATGTTGCTGACCAAAAAAGGTAAAATAATGTTGCTGACCAAAAAAGGTAAAATAATGTTGCTGACCAAAAAAATGTAAAATAATGTTCCTGACCAAAAAAATGTAAAATAGTGGTTCCTGACCAAAAAAATGTAAAATAGTGTTTCCTGACCAAAAAATGTAAAATAGTGTTTCCTGACCAAAAAATCCAGAGTTTTTGACTGTTTTACCTGAAAGTGACAGGAGAGATTTTCCCCATCAGGGCGTAGGCTGTGACACTCTGCAGGTGGAACAGGACCCCATCTATCAGGAGGAGAATGACAATATCCTGGTTGTAGCTGAAGCTCCTCCCACTTTTCCCAATCACAGGCACGTCCTAAATGGCCAAAAAAAAAGGAATTTAAGGGTTTAGTTCATGAGAAAAAGCTAAAAGTGATTTTCCACCCAACTGTTAGAAGCAGATGTAATTTAAATTTTAGCCCAATAAACCTAAAATAATACATTTAGATCCTGTCATTTTTTCTCAAAAAAAAAAATTTGCTTTCAGAGAATTAATATTCCTGTACAGCACATGGATATCAACAAAAAGGTCAACAAATATTCCAGATTTTGTTTGCAAGGCTTTATCTAAAAATTCAAATGCACTGAGAATAAAAAATTATGATTAGAACTCAAAAATCCTGAGATAAACTCAGGCTTTTCGGATTAACTCGTGTCTATATGAAATGATTTCTTTTACAATATTCTCTTTTTTACTCCCCCAATCTCTTGCAAACATAAGCTGAATTGGATTGGAGGCTGATTTTAAAAAATGGGAAGGATGAAAGGTAAAATTTAAGATTAACCTTTGTTGCCCATTCTGCTCACAATTAAAAAAAAAAACCCTAAAGCAACGATAATAAATTCAAATTACCATGAAAAATATCCAAGCTGGAATAAGCATAACCACAGCAGCAGCACTTGTGTAGAACTGAAGCTCTGGGGCTCTACAAAGGAGAAAAAAAATATATTAAAATGATTTAAAGCTTCCTTTTTCAAAGCAA
Organism: Pachycephala philippinensis; assembly: GCA_013397055.1. Taxonomy (NCBI): domain Eukaryota; kingdom Metazoa; phylum Chordata; class Aves; order Passeriformes; genus Pachycephala; species Pachycephala philippinensis. The sequence goes on along the minus strand of VWZT01007959.1, from coordinate 471,216 downwards.
AGACAGAGGTTTGCTCTCAGGGACTGAAGCTAAAAGGCACAAAATACCAAAAGCAGCTTTTTATCTCTTGGCAAAATACAAATATATTGTTAAAGGTGTATTTTAGCACAAGATTTTACTCTTGGTTTAAGTTTCATGGTTTAAAAGTTGCTTTTTGCACACCCAACAATGTTAAGGATGGTTCCTGATTGCAGAATAAGGACTGATTTCTGTGAAAATGTTATTTTTAGGGGGTTTTTGGCAGTTGTAGCTGATTATGAAACTTGCAGTGGGAGCTCAGGGGAGTTTCCTTTCCCTGATAAAATGATAGAGGTGATCAGATTGACACCTTTTGGTGCAATATAATGATAAATATTTTGTTTCCTTACACAGCCTTAATAGAACCAAACCTGAAATATTCTGAATACTTACGAAAATCTGTATTTATCTCCACTGAGCAGTTTTTTGGAAAAGACGTTTTGCAAACTAGAAAAGAAAATTAAAAATAAAAAAAAAATTTAAAAAAACCCATTTAGGTGTATTTTAGTTAGGACAAATCAATCAATCAATCAATCAATCCTGTTTCCCTCAGGTGGGTAAATATTTTCTACAAGTACAGCAAGAAGTTTGGCCTAATGAAGTTTTATTATTTAATTTCAGTAATGCTGTTAGATGTGAGAGAAAAAGTGAAGTTTTATTATTTCATTTCAATAATGCTGTTAGATGTGAGAGAAAAAGTGAAGTTTTATTATTTCATTTCAATAATGCTCTTAGATATAAGAGAAAAAGTGAAGTTTTATTATTTAATTTCAATAATGCTCTTAGATACGAGAGAGAAAATGAATAATTTGTTCAAAATGCATTTTCAATACCAACATTTCAATGCACTGCACAGAATTAACTATGCTAAACGATTTTATTTCATCTACCAATAAAATAAATTGCTTTTTTCCCCAGCCAGGGCTCTCCCTGTGCCTCACCAGTCCATGATGTTGGTGGAGAGAGCTGCTGAGAAGCCCAGGATGTTGAAGCTGATTTCTGTGGCTGTGCACAGAGCCAGCCCTCCCATCACAGGGATCAGGGAGAGGTTCACCAGCAATCCTGCAGAGGAAAAGGCTCAATCTCAGTTTAATTGCTGCATTTTTTATGTATCCCACACTGGCTTTTGGGAGAATTTTCAATTCTGAACAGCAAAGAAGAAGGACCACACTGAACTTTGGTTATTTAAAGCCACAAGAATATTTCTTGACAGAAAAATACCAACAATCCCCTTACACCAAACCCTTTTTAATTCCACATACTCCTTGAGTTCAAATTGATTCTTCCAGCTGCATTTGTTATATTCTGATGGATTTTCTTTGACCACAACTAATAAAAAAGAGAGTGATTAAATCTCATTTCAGGACTCACCAGTGTATTCCCCCAGTATCATCCGAGACATGATGACAGTGAAAATAGGAGCTGAGCTTTTCACAGTTTCTGCAAATGAAACTGCCACATTCTTCAGGCTGACCAGGCCCAGGACCACTGTTGCAAATCTGCAGCAGATGAACATTAGAAGAAATTAATTAAAAATAAATGAATTAATTAATTAGTGCACCAGAAGAAATTAAAATAATGCTTTAAGAGCTACTCACAGACACCCAGCATAAAAAGAATTGCACTAGAATTTCTTCTGCACCTGTGAGGTCAGATCTATTCCTTTCAGCTTTGGCTTAAACTTTTATTTATTTAAAGCAAATAAAAGCACCCTTGGGCAATTGTGCAATGGCTTTGGCTGCAGAGTGGATTTGCAGAAAACAAAGTTTACTTTTTAACACACTCCAGGGTTCAAATGACCGTTTTTTAAGCCAAAGTTTTCAACAGGCTCAGTTGGAAAAGTGAAAATCTTCTGAGAAGCAGTAATTCATTGAGGAAACTTTATCTGCAGTTATCCATCTTTAGTGTAAATTAGATATGCTACACAATTACCACAGTTTAAACCATGACATTGATTGAATTTATTGCTTGTTTGATTATTCTTTATCAGTTTTGCAGGGTAGAAGAAACAAACCCATGTATTTTTATTCCCTCCTTGACCACAAACTGATACAATCCCAGCACCCAGCAAATATTTGCTTTTCAAAAGATAAATATTAATAGCCTGCATCACTTTTGAGGCAAAAGGCTGGTAAATACTAACACACTAAACAAACATCAGCCTCAAAAAGAGCAGGCAGAAGGGAAATGGAAGGAGAAATGTGCTCTGAAAAAAGGCAAATGTGATGGGAAGGCAAGGCAGCCAAAAAATTAACACTTGGGAAAAGGAACAACAGCAAATAAAAATCAAATTATCCTGAGATATTTCTTAGGGAAGAAAAGTGAGTACTCCAAACGCCTTCTCATCAAGAATAAAAAGGCAGAGAGCCATGAAAACACAGCTTTTGTTTGAAAAAACCACAAATATGAGCAAAGAGTGCAGGAAATGTTTCCCCATTTACCTCATTAATCCAACAAAGAGCATGATCATGATGAAGTTGGGGGGGTAGGAGATGCGGGTTTTGTGCTGGTACAGGCAGCACGGCACAAACATTTTGATGCAGCCAATGAAGGTGGTTGAAAGCATTTGAACAGCACCTAAAGGAGCAGGAGAGAGGGGAAATAAAGCCAGCTCAGAAGACAGAACACAAGAAATCAGTTTTCATGAGGAAAATTTTTAGATTAATTTCTGTGCAGTTAAGAAATCGCTGTCTAGTTTTTATAGATTCTCACAAAAGCTCTTTAATTCTACATCTAAGCACGGCAGCACAAGGAACCAAGTGTTTATAAACCTGGTTCACAGATAAACTGCCCTTTGTTTGCCCCTTAAGAAGGAAAAAAAAAGAACTAAAGTGGCTCTTGGATAATGGAGATCACCAAAGGCAACTCTTGCACTGCACAGCTCTGGACAGCATCAAGAACTTACTCAAAAATTGACTTTTTTTTAAACAACACAGAAAACAAAAAAAATGACTTTTTTTTTCCCCTTAAAACTCCTTTATGAGCAAAATTTCATCTTTCAGTGAGTGGAGGAAAGGACAGTGTCAGAAACCACTTTAAAGGCCAAAATCCCAAATTCCCAGCCACAAGATCCCTCCCCACACCTTCCAACCTTCATTTTTCACTTCAGTTGACCCACTCTCTCCCTCAGCTTTATATGGGATTGCCAAATTATAGGATCATGGAATATCCTGAGCTGGAAGAGACCCACAGGGACCATCCAATCCAACTCTTTTCCCTGCACAGACCCCCCAACAATCCCACCCTGTGCCTGACAGAATTATCCAAATAATTCTGGAGTTCTGGCAGCTTTTGGGGCTCCCATTTCCTGGGGAGCCTGTTCCAGTAAAATAAAGCTCTGCCTGGAATTCAGATTTAAGGAAACGCAGGGTACCTAGCATGCTGGGCTCTCCCTCCAGCAAGGACAGAATATATTTGTTAAGGAACAGAGTGCAAAAGCTGAAGAAAAACCACAAAGTGAGGTAGATGAGAGCGTGGGAATTCCAGATGCCCAGGTCGGACTCGATGACCGTGGTCTCTGTGATGGTGATTTTCAGGACATTCTCCTCTGGCAAACTGTCACTGCGAGCAATGACAAACTTCTCACTCCTGTTGGCAAAGAGGGAGCCCAGCTGGAACAGGGATTTTCCCTTGGGCTTCTCCTCCAGGGGGGTTGGACTCGGGGTCTCCGGTGTCGGGGCGCTCGTCACGGCCGACATGGCGAGGTGAAGAAATGAATATTTGTCCTTCACACAAAGCAACACTGACACAGCTTTTGTTGAAACAAAAATGTCATGGGATTAATGTTTCATCTCCCAGGGGCCTGGAAAACTGGGTTTGGTCCTCCAAAGAACATCTTGCATGGATATGAACTCCACACGCCTCCTCATGTGGGCTGTTCCATGTTTTCTGCCTGAGAGGGAAAAAAAGCGAAAGAAGGGAAAAATGAGTGACCTTTTACATCCCTGATGCAGCAAAGATAGCACATTTCACCTGCACTCTATGAAAGATAAAGAGACTTCTGTAATCTTTCAGGCTGGATTTTGAACTCCTGATGTCTCGATGCCAAGATTAAGCAACAAGAACTTATCTTAGGGAGGATTTTTATTCTAAAATAGCACATACACACACCAGACTTTGTGTTTTTATGTCCTTTTTCCTCTGAAGCACCTCAACACAGCCTTTCCAGATGTAACTAACTCCTCCTCCAGATTCTCCAGTGTCTTTGATCTCAGTTTGTCTTTAACCACTCCCCAGAAAAATCTCCCCAGCCCAGCAAATCCAAGCAGGAGCCTCTGCCCTTGGTACCAATTAACCTGTTATCAACCCGAGTCAAAGACAGCAATCAATAATCAAGGGCTGTAACTCCCAGTAATCACAGTTACCCTGGTAAATGTTGCCAGGTGAAAAAAGTAGGGAAAATGTCCAAGAGCTTTCCAGCGTGGTTATCTATTTAATTACGTGGGAATAATGCAACCTTACTAATTTAGCTTTACCTTGCAATTCACTATTAGCACTCACAACTTATTCTTAAAGCCTTTTAAACAGACTTGGCAGCAAAAGGCATTAAATGATTTGCAACCAGAGCTTTTTTCTTTTACAAATTACACAAAATGTGGCAAGTTACAGCAGCAGAGTAGAGGGAACAACAAAACCACCCTGTGATCTTTACTCCTCTCATAATCAATGGCAAGAGAAATACAAGAGTTGTAACAAGAGCTGCTGCACCTGCCCTGATTTTGTGAGCAGTTCACACCATTTTCTTTTTAAAGATTTTATTTTTAATGCTTTTGAGATATCCAATCTCAAATAAATCACAAGGAGGTACTAACGAGTTAAATATCTCGTGTCAGTCTCAGCACACTTCACAGTGAAAATTTCCATTCCTCACATTCTCTACTTATTACAGCCATGCACTGAAGATTTCCATCCCCATCTCCTTATCTCTTCCCATTTTTCCAGGAATTCATGCCAGCAGCACACTGAGGTGTGGGACCCTCTGACACGATCACATTAAACCACATAATTGTGGTGACCCAGTTTAACACAAAACTTTGAAAAAAAATACTCATTCTCCAAGAGAACTTGTTAAAAAAAATGGATTCTTGACTCCTCCTCCTTTTCCAGGTCATTAAAAAAAATACCCCTCTACATTCAAAATAGTTAATTATCACAGCTTTTTAAATATCCTTTCTGTTTATACAGCCTAATTAAAACCAAGACTAATTAAGCACAGCCAAAGCCCCACCCTCAGCAGCGCGGCGATATCAGATTTGATATCTCTGATTCCACACACGGCAGGAAGCAGAACAGCAAACAAGAACAAAACTACTCTCCTAAATTACTGACCTGCTGGCTTAAATCAACTGGAAAGTCTAAATGGGCTGAAAGAGTTCTCCATCTGGAACTAATTGAGTCTTCCTCCCTCAAGGCCAACCAGCAGCTGATGTTTACCAACAGATGAAAACGTGGCAGTGGTTGGCAGTTGTTTCTCTTGGATTACACACAAAGACTCAATCTTCCAGCTCAAGAGAACCAGCAGCGTGCAGCGCCTCTTACACTCCTTGTATCTTCTCCAACCTTTAGCTACACTACCAGTAACTATGTATTACGGTGGAAAAATAGCCACCAAGAACTTTATAAAGTCATCTTTCCGTGAAAAGAAACTAAAGCTCGAATATGTTGCAAGGGTTTGGGAAGCTCAGGCTGATCTGACAGTGAAAAAACAAAGGTTTGTGTCCATGACCCTTCCTCTGTTACACAGAAGGTCACCCAAACATCGCTCCCAACGCGGCAAATGCACAAAATTCAGCAGCCTGAGCAAGCCACGAACATTAACACTGCTTCACTAATGGCAACGAGAGCATCCAAGGCGTTACAAACGCTATAAACACAACGGCAGAACTATTAACAGACCCCATACGGATGAGATGCTGAAAGGCTGAAACAGCTTAGCACCGTGCGGCACTCCAGCTGTGCTTGTGCTCACCCACTGCCAGACCTTCCCTCCGCATTCCGAACCTGCTCCCGCAGGCCGTTCCCATTCCATTCCCATTCCCATTCCCATTCCATCCCCATTCCCATTCCCGGCCGTGTCCCGGTGCCCGCAGCTCCCGGAGCATCCCCCGCGCCGGAGCTTCCCTCGCTTCCCTCGCAGCGGAGCGGGGTTCGGAGCCCTCCGCGGGAGCACCGCGGCCCTCCCGCCCCATCCTTCGGGCCCAGGGGCTTTTCAGCACCGCCATCCCCCTGCCCAGGCCCGGCTCGGGATCCTTTCAGCACCGCCATCCCCCTGCCCAGGCCCGGCTCGGGATCCTTT
>VWZT01007959.1:450719-464379 GCA_013397055.1 Pachycephala philippinensis | reverse complement strand
CTCTCCCCCCGCGCCTTGCCTGGAGGCGCCCGTGCTGGGGATGGGGGGTCGCGGGCGGCTCCCCCCCGCCGCGGGGGTGGTACGGCCCCCTGACGGCCCCGCTCTCTCTCCCACAGCGGCGCCGCGGCCCCGGCGGGGCAGAACCTGCCCAACCTCACCCCGCGGCACCGGCAGCTCATCCCCACGCCCTGCGGCCCCGTGAGTACATCTCTGCTGCTGGGGGCGGCTTACCGGTGTCCTCCGCGTTTTTCTGCCCCGGGGGAATGGAAAAAACGTGGCTCAAATCCGCGTCCAGAGTCAGGTGGATCAGGGAGGTCGGGTGTCCACACGCCGGGAGTGTCACAGCACGGAGCTCTCCTGACAGCATCATGGAGTGTCCTGAGCTGGGAGGGACCCACAGGATCGTTGATCCAGCTCCTGGCCCTGCACAGACACCCCAAAATTCTACCCTGGGCATCCCTGACAGCTCCTGGAGCTCTTGGGGCTGTGCCCATTCCCTGGGGAGCCTGGGCAGTGCCCAGCACCCTCTGAGGGAAGAACCTTTCCCAAAATCCAAGCTAACCCTGCCCTGGCACAGCTCCAGCCCTTCCCTGGGTGCTGTACCTGTCAGAGATCGGAGCTGCCCCTCAGGAGGAGCTGCAGCCCCTGAGCTCTCCCCTCAGTCTTCTCCAGCTGAACAAACCAAGTGTTAAATTCCTGCGAGGATGTTGCTCCACCAGAAGTATTTTAATTAAAAAAAAATACGGACCTTGCCTTACCGAGAACGCTGACCCTGTCTTGACAATTTTCTAAAATTAAAAGTTTGGGAAAATGCTGTTTCCGTGCTCTGACAGGTGTGTATGTGGGCATGGATTATAATACCATGGCCTTGTGAGGCACAAAGACAGGCTGTGGGTATAAATCAGGACAATCTAGGCTGAGATTAATCATGAAATAAAGTTAGACTTTCTCCCTTCCTTAGCAGTTTGGGAGTTTCAATTCAGTTGTCGAGTTTCTGTTCCTTTTCCCAGAGGAAACCCTGCACTGTCTCATTTCCCCCACTCGCCTCAATGTGTGTTTTTTAGGAACAGCAACGAGTTTATTCTGCACGATGTGTTTAAGAATTTTCTCCCTTTCCAGATAAAACCATGTTCAGAGCTCTCATTCCCTGTGAAGATCTACTTCTGTGTCACTATTTTGTCCCTGCTGAGTGTCATAGGGCTGACCATAGAGACACTGGTCCGCCAGACTGAGGAGGATTTCACCATTTCCTTTATTCAGTTGGTTGGAGTTGGTAAGAAACACAGTTTGGATGGAGAAAATAATGAAAATAATAATAATAATGTGATTAAGCAGCAACTGAAATTTCTTATATAAGAGATACTGGATGTTCAGCTGTGCCAGAAAAACTCACCAGTTCCTATTTTAATGTTTTGGCCATAATATGCTGGGAATTCAGGTGTCCACACTCCAAGCTTCCTTCCTTGGGTATTTCCAAGTAGAGCTTCAGTAGAAACTTCTTGGGTCCATTTGTGTTAAACAGAAATGAACATGAAAATAATAAACTCGAGGATTTCAGGAAATTTCATGTGCATATGCCATCTCTGCAAAAAGCTTAATGACCAAAAAAGAGTTTATTTTCAAATTTGTACAGATTTCTTTCGACTGAGCAGCTAAATTTGCAAAACAAGGAAATACCATCTTAAGCCTTTCAGGTCTTCCTGAGGTCATGTCCAGAAAATCACATGATTCACTTTGTAATTTGCCAAATCATTTTCCATTTTCTCAGTCCCCATCAAGGGCAGTGAAAAAGGAAGTTCATTCACTAAAGGTTTGTTTAGGGAAACTGAAGTTATTATTTAATTTGCAAATTTGTACAACGCTGTCCCCATGTCCCAGCACAGCAAATGTAGATGATTTGATGTGGAATTAAGGAAGCAATGCTTTGGGAAAAGAAATCTGTTGGTGCTTTGGCCTTGTAAGAGTCAACCATTGTTTGCAGGAACATCCTGTGAAAGAACAAAGCCTTTGCCTTAAGCTTTGCCAAAAAGGCATAAAGTTCACCAAGCTGACTGGGGGCTTGATGTATTTTATAAAAATAAAACTCAGACCTTTCCTGATGCAGTTCTTTTCTGGGCTGTAGTTTGTAGGGTGGGGTGTCTCAAAATTTCCACAATTAAATAAACTGAGTCCAGTCCAGGTTCAGTTCCACACACAAACCATGTGCAGTGGCCAGACCACACAGGCAGCACTGTGGAAGGGTGTGTCTGAGTAATAAATTGATTTTTAGTCACCTGAGTTACTCTGGGAAGATGATGTGATTTCAGTTCTTTAATAAAAATGGAGCTGTTTCATTTAATTCAACTAAACCATAGGACATAATGTTCAGTGTGGTATTCATAGAGGAACCCAGCCCAGCTGCCAGTTTGGATAACCCACTGTCATTTTCGTGGTGTTACTGCACAAATAATTAAAAAATCCAACAAATGACATAATTTCTTGTGTAGTAAACACAGTGGGGAGTGTTTTAATTATCTGATTTAGGCTCCTTGGTAAGAACAAAGACCGAGGAGCCTCAGGAAGGCTTTAATCCTTCCAGTTAGGAATTTTTGCCCCTGTTTGAGCTGGCACTGACGTTCCCTCTCCTCCCCAGTGTTCTGTGTGTATTATGTGAGCAGGGGCATCCTGCAGGAGAACCGCCAGGAGCTCATTGTCTTCGTGCTCTCCATCCTGCTCGTGATGCTGCGCTCCATCATCAACTTCACTGTGCTCCCCGCTGAGCAGAAGCCAAAACTCCTGGTCAGTCTCCTGCTTTTAGTCAGCTTTTCCTTCCCCCACAGCTTGGGTTTGAAAATCCACCATTGGGAAGGCAAGATGGCTGTGGTAACACAGATTTTATCTTATATATATATAAAAAAACATTTAAAATTATGTATATTGTTGTTGCTGATAGCAGAGAATCAGGCTGAATTATTCCTGCTGAACAACAAAATGTGCACACCCACAACGGCAAATCTTCTCTGAGCTGTTCTCTGAGTTTCCTTATGGCAGCACCCAAAAATAACAGAAATATCAAAAAATTACACAAGATTACTTCAAAATAGATCCTTCACTTCATCTCCTCTGCTTCAGATTTCCCTTTATGAAATGTCTGGCCTGAGGTCACACAAACCTAACCTATGGCTGGAACTGGAATCCCCAATCTGTAGGCACAGCCATTACCCCAGTGCTCATAGATGTGTTTTTATGAGATTTATGGGAACCTGCAAGGAAACAAAAATATACAATAATGCTGTTCCATGTTATCTTGTTTGCATTTCATAGCAGTAAAATTTTTAATAGGATTGTATTCTAGGCCTTCCTAAGGTTTGTAGTTAAATTTCTTCTTGCTGTGCTTCTAGGAAGTGCTTTCTTTTTATTACACATTCCTCAACAAGGTGCTTCCCTGCTCTGAAGTTACCAAAAATGACTGTTCAACAGGAGAGGTGGCAGCCAGGCAAGGGAGATGGAGCAAAGCAGTCTTTGCCAATTTAATTTATTTATCAATTGGACATTTAGTTAGACACACTTTATGTGCAGCAAACTGGGTAGGTGAAACCAATAAGGAACAGGCATCAAAGAAATGCAGGTTACTTTTAAGATGCACAGCCAAGTCATCAGTTTAAATATTAAACAAGAACTTCCAAGTAAATGTGAACAGTACTATTAAGTGTATTTTTTACTACTCTTAACTGTAACTTGGATTACTGTAACTCTGCTTCCTGAGCCAGAATGATTTCTAGTTATAAATATTTTCATATCAGTGTAGGTCTGAAGGACGTTTTGCCACCTGAGCCATCCTTAAAGCAGCAGACACTGTGAATGCCAGCACAACCCAGACACAAAACTGTGTTTCTTGGAATTTTAGGAGTCCAGCATTCAGAATAACCCACTGGCCCCAGTGGGAAGGGTTGGTTTATTCCAGCAGGAAGCTCAGAACCAGTGTCTATGAAGATTTTGTTACCCCTGTCTGTGTTCCCAGCTGGGTTCCAGGTGCCAGCCTGTCCCTGCTGTGCCCAATCCCTGTTTGTGTTCCCTGCAGGCCCGTTTCGTGCTGATCCTGCTGGTGGGCTCCTTCGATGTGATCTGTGCCATCATCCTCATCCAGAGCCAGTCCATGATGGCATTCCGGGTGGGGGGTGCCCTGGAGAGCCTCCAGTCCCAGTACTTCATGCTCAACCTCTGCTTTTCCATGCTCACTTTTGATCTGCAGGCTCAGGTACAGAGCTCTGGCCCCCACATTCCCTTTTTCCCTCTTATTGATAATATCCTGGACTAGCTGAGCTATCAACTTCCAAGAGCAATCCTCTCTCTTACCTTTATTAATATTAATGTTAATTTAATAATGGTTGGATCTCCATGTGTTTGCCATAGCTTAGCTAAAATCCATAAAAATGAATCAAAATATATTTTCTTGTTGTTCTGCACGAAAGGAGAACTGAATCTTGGTTCTGGGAAGTTTATCCATAAAAAACCAGTTGCATCCAGGAGCTCAAACCCAGCCATGGCCTCCTGAAATAAGCAAGGTTATTGCTGCACATCTCAGCCTCCAGTCCCCTGCTGTCCAGCTGCCTCCTGCATTGAGGAAGTGATTCTGGAGTGGGAGAGGGGAACTTGACCCACAGGGCAGTGAGACAGAAAATGAAGTTACAGATGGGGGAAGTGAAGCCAAGACCTTTTACTTCTGTAACCTTCCCCTCATTCTTATTTAGTGCTGAATTACTTTGCTTTTTCTGCTCTCCCTCTCCTTTGTTGCTGCTCTTATGGATTATTAAGGCCAGGGAAGTACCTCTGTCCTTGTTCCCCATCCATGAGGAACATCATTTCAGCTTCCAGACCCAACTTGCTGTTGCAGGGAGTTTGTGGCAGGTATTTTTTGGTGAGGCTGCGTGGTCCCCAAAAATGATTTCACCAAACTTTTGCCTCCCCAGCTGTGCCTGTGCATCCTCCTGATCAGCCTGCACGAGGTCACCCTGCTGCACAACATCATCTCAGCCACGGGCGTGGTGTGGGGCTGCCTCAAGGTCACCGTGGGCATCATTGCAGTGAGTGTCCAGCTGCAGGGCCACCAGGGACACCCAGCCCCTGGCACAGCCTCACCCTGGGGATCCCCACGGGCTCAGGGAAGGGAGCCAGCGTGGAGAAAAGCAGAGCAGCAACAATATTGAAGCCAGGTTTTGTTGAAATCTGTGTCTGAGCTGAGCTCACGGGGTGAAACAATGTCACATTGTCATTGTGGCATTCTGAGGGACGTTGGTTTAGTCTCAGTCTTTGATCAGTTTAATGAAACCTGGAGGATCAGGCTGTCTTCAGTATTTCTACCTCTCTGCCAAGGCTGGGGGAAACTGGGAGCGTCTCCCAAATTATTACAGTGATACAGACACAGCGAGGCCTTAAATCCTTAGGGAACCACACCAGAAAGATGAGGGATCCTTTACTGGGGCATCTGCTTCAAATTTTCCAAAGAAAATTTGTTTAACAAAGATTTATGAACTTGAAATGTCATTTTTCGTGTCAGACAGAACCTCCTCTGAAATCCTTAGCCTCTGTTCTAATAATGGTTGCAGAATCAGGACCAAAGTACATAAGATAAGTGAGTTTTTTATTACCAGGAAGGAGTTTGTTTTAGGCTCCTGGGGTGTTTGCTTTAGTCATTCACACAAATTCCTGACAGCTGAAATACAACTTCCCCTGTGTTTCAATGGCTTTCCTTGCTAAAATTGTGCTTTTAAAACACACCAGTTTGGGGTTTGGGGGGAAATCAGGTGAATCAAATCCAATCCTAACCTTGGCACAGTCACTGCTCTCACCCCCAGGGACTCAGCTGCTTTTCCTTGCTCAGACCTGCCCTCCCAGCTCAGGTCCCTTTCTTCTTCCCCAAGTCCCAAGGTGAATTGTGAAATTCAATTCTCCTGACACTCAAATCCTCTTGCTTCTCCCACATTTGACTCCTCAGTGACTGCACCTCTGTGTAGTAAAAACAAAGGTGGAGCAAAAGCCACAGGGAGCTTTCAGGCTGTTATCTGTGAAAACATTCAGCTGTTAGAGAAAATCTGAGTGTGCCCAGAGAGAAGGGACATCATCACTCCTGGCCCAGCTCAGTGGAAACCAGAGGCTGAATTTCCTGCTGAAAACGCAGGTGGGGAGCAAAGCTAAAACTGGGAACTCAGCCTGACCAACACTTGGAATGCTATGAAAAAGATGCAGCTTTTATGGAGTATGTAGCAATGACTTAAAAAGCTTCTTGTACATCTTATTTTGCAGATTTTAAAAGAGCTGAAGCCTCTGGTGTGGGTTTTTCTGATTCAGAACGTGCCTGAGGTGGTTTATCTCAGCTACCTGCTCTACACGGTAAGGGGAGCAAGGCTGGGGGTCTCATCCTCACCCTCCTCAGGCCCCAGAGGTGCTGCCTCACCCCTTCCCTGCAGCTCCTGCTGGATTTGAAGAGAACAGAGCACATCCTGCCTCTCCAGGATGAACTTTTCAGGACAGGGACTGTGTCAAGGTGCTCTTGAACTGATCAGAGGGAGAGGCTCTGGAAGTCCCTGCAAAGAATGAGGAGGGAAAGATGAAACAAAATCTTGTTCAAGATACACAACTCCTGGAAAATGCCTCCCCTGCTTCACAAAAAGCCCCAGGTGGTGCCAGAACATTTGACCAGGGCTCAGTTGTTGTATTTTTAAAGAATTTCTTAGGCAGCACCGCCAGCTGTCGATCCTGCTGTAGCCAAAACAAAGCAGTGCAAGCCCAACAAACTCCAGTTTGGGGCTGTTTTTTGGCACTGGAACACTGATAAAACCTTTATCAGTGGGCACCTCCCACCAGATGTGTGAAAGGAGGTGAGGAGAGAGGAGGGCAAGGGGAAACCAGGCTGTTCATCCTGGGCAGGGCTGGAATGCTGAGAGTGGCCACTGCTGCTCATACCTCACATCCACCGCCCCCAGACACCGACACAGCCCAGGGGCTGCAGCACCCACAGCCCCTGGGATCCTTTTAGCAAATGGATCTCCCCATTATCCCAGACCTGTCTGAGCTGGCAGAGCACAGCAGGACCCCACAGTGTCTGTACATCATAAAATCAGAAAACTGAGATGGTTCCAAAGTGACCAGTTGGGTTTTTCCTTTTTCTTTCCCCCAATTACCACCTCGTGAGTCCTCTCAGAAATTCAGTGCTTGGTTGCATGTTGTGGCTTCAAGGCTTTGTGGCAGCAGGAGGTGATGGTTTCGTGTCTCCCTTTTCCTGCAGGTGATAAGGGAGTGGGGCAAAGGCAACTCTTACACCCTGGAAGCTGCTTTCATCACTGGCTCCTGCATTTCTGTCGCAATAAAATCTGTTCTGTTCTGGGCTCTGGTTCACGTCTACCGCAGCTTCGGGCAGGGGCTGAGGGAGAGAAGTAAGTACCCCAAAAATTCCCTGGGAAGGGTGGAGCCTGTTCTGTCACAGTCACAGTGAAATAGCCAGGAAAATCCTTAGGGATGGGCACAGGAAAAGGCAGATCCCCAGTGACACCAGGCAGTTCTGCAGCCTCACAGTTACTGGGCTGGGTGGAATAAATGTGGCGTTTCCCTGAAGAAAGTTGACATTAAAAGTTGCTGCCAACCTGAGCAAAAACTGCTGCTGTCCAAAAAAATCACAGCTGTGTGAGCAGATCTCTGTCTACTTGCAGCTTTTCTGTCCTAGTGTTTAATGCAGAGACAATAAAGGGGCCCAGAGGCACTAATGTGAAATACCCTAAAGCTCCTGCTTGTGAGGGGTACTGAGCCTCTGCACTGGTGCTCACCTGATGCCTGAAGAGGCCAACCCAGAAACAGAGACTGGACAGGAGGAAGGGAATAAAGGTGGGTATTTATTTGAAAGGCCTTCAGAGGCACACCCTGGGCAGGCCAAAGGCTGCACCCAAGATGGACCCCAAGTCACGAGTTCTTCACACTTTTATAGCTTTGGGCCATTTGCATCTCAACCCAATTTCACCAATTAAACTTTAGCTAATGATGGAATTTCCCCTCAGCTTGCCCCCCTTCTCAAGATGCTGGGTTACACATTTTGGGCCTAGGCCGGGCTGGGTGTCCTTGGAGAGCAGCCTGGAGAGGCTTTGTTCTGTCTGTCTCAGCATGAGAGAGCAGCAGCTCCCAGGCTGCAGGACACTGCAGAGTTACACACTGGGAATGCAGGATTTGAAAAATATAAAAGTTAAAACCTAAGGCATCACACTGAGCTCCCTCTCTTCCCACAGTGTTTTCTTCCTATGGAAGGATCGACTCCTGAGCCCTCCCCGTGCCCCCTGCAGCTCTCAGAGGGTGAAACCACACCAGGAACTCCTGACCAAGGACCTGCATTCGGGGTGGGAATAAAAAGTCCCTTCCCCAGGATGGAGGAGGTGCAGGGGGATGTCACACGTTTCTTGGAGCAGTGCAGGTGGGACACAGCTTAAAAAGCAAAATGTGCTTGGAACATTCCCAGTTGATCCTGCTGAGAGGACAAAGCATCTTTCACTCCTTTTCCTGCTGCTGCTGTGGAAGCACAGGGGCTTCACCCGTGCATGTGAGTGGGGAATGTTGCCCCTTTCACTGCTTTTTGCCTGGATATACACAAACATCATGAAGGAAATCTGCACCCCCATCCTCTGTACCCCAGTCTCGAAGTGGATTGTGCTGCCATCTTTTCTCAGCAGGTCCAGCCCTGATGGTTTGGTGACAGTGCTGTCCCCTGCCTGGGGCTCTTCCTGCTCCTCTGGCTTCAGAATATTTCAATTGTTTTTTTTCTTTAACCCCAGCTACACATGAAAACTGCTCCCTGTAACCTTACCCCTCCCTCAGTGTAACCAAGGTGCCATTTCATACCAGGGGGACTGTTACAATGAAGCCTTTAATATTGTAATTTAAAAGTTTGCTATTTTATTGACTGGAACCTTTAACTACTGGCTATTTTTTAATAAAGCAT
Organism: Pachycephala philippinensis; assembly: GCA_013397055.1. NCBI lineage: Eukaryota > Metazoa > Chordata > Aves > Passeriformes > Pachycephala > Pachycephala philippinensis. Next base: position 455,420 of record VWZT01007959.1, on the reverse strand, counting down.
AAGCACAGTCTGTGTGTGGATAATTATTTCACAGGAACAGCACCAATCTTTTATCTTGCAGGTAAAAGCAAAACACACTGCAAAAAGCAAAATTAAAAAAATATTACAGCTTATTAGGGAAACTTACAAAGATTCCATCAAAACTGCTATAAAAATATGTTTTTCTCATCCTAATCTCCTAAACCTGACTCAAATCTACTTTATCTGTAGCCCAAGGGAGGCATGAAGAGGTTAATTGTGAGCTGACGGGGCAGCAGCTGACTCTGACTTCATCCCACAAGTCACAGTGGCACCAGGAGTTGTTGCTGGAAGAATTAAACATTTAAACATCACAATGAAACATTCTCAGTCCTTCCCTAAGCCGAGCCCAGAGGCAGCTCCTGCCCAGAGCAGGAGGGGAAGGCTCTGCTCCTGCACAAAGCTTGTGCTGGGTCAGGATTAGGCACAGAAACTGCTTTGGCCATGGACAGCAAGGGTTTGGCACCAACCAGGCACGGGAAGATGGAAAACCCTTCCCAAGGTGCCTTGTAAAACAAAAACTCCATTGAAAACAGCTCCTCTACCTGCAAAAGCCTCTCCTCACACCTCTCAGCTGTTGGAAGGAGTTACAGATTAATTATTAAATCAAAAGACTCTTTATCATCATCATAAATCTCAAGTTCCATGGGAGAAGTGTCTTGAAATTGGTCAGAATGTGGCACAGGCATTTAAATCCCATTTTTAATCCTAAACCTGCTGGGTATCAAATGATCAGAAATTATTTAACAGCATTGCCCTTACCTGTTTCTTTCCTCACATTTCTGTTCCTGGGCCTTTAAAAACAGCATTTCATGCAGCCCAGCTGGTTGTACACAAGGTTTGTTTCAACTTGCACAGCAAATCCAGCACTTATTTTGAGACTTTTGAGGAAAAAATGGTGTCAGACATTCAAAAAATTCAGGTGCCACTGTCCCCCGAGAAGTGTCAAACCCCACACAATTCCAAGCCAAGTAACTGTGTATTCCCAATTTTATCTTCTCCCCAGTCAAAGGGCAAATCAACAAATCTAACTTTACAAAAAGATTTTATTGAAAGGATTGAAAAATATTTTGTTTCTCGACAATATTTAAAACAAAGTTTTCAATGCGTTAACAATATGTAACAGGATTTTTCATCTTTTAAAAATTCAGTACACTGCTTTATTCCCCACTACAGTTGGTTACAACTTCTTCAATTTCTACCAGAGGATAACTTTTTTTTTTTTAAAAAAAAACCAAAACAAATTAATTTCCCAGCTTCCATTCTGGCCCTTTGTATTTGAAAGGATTTGTAGGTACCAGTGACTTACAGACCCTTTTATTAAAAACTCTTAATCAGCAAACCCCTTTTAGCACAGTTTAACCAAGTTATTCTGAATAAGCTACATCAGCAAAATGAGGTTTTATTGCCAATAAAAGTGAGGTGCATTTCAGCTTTTTTCTGCTTCAACTTCCTTGCTCCTGGAGCTGTTAAAATGCACAACCCCAGAGCTGCCCCAGCCTCACTCCCCTGCAGTTTGCAGATTAAAAGCCTTGGAAAGGGACTTTGTACACTCAGATAAACTCTGAGATGCATTACCGCAGCCCGGGCTGTGCTGGGGCAGAAAGCAGCTGGGCCAGGGAGAATCAAGGCAGCTTTTGGAGGAAAAGCCAGGACTGAAGTCACTGAGGGACTGCCCTGCCTCAGCCAGGGGCTGCAGCTCTGCCTGGGCTCATCAGCCACCCAGGAAATGGTTTGTATCAGCAGCAATTTCGTACAAGCAAAGCTGCAGCAGCCTCAGAGCTGGCAATGCAACTGCAGCAGGTGATAAATTGAAAGATAAATTTCAAGCCAACCCCTAGTGTAGATCTAAAGTAGTTCAGTACACTTTGATTACAGATTTCATGACCTGTGCACTCTGAAAATTAAAAGTTCGGCAATTTAGTCAAGAATAGCTTTACTATTATAAAAAGCATAAATAAAAAGTGCTGAATATAGTTTTATCTTTAAAAAAATACTAGATAAGGCTCATAAATCATTTCACTTCTGCAAAATGATTTCCACTCCCCAGTGTGCCTAGAACTGCTCACTCATCCACATGTTTCTCTAGACACCATACCCTGTTCCTTCTCTCAATTATTGCATGTTTAAATAAAATAGTTTCAAAGCAAAAAGCCTGACACTTCTCTAGTTCAGAAAGTAACCAGTTACCAAATAACTGAATACTCCACTTAGGAAACCCGTAAGCAGCTTCAAAACAGTGATAAAACAATTACTGCAGATTCAAGTGAAAGAGAAATCCCAAAAGCTCTCTGGATATTCTCCAAGATATCCCAAAATCCGTCTGGTTTTGACCAAATCAAACCAATATTCTATTTTACAAAATGTACAAACCAAGTATGAATTTATAAGAACACACTTTCATTGTGATTCGAATCGTTACCCAAGAGTTTGCTTCTCTTTTCTGGAAAGTGCTCTCACCTGCATTTCATGAACTCAGCCCAGGGCAGCATCCAAAAGGGATGAGACATTATTGAAACCACCAGAGGACAACAAGGTCAGGCAGAGTTTGGAAATGAACCCATTTCCCATTTCCACTTTGGACCACAGAAACTACATAAGACAATCATGAATAAAGTTCAGCAGAGATTCCCACTCCATTCCCAAGGAAATCCCACCTCCATCAGTAAATTCATTCCTTGGCAAGATTCTGCCACAGGCATTGAACAGCTCCTGTCCCTTCCTTTCGTGACCGATGCAGCAAGACTTGAAAATGCTGAAGTTTGGATAAGATGATCTTGAGACTGCACCACAGAGAACATAAATGTAAACATTATCCTTGGGTTTGCTATTTTGCAGTTAAGTACAGTACAAACCCTTTTTTTTTCCCCCCCAACCAGTTCTTTCGTTGGGTTGTTTGTTTTTTTTTTGTTCTTTCATAAAAGCACATAGAATAAAATATGTACAGAGAGAAGTTAGAAACGTTTGAAAGCATCTTAAAAAAAGTAAATATGAGACTTAGAATAATCTTGAGTGTGCTGAAGGCACCGTTGCTACTCCACTGGGAATGTGTCCTCTCATTTCTCCAGCCCACCAATGCAGTATCCCATCCTGGATTACTCAGCACCAAGAGTTGGAAGGTATCCATGGAAGTCAAGGGCATTTGGGATCTAGAACAGGATATTTTCTTCAGGACAGCAGTGGAACTAGAATACAGTAGCAATTGAAGTCCAGATTCTTCTTGAACACTTGGAGAATTAATTTTTTTTAGACATGATAGTCTCCAATGCTACCATTTATCCCAGGGAATCCAACAAAAATAATAAGAAAAACCAACACATGGATGATTCCCACCAAGAGGAAGCGCAGAGCTATGAATTAGCTCAGCTACAAAGCCAGAGCTAATCAAACCTGTGATAATTAGTGCTCATCCCTGCTGTTTGTGGGTATTCCCACAGTGCTGACAGCCAAGGGTCAACCACTGCTCAAACGGGCACAAGAGAGAGAAATGTATATATAAAAAATATATACTTTTAATTACTAATTCCATCTATTATTAAAAAACATCCTTTGTGGATGTTTCTTTAATGTATCACACTTGCAAGTAAGAAAGTGTTTTCTGGGCAAGGTATATTTAAGATAACAAAGAGGAGCTTTTTTTTTCTTAAGAAATCTTCTCAGAGCCTTTCTATTCCTAGCAGTGTTAAATGGAGTTACAAATTACCAAATGAAAGAGGAGATTTTAATGCCACTTTTCTGCGGCCACTTTTCCCTGGTGTAGCTACATTCAGCCTACCATGGAACTGGTAAGTTAAGAGGTTACAATCAAATCTGCAGATGTGGTTGTTGGTGTCAAATCAGGAATAATCCACTCCCAGACTGCTCATTTGGAAGGAAACTCACACCAAGGAGCCTTCCACTCCTACTCTTGGTGGACAGCAGGGAACACAACCCTCTCCATCAGCCACAGGATCTGAGGGATAGAAACCACAATGCAGATCCAGGGCGGTGCCCACACCAAGAGCTCCAAAATGCAAGCAGAGAGGAGGGATACTGCCACATTCCATGGGTCCTGCTGGATGTGGGCACTCAGAACTCTTCCTCTTCCACAGCGAAGTTGTTCTGCTTCTTGCGGACGTTCCAGTGCAGGCACTCGGCCAGGCTCTCGAACCAGTCGCTCACGGGGTCCCGGAAGCAGATGGAAGGGAGGGGGTAGCAAGAGGTAGTGATGCTGATACTGCAACAGCAGGGCACAGTCAGGCAGGGACAGCACACAGCAACCCCAACACCCCCAGCCTGCTCCCACCCAGCACAGCGCTGATCCACCAACACTGCCACACAGCAGCTTTCCATCAGCAGGGAGCAGAACTGGAGCTGATCTCAGCTGAGCTTTAAACAATGAGCACATCTCTGGGGACATTTCCTGTGACACGTCTGTGAGCCCCTCCATGGCACCCTGCTGGGCTTCACAGCACCCACACAACGGGCAGATCTCTGGGACACGTCCTGTGACACGTCTGTGAGCCCCTCCATGGCACCCTGCTGGGCTTCACAGCACCCACACAACGAGCACATCTCTGGGGACACGCCCTGTGACACGTCTGTGAGCCCCCCACAGCCCCTTGCAGCCTCTGCTGGGCTGCACAGCACCCACACAACGAGCACATCTCTGGGGACACGTCCTGTGACACGTCTGTGAGCCCC
>VWZT01007959.1:435239-448052 GCA_013397055.1 Pachycephala philippinensis | reverse complement strand
AACAGGCACTGCCATCAGCTCTGAAATCCCACCCTCAGCCCTGGGACAGCAAAAACAGGCACTGCCATCAGCTCTGAATAACCAGGGATTGCTCTGGGATACCCCAACAAACCCCTGGGACAGCCAACAGGCACTGCCATCAGCTCTGAAATCCCACCCTCACCCCTGGGACAGCAAAAACAGGCACTGCCATCAGCATTAACAACCAGGGATTGCTCTAGGAGACTCCAAAAAATCCCACCCTCACCCCTGGGACAGCAAACAGGCACTGCCATCAGCTCTGAATAACCAGGGATTGCTCTGGGACACTCCCAACAAACCCCACTGCCAGGGAAGTGAACCTCTCCACTTGGATTTCACAGCTCAACTGCAGCTCAACACACACCAAGTGAGAAACTCCTTCCCGACCCTGCCACGTGGTTTCAGAAGTTGTACAAACTTCTGCATCTTGGGTTACACTATTTTGTAATAGTGACTTTCATTTTTTTTCTTTAAGGGTAAGAGCTTTAAAGATTAACTCCTGTTGTTCGTGAGCTGAGATTGTTTGCCTTCAGCAAATTTCAGGCCAATCTTTTGTGAGCTATTTCTTACCCTTAGCCTGAAATACAATACCCTAAAAAAGAGCTACTTGCCCTCACAAGCCCATAAACAAAATCTTTCAGCACCTTAAAGCTTCTCTGTGGCAATAAACACACCTATTCTTTGCACACTCGTGTTTGCTGTCAGAAGTGAACTGAGGCTCTGTTTCCATGAGAGAAAATGCTCCAGGCAAACACAGCAGCCTGCCCCTGAGCTGGGAGAGCTCCAGCAGCACTCACCATCTCCTTGCACCGTGGTTATCAGGTGCCCATCCAGAAACACATCCACGTTGGACAGGTAGGAGGAAGGGCCACGATCCACCACAACTTCATTGAGGACCTGCCACGACACCAAACGTTACCCCAGCCTGCTGCTGCTGCCTTGGCAATGAAATAAATGTCAAAACAAAACAGATCTCCTAAAAATTCCTGCTGATTTAGTAGCTGCAAATTAAACTCTCTTTATGCTTCTGTTCTATCAAGTGCCAGCTGAAGTTCTGAGATGTTAAGAATTAATTCCAGGAGTTGGTCTAACAATGTGCAGGGTTTTTCTTCTTATTTATTAAAATGTTTGGTGTATCTGACTTTAGAACTACTACTTTGTTTTCGAAATAGAAGGAAGGCTGGACTCAATCCTGGAGATATTTTCCAGCCTAAACAATTCTGTGAAAGTATTTCTACAGCAAAGTACAAGATCAGCACTTGTGACTGCACAAAGTGAATCTATGCAGCAATTCCTGAGCATCTAGAGCACACTGGGAGTTGGAGCAGTAAGGACCAGCCCCACACTGCTGGGGACAGTTTTAATGAAACAAATACAAAGTTACAAACAATATATTGGTTCTTTTGGCTTGTTCTGCCCTCTGACCTGATATTGCATAATTTGCTTGCCCACTTCTTTCTCCAGGTTTGCAGACACCACTCCATTCTCCTCTATCCCATTCTGGACTGTCGTTTTCTCCCTGTGCTCCTTCACCACCTTCACCTTGAGCCTGCTCCGGAGCACGAGAGCTGCATTGCCTGGAGGGGAAACACAGGGGGAACACACAACAATGAAATGCTGGCACAGGAAACAAACCCCAGCAATGACTAACACACTCTATCAAATGCCATCCATCTATTCCTGAGCTTTCAACATTCCCAGTTTCATTCCCACCATAATTGGCTACACTTGGCTGAAGCTCAAAACTAATTTTTAGCAGCAATGAGCAAAAATCAAAGTGAAATTTCAAGCCAGTCCCTTCCCACTTTTCTCATTATGTAAAAAGAAAATTCAAATTTTGTATAGGCATGATTCAGATTGGAAAACACTGTTGGGCTCATGTGATCTTCAGTAAGACAAAAGCTAAGCTTAAAGAAAATTAAAGCATTAGAAACATGTATTAAAAGACAACATTCTAGTGATATGAGAGTTTTATACATCTTTTCAGGAATCTACTTTGGATGCAATTCAAATGACCTCATGTTGAAGGAACAAAGAATTTATTTCCTCAGCTATTTTATTTGCCTGACTTCTCAGTGTTTAAACACTGCACTCAATTTCTATGTTTAGCTGCCATTTAACATAAATTCTACATTATCTTATACTTATTTACTCCATAAAGTTATTTCTTTTTCCTTTACAGAGCAGTACAGAGAGCAGCACTGGATGGGTCAATGTCATGCAAAACTTCAAAGTTAATTTAAGATACATTTCTGTTAATTTAAGATACATTTCTCAAGTCTCAAATCTTAAGGGCCAACCTAAAAGAGTTGGTTAAGAAAAAGTAACAAACAAACACCACACCTCGTCCCCTTAAATTTACCTTCTATAACCTGAGTGACTTGGGACTGAAAATTCTCAAAATTAAATGGAGTAAGAAATCCAAGGGATCCCAGATGAAAAGCCATAACTGGAGGTACACTACCCTATCAATAAAGAAAAGAGTTTTAAAGCTACTCAGTCAAAGCAATTCATACTTCAACTAATTGCCTGTAAATATTGTGACTATTGATGAAACTTCAACTGTGCTTAATAAAAACAACACATTTGACATTATTTTCACAAGGTAAAAAAGAAGGGATGAAGAACAAAAGACAAATGCTGAACTCAGCAACAAAAGGGGAAAAAAACCACTTCCAAATACATCCAAAAGAAAAGTTGATAGGTCTATTTCCCATCAAAACCAACCTGGAAAAGTGAAGAAGCGTAAAGTAAGGTCCCATCTCCTCCCAGGCATATGATAAAGTCTATCTGATTGGAGATATCATCATAGTCTAGGAGCAACATTGAAATAAAAATTTTGAATTAAATTATATCCATAACCTTAATTTCCTAACGAAAAAGAGGAAGAAAAATGACAGTTTGCAGCATGCAAACATTCCCTCACAAATATATAAAAAGCACAACTAAGATGTAACAACAATTGTGTGCAGAAGACACAGAAATTTTACAAACTTGACCCAACAGCTAAGAAAACACCAAGACAGAAACAAAAATACACTCCACTCTTTTTCAAGAAATCATTTCCATACCTTCTCTGAAGGTGCAAAATTTCTTCTTCACTGGTCCAAAATTCTCATCATTAGCTATAGCAGGGTCTTCCAACACTTTTTTTTCTACATACACTATCATATTGTTCTCCTGAGGAGAGAGGAAATAAGCTTGTGAGGGACCTCCTAACAACACACTTGACTCTCTCCATGATTTCCATTAATTTAAGACATATAAATAGTATTTTTCAGCAGTGTTCTGCACCTGCTGGGTGTTTGTAATGTGTGGTCTGATCCTAATGAGAATTTTGCAGCATGCACAGACCATTTAATAAATTAAAGCTTGGAATATAGATTACATGAAACATTGCTGTGTTTGCTCAAGGCTTAAAGGTTTAAGCTTTTTATATCCCATTCCTGTAATTTAGAACTGCAAACAGAATGTTAGTTTTTACTTTAATAGTTTTAGTTTCAAGCTTCATACTGATCTTAAGCTCTGCAATAAATATGAATACATGCAGTGGCAACGGGTGTAAAGATTTGTTTGCACAGCACAATTCTGCACAGAATCAGCAACTGGGGAGATTTCAAGTGTGATTTGTATTTTCTCACCTCAGTAAGGTACACACAGAGCTCTTTGAAGGGCTGCAGCAGACTGGCATCACGGATCTTCTTAATCACAAGGACACTCTTGGGAGGTTTGTTCCATGTCAACCGCTGGCTTGCTGGATCCTGAATGTGCCTGGGGGACAAAAAGACCCAAACATCACCACATTCTGCTCTGACACCTTTCTGATCTGGTAAAAATACATCCTCCAGTGTGGAGAGCACACAGGCAGGCAGGGAAAGGCAGTAATTCATCTCGCAGTGAAGTTTCTGTGCTTCACTAAGTGCAGCTGATAACCCAGAATTGATAATTCTGGTACCTGGCCCTGTGAATGACCTGTCCCAACAGGGACCTGAACAGAAGCACCACAAAAACTCTCACATCAACTTCTGACTGACACCACAACGCTGCTTTCTTCTTGTTTTAGTGCTGACTCAAAGGAGAAACACTCAATTAGAGGATCTGAAAAAGCCACAACATAATTTTTTCCCCATCCAATACTCTAAGTCCAACAGCTTAATGTAAATTTAAAATTAATTTTATTTCAGTGCTTAAATTTGGGATACAAACATAGCACAAACTAAAGGTTAATGCAGAACTTTAATATCAATAATGCTGACTAGAACCACAGATTGCAGCACTGAATAAACCCAGAACTAGCACCAACCTCATTTAAAAAAACCCCAGTCTGCCTCTTTCAGCTGTACTCACCAATTCCATGCAGTTCTACTGAATGAAAAATTACTCATAACTTGCTTTAAGATCTTCATGTTTCTTTCCAGGGCTCAGGCACATGCAACAGCTCCAAAAAAAAAAAAGGCTGGGGCTTTAATCACTTATTAATAACTGCAACCTCAGAAGAATACATTTTTCTCTGAAAAATGTTTTTTTCTTCTATTGAAGATTTCAATCAATTCCGATAAAAAGTTTTGAGGCTTTACACAAAAACCTCATGTAAAACTCGTACTCCAGATCTTCAAGGCAAGATTTCATAAGGAAAATTCCATTTAAAAAAACCAAAACAAACAGGTATTTGATTTCCCCTTCTCTCAAGAGCACAAGCCCCTGATCCTTTTTTCACTGAGTATTCACTCAATTCTTCTGCCCATCAAAAAGCAGATTTGCAAGTTCTAGAGCTGCTGCTTGTATTGAAAGAAACACCCAACCTTCCCTAACTTAAGCCTGCACATAAAAACGACAATTTTCTGTCAAAAATAATCCCTCCAGTGAGGAGAGTTTAACCAAATTACTGACTGCAGAGGAGAAAAAAACACCAACAAGGTTTTGCTTGTTTTTAAAACCCACAAAACCTCGTGTGTGGTAAAAGTAATTTACAATTTGCTTTTCCTTTCAGCAGCCTGAGGGCAGCTCTGCTCCCAGTCCTGCCTGCCCAAGCTTTTCCCTGGCAGGATCCCATCCCTGCCCTTATATCCCTGTCCCAGGCCAGCCCCTGGGAGGAGCAATTGCCCAGGTCAGGTGGGTAAACACAACCCGGGCTGGCTTTCAGCACCCCAGGGCTCTTTACAGCACCCGGGGAGAATGAGGAAGCTCGGAGTTTCCAAAGGGAGGGATTTGTGTCAGACTTTCCCAGGAAAGGGTTGGATGTCACCAGGAAGGTTACTGCCTACGGAGGTAGAGATTTAGGCAAATAAATGTTGGCTGCAATATCTTGTATTTAACTGCAAGAGCAATTAAATAAAAAATTTTTAAAGGGGTAAAAATCACTGAATAGTTTGGGTTGGAAGGGCCTTAAAGCCCAGCCAGTTCCACCTTCCACTATCCCAGGGTGCTCCAAGCCCTGTCCAACCTGGCCTTGGACACTTCCAGGGATGGGGCAGCCACAGCTTCTCTGTGCCAGAGCTCCCCAAAAACAGGGAGCAGTACCTTGGTTAAACCCTGAAATTCCTCACCTGGCCAAGTCAAGACCCCATTTATTAAGTATGTAACACCTGGTGTAGAAAGCAACACTTTATGCCACCCAATCCACAAAATAAAAATGTTTATTTCCCCACTGAGCAGAAACCAGCCCTTATTTCCATATTTATCAACAGCCTAAAAGCAAACTTGCCTTAACTAAAAGTACCACAGATCAACCACAAAAATTGAAAGAACAAATTCAAACATCATCACCAAGGGAGGGAAAAAGGCTTCCCTCAGATTTCACAGCACACACAATTCCTCTTCCTCCCCTTGTGCAGCCCAGAAGAGTTTTTGTTGGGTTGGAAACATGAGAGTTGCCATTTTAAACATCAAACTATGGACTGCAGACCATGCCAACTTGGCAAAGCAGCCCCCAGGATGGCAATCAAACAACATGAAGATCTTGAAATATCAGGTAAAATACAAACAGTGCTGATTAGGAGGTGAAAAAGTGGAATTAGTGGAAAACAAACTGGTTTTCTTTCCCACAGAAGGAGCACAATGCCACTGCTGGGATGAGTACTCACATAATCGTTTTAGGATTCTGCAGCATGCAGGCCTTTGGTCCAAACGTGGTCACTGGGCATGGTCCATGCAGGGAGCGTGTTCTCCTGAACGCAGGGAAAATAATCAGAGTAAAGGAGATGTGAAGATAAACTGGGTCTATCTGGCTGCTCAAACACCAAACCCTCCTTTGAACCAGCTGCATAAAAGCAATACAGGGCAAAGTGCATTCCTTAAACCTATGTGAGAGGTTCCCAGGAAGGGTAATTTCACAGATTAGCTCTCACATTTCCAGTGTCTGCATCAGTTCCTAAGTGACACCAGTTTCACTGCTGCAGGCACAGGAACAACACTTTTATTCTGTGTTTCTTGAAGCACTACACTTTATCCGAAAGCACATGTTTTTAGCGTGACTGAATCTGGTATAAATACAGCTAAAACAGCTCAGTGAGTGCTCTCCCCCTCACTAGGGGCAGTAATGTACATTGGGTTTCCCAGTGTGTGCCTTGACAAGCATTTACAAGGAGTTCTCCAACACCTTCAGATGTTTTTGGCATGGTCAAGTCACAGTGATGTGTGTCTTGGTCATTTAAACACCCTTAATAAATTAATCAAACAAATTCTTCAGCTCTAAGGTACATGGAGATTTGTATCCGCAGTAAGTATCAGGCTGCAATTTTGAACAGGTTGAAAAACAAAATGCTATTTTTCCCCATTTATTTCTCTAGTAAGATCTTTGTCTTCAAATAAATAGGAGCCCTGAGGTGTCATTTATCCTCAAATTGAATCCCACCAGGACACAGGGTTACTCTGGGCTCTAGGATGAGATCATCTGGAGCAAGTCAGAACTCTTCTGCCTCATCTCCCTCCCACCTCCTCCAGCAAAGCTGGAGCTGGGAGCAAAACTTGCTCAAGTCATGGAACTGTCGAAGCATTATGTGACTGCTATTAGAATTATTCCATTAAAAAGGAGAGGGCAACATGCCTTTCCTGGGCTTAATTCAATCACATATTGCTTGGCAGTAACAATCATCACTGCAGTGCCTTCTATTGTGTGTTACAAAGTAGCTCAGACCAGCCTGATGACTCACTCCTAGAGCTAAAAAAACCCACAGAAATCTAATAAAAATCAAAACCAGACCACGGTTAAACTATCTCTATAATTAAGGAACACCAGCAACATCTTATTTGTTCCATGCCTAACAAAAATGTGTGAGTCTAAGGTTTGATTCCAATAACAAAACCAGAATAATTTCTTTTCCATCTGTAAGTCCAGGCATGACTAACCACGTCAGATAAGAGCATTACTAAGTGTTTTATAAAGTTTACCTTATTTATATTAAACAGAAAAATGAGCAAGGAGTGACATAACAAGAGATTAATGTGTGTGCCAATATGGGCAAAGGGATGATAAGTCTCTATCTACTTGTGAACAATTACCCTTGAAATTAGGATAGTTAAATAACACCCTGGCAGCATCACCTCCCACTTCTTGCTCCACTCCAGCTTCTCCCAGATTAACTGTAATTTTTTGCCTTCTCCCAACACAGGTCATTATCTGATGCCACTCCCAATAATTGGCTAAATTCTGTTCCCACATGAGGCATTAAATATCCACATCTGACCTTCATGACATTACAACAAAGCTTCCTCTGCAAGTTCTAATTAATAACTGGTGTAAGTTTTCCCTGAGATTTCACTCGGTTTTATTAGTGCTGAATAAAGTGTTTGAGTGAACAGAATTTCAAGTTATTCACAGTCAGGCTGCCTTTGCTAAGAATGAGCAGCAATGCCCTGCAAATTCTACATCTTTTAGGGAAATCTACTTATCAGTTCCCAGCAGCTGGGCAGCTACCTCAAGCTGAACACCACAGAGGAAGCCTGAGAGCAGCACTTCCTGACAGCCTGCAAAATGCCTTGAGACAATTTAGCTCTGAAGTGAAGACAGCCAGTGAATGACTGCAGAGCATCCTAATGAAGGAAAATCTCGGAAGCAATTACCCCAATTCAAACCCAACAGGGACAGAGCACTTCTGCTTGAAAAAGCAGCTGTTTAGTTAGGAAATAAATACAAAAACATTTAGACCACATGGTCTTCTATGCAGGTTGACTGAAAGGTTTAAGTAGAGAAGGGGAAAACCACCAGTTTTACAGCACGATTTAAATATCAAATCTTATATATTGACCATACACACACCACCAGAGCTACAACAGAGCAGAGCCCTCAAAAAACACTTCCCAAAAGCACCGAATTCACTGAACTACGGCAGCCGAGCAAGTATTTCCTAACCTTTCAAGGCTTTTCGTTTGCCTCCCTCCACCACAAAGCTGCCCCCCGCGATCTTCAGCCTCACCCGTACCTGCTCTTGCCTCCCAAGAGCATTCCTACCAGCAAAGCAGGAGCTCTGAGCAGGAATTCCATCTGCTGAGCAGCTCCTCCGTGGCTCTGCCCGAGCTTTAGGGACAATCACAGCACAAGGAAGGTGAAGTCCTGCCGTGCCTCCCACAAGATCAAGACACGGCACTGCCCCTGCCCGCTGTTCAACGTTTACAGCAGGTCCAAAGATCACCAAATCAAAAGTTCTATCCACCCTGTCCACATGACAAGAGCCTTGCAATGAGATCAGCAATTTGGCTCAAAATAAAGAATGGGTGTTTCTCACTGCTCTGAAACCATCTGCTAACACGAACTTACTTATTGCTACCTAACACACAGGTTTTTGACACACAGCACTAAAGCTCTGGCTTGAGCTTCTGTAAAAGCCTAAAGAATTATCTCTACTGTTGATTGATTTTTTTTTGAAACTGTGAGCTCTGCACACACCTGTTTTGACAAGCCATGAGATTTTAATTTTGAGTCTGCTCTTAGTCAACACCCCACCTTCAACTCTCCACCTTTGTTTTGAACCTTCCAAGGTGCACCTTATGAATCCCTCATGACTGTACTAAAAAAAAAAAAATCTAGGTAACTTCATATATTTTAGCAACAAGGGGAAGAAGAAGCAGGGCCCTTACCTGAATTCTTTGGTGCTTCCAAGGGCTGGTGAAGCCGACAAACTCCGTGACTTGGCTCGCCCCCGGCTCGTGCTGCCCCACTCCTCATCGTCGTGACACGCCGAGCAGTGGTAGGCAGAGTCTGAGCTCCCTTCAGCCTTGCTGGCACACAGCTTCTCCCGACTCATCTCCATCCTGGGACTGAAGGAACCTCGGCCAGAGAGAGAAATTCAATCCCTGGGATGGAGAGGGAGAAGGAAAATCTCAGTATTCGCAAAGGTAACAGAGCTTCCCCGTCAATTCGAATCACGCTTTTAGCTGGCTCAAAGGAAAACGGAAGCTTTGCTAACACAATCCCTCTTCTCTCAGTAGATTACGTGCTGAACATCAAAAAATTATTGGAATTGTGCTAAACAGGACGAAATTCCTGGAATTGTCCAGAAGATGAGCATTGCTGCCGTGATGAGCTGGTGCTTTGAGCCATTTCCCTGCTTTTTGCAGCTCCTGTTCTGTGGTCAGCACTGCTGACCAAGGTGGAGTTTTCCCAGTGCTCCCACAGTGGTTTTTATAATTGTTTTCTGGCAGTTAAAATGCTTTAAAGTCATGCTACACGAAACACAGAGTTCACACTCGCTGATAAACACATCTCCAAAGAATCTGGGCAACTGGGAAGTTCTTCAAGGTAATTGGAAGACCCTGGAATTAAAAATGACCAGTGTGTTCCCAAACTGAGAAGAGGCTCAGTACAAAGTTGTTTCAAGACCAGCACAGATTCGTGTCTTCAGTTACATGAGAGATAAAATTAATTTCTTTTAGATATTGAAAAGAAAGAAAAGCTTTAAATATGTGCCAAAGAATCAAGGCTCAGGAAAAACTATGAAGTCTCCTATTAGGTGATACATATATTGAACGGATAAAATAGAATACTCTAAGAGCAAAAAGAAAAAACCCTGTCAAATAATGCAACAGAAATAACCTTAATAAGCCTCAGCTTTTGAAAAAAAAGAGGTTAATACCAAGCTGAGGAGAAACAAAAACAAGTTGGAGGACGGTACCTAAGTCCTTAACTCATTTTTGACAAACTGGGGAGATGGTCCAAAACAAACAGGACAGAAAAAGGACAAATGTGCAGTATTTCAGTTCCACGAACAACCAGCACAAATGAAAGATAAACAGCTGGTTAGAGCAGAGCTTTGCAGAAGTAAAAAAAACCTCAAAACCAAAACAAACCCCAAACTTGAAATAACTGCAGAAGTTCTAGAGATCTTGTGTTCAAGTTCTCATCATTACTTGAAGCAAGTAGACAAGAAATCTTATCAGAATAAAAATAGAAAGCAACTTTCAGTGTATGACCAAACACTAAACTATAAACAAATAGTATCCAAGTGAGTGCAGCCCACAGGAACAGCACATTCCTCAAGTCAGTTCCTTCCAACACAGGGGGGAAAAGTTGGTTCAGTAAAAATTTGCAGATGTTTTTCCAACGGTTTCATCACTTTGGATGAACTTCCCACCTTATCCTGCAGAGACAGGAACTAAACATTGCTGTAACCATTAAAACAGACTACAGCTCTGGGAAATCATCCCACAATGAGGATATCTGGGGGAAAGTCCCCAGAGGATGGCAAACCCCACAATTTCACCAGCACCCCAACCTGGAGACAACAAAACCATCAATAAAACGCAGCTGTAATTTCAGACTCATTACTAAATGAGACAGCACCACCACCTAATCAAATTAGAAAGTACTTTTGCTCCTGCTGTAGCTTAGGCTTACCCAAGGAGAGCACCACTACAACGAGGTGCAATTACTGCCAGCTATTAATAATTTATAGCATCCTGCCCTTGGAAAGGTGTCAATGTTTAGCTGGGGGTTACTCATTGCTGTGTCACCTGTGACCACGGCTTGGGAAACAGCCATTGCAACACACTTGCAATTTTGTCTAGCTAAGATTAGCAAAATGTACCTCTATTTTTAGACAATTCAAGCTCATATATAAATTTTGTGCCCGTTGGTTGAGTAAGGGAGGCAGAGAACAATAATTTATGTAATAAGCAAGATGTGTTTCCATGTGACTTTCATTGAAGAATGTTCATCTGACAGATGCTGACAGTAAAGAAAATCAGATTAGCACAAAACTGGGAGTAAGAAGCGTACAGACCTACTAAATACAGCCTAAGAACTTGATATTCCCTCCATGTAATACTTTCCAATTCAGGATGTTTTAACTACAGCTTACACCACATACTGTTTAATTAATGTTCCCTCACAAGACCTTTATTGAATAAGCAGACTTGACATAAGACAAAACTACCACTGAACAGCTTCCAGGATTGGATCCAAAAAACTTTCAAGCGTATGGTAACAAACTAATGAAAAGGCTGCTCTGTTTTAAATCACGTCCAAAATAAAAACAACACAAGAAAAGCAAGTATTTCAATGTCCAACACTGCAGGATGAAGGACAGCTGAGAAAGTGTCAACATCTAACAATAAATATCTGTGATGGTGACACAGTAGCCAGGTGAATCACCTCTCACGTGTATCCAACTCCAGTTTTACTGTAGTTTCCCATTTTCAATTTCACTGAATGTTCCCCTGAACCAGAACTTCCAAGGGTTTCATCAAACCACCTTTATACAACCTCATGACATCCCCAAAAGGAGCACAGGGCTGCAAATCACCAAGGGATTTAATTTTATTTTATAACGACCATGCTTGTAAGCTGTTATTTCGTAACAAACTTTTCCTTCAAATGCCCTGCTCTAAATCATCCTGGTTAAAGGATTACTGCAGGGTCCACCCTGACAAAGTCCTCACAGTGTTTTAACCCACCTCTGAGGCTGCAGCATTTGTACAGATGTCTTAGAAACTGCAAAGCTCATTTTGTACCCTATTATCAACTTTCTCTTGGAGCACAAGAGGATAATGTTCTATCCAAAGCTGGTACCCCTTGTCCCATTGCTACAGAGCACTGTGTGCTTGATCGCTCTGCTCTGTGGAGCTTTTTGTGTTGTGTTTTGCTGAAGAAAGCACTCCAGCAGAGGTTACCCGCCTATGACTCCATCCCTAAGGCACTAAACCCCCTCTCACCCACACAAAAAAGAACCAACTCTATCACACAGACAAAGCTTGGTTTAGTTTAGAACTTCATATTCCAGCGTGCCTGAAGAAAACCAAAACCCCTATTAAAACCCAGCAGCCCGACAGCAGTTGCAAATTTAGGTTTTGATTACACACCCAAACGCTATTTCCACCAAAAACCAGGCAGTATGACCATCACGTGGCCACAGCCCAGGCAAAACCAGTCCAATTATTAACCCTTCCTCTCCGGAACCCCACCACGCACGGGGCACCCAAAGGCAGGGCCGGACCCTCGGGGGGCAAACAGCGGGGCTGGCCCGGTGTCCCTGTGAGAAGCGTGTCCCGCCTCAGGGCTGCCCCCGGGGACCCGCGGGGTGTGCCGGAGCCACCCCACAGCCCGGAGAGGGACCGGGATGCGGGGCCGGGATACGGGCACTTGGCACGGCGGCCCGAGCGTCCCCGGCGGGGACAGGGAGCGGGCAGGGGACACAGGGACACGCCCCGGGGACGGGCACCGGGGGGACAGAGGGACAGGCACTGGGAACGGGCACTGGAGGGGACACAGGGACACGCACCGCGCTCACGCACCGGCGACACGCGCACCGCTCCCCCCTCAGGGCCGCCCGCCCCGGCCGCGCTGCCCCCCGCGGCGCC
>VWZT01007959.1:423343-434730 GCA_013397055.1 Pachycephala philippinensis | reverse complement strand
ACCATATCCCCCCCCCAAACGCCCCCCCCCTCCAAACCCACCCCTCCAGCCATCCCACCCCTCCAAACATCCCACACCCCTCACTATCTCACCCTTCCAACCATCCCACACCCCCGGAACCATCACACCTCCAACTTCCAACCATCTCACACCCCCAAACACCTCACACCTTCAAACACCTCACACCTGTAGCCATCCCACCCCTCCAAACATCCCACACCCCTCACTATCTCACCCTTCCAACCATCCCACACCCCCGGAACCATCACACCTCCAACTTCCAACCATCTCACACCCCCAAACACCTCACACCTTCAAACACCTCACACCTGTAGCCATCCCACCCCTCCAAACATCCCACACCCCTCACTATCTCACCCTTCCAACCATCCCACACCCCCGGAACCATCACACCTCCAACTTCCAACCATCTCACACCCCCAAACACCTCACACCTTCAAACACCTCACACCTGTAGCCATCCCACCCCTCCAAACATCCCATCTCCCACCCTCCCACATCCCCAGCCATCTCACCTCCATCGTGCACTCTCTGCAGGCACACACTGCACCGTCCCCTCCTCTCCCTCTGCCTTTTGCCCTGCAGCTCATACACGCCCTTTGCCAAAGGTGTGGCTGTCGGCACAGCTTCCCTCACGCCCTGCTCACATCTCCCTACAATACCTGTCACGAACTTTTACCTTAATCTGGCCTTTCATCATCGGGTAAATACCCTTTCTGACACAAAACTGTTTGACAGCGCACGCCACTTTGGGAGGATCACTCAATCTCAAGTACAGATATAAAGTGGTGAAATGTAAGAAACCATTTTCCAGTCTGTACTTGAACCGAAAAAACCAAAAGGTTTTGGTACATTGAAATCATCAGGAGCTTTGTCACAAACTTCAGCAGAGGTAGGATCAAGCCCCTGGATAGATGCCAACAAGAAAACAATTCCTCAGTTACCAAACCCATCAGGTTTTGTAATTTCAAAATTGCATCTTCTACCAACGCTGCTTTAAAGAGGCCACACTCACACATGAAGCTCACTGGATAAATCACATCAGGATGAATCCACACAGTAAGAGCAAGTTACACCATATGAGAATGTGGCAATTGGGGATTTTTTTTTTCTTCTTCCTTTATGTGGTAATTTGTTTTTGGGGAACCAGGGGAGCTGTAAATAACTGTTGGTCAGTAAAGGCTGAAACAAACTTAGAAAAGAGGAAGCAGTTGCTAGATGTGGGAAAATACCACTGGCCATGTTACACCACTCCTGAAAGTACAGGATTTTGACCCAAAATTTCTCTTCAGTCCTTTTTTCCAGAGGCCAGTGTGCAAGGAATTAAGGCAACAATACACAGCTCTGTGGGGTTAATGGTACCTCAGAGCCTCAAATGTCTTTAATGTGCTGAAAGGGATTCTCAAAGTGTAAAGGGACACCAGACCATGACACTAGGCAGGAATTCAGCTTTAGGGAATCAAAGCATTGCCCTGAAACCTGAAGTGAAAAACCATCCCAGGAGAGATGCTTGGACACAGAGCCTCTGCCAGCCACAACTCACTGCCCAAGGAACAGGTTGACCAAGGAACAGGTTGCCCTCTGAGTTGGCTCTTGAGATGGAGTCTTCCAAATCCAGCAGGGTGAAAGTGATAAATCCCCACTATAGCCACGACAATTTACATTGGCTGCTCAAAAATAAACAATTCAAGTGGCAGGTTGTTCTTCCCACAGCGCAGCGCCTTCCCTGCGGTTGCTCAATATTTTGTAAGAGGCCTGAACTCTGCAGCACGAGGAGCACTTATCCCTGGTAATTGGTGGAGATAAGACTGCTAAGCAGCTGAGCCTGTCCTATTTATAAAAGGGCTGCAGTTAAAACAGCAGCTCTGAGCTGGGCAAGTTCAGCAGCGACCTTGGGAGCTCTGCTTGGGTGTCGGGATGAGTGTCCCAGGCTGTGGCAGCTCTTCCCTCCACAGACTGCAGTGACAGCAGAAACAGAAGAGTTTTAGGTCCCTTTTGGGCATGTCCTCCCTAACACCATTAGCAGAACACCATAGCTCAGCACTCTAACCCAGGTTGTGCTTCCTTTCTCTCGGGGAAGAAAATAAAGAGAAATGTTGGCAGTAATTTGAGAAATGAGCATAAAAACGTTCTGCTTTTTTTTTCCCCCTACTGGGGCTCTCAGTTCCTAGAAATAACAAAAAAGATAATTCCACAAAAATGCTGTTGTTTGACAACTTGCACAGATGTGCCTGAGACAGAGAGGCTCTGTTCAGCCTCCCCCTCCACCCCAAACCTACCTCCAGCAGGAGGCATTTCCGCGGAGCAGGAAGCAATTAGCAACTTGTCTCTATTAACATCTAACAGGGTTGAAGAACATAGTTCTTACCTCTCAACCTTAATTTCAAACAGCCTCTGATGACTCAGAATTCCTGAGGAATCACGAGAAATAAAAAGGTGCCACAAAGCCTAAATCCTGATGGAGATGGTGGCACGTGAATGTGACAAAGAAATTATTTCTCAATGGTCACACACTGACACAAACACAGGGAAATGCTTTTCATTATTCAGGCTGATTACCAACACCCCCAGTCGTTATGTAAATGTCATTGTCCCAATTTTGAGGCTGAACTACATTAATTGACTTGCACAAGGGTTAATAAATGTGAGATGAGTGATTGGGAATGTTCCCTGATACCCAAACTCCATCCCCAGATCATCTTTGACAGTGTCAGGGTAGGACTGAGAGTTGCTGGCAGCCAGGAAAGGAAAGTTAGGTAAGAGAAGTGGAGAGATTTTGGAGAAATCTAAATGAAGAGGAATATCAAAATATGCAGCCAGGACTTACCTCCTGTTTCAAAGCAGGATGTGGAAAAGAGAGAGACCTGTGGAGAATGGCTTGGGGTGTTGAGAGGTGCTCTGTGTCTCCCTGAGTGATGAATGGAGTCTGCTTTTCTGCCTTTAAAACAGATAAAACAAATTCCTTTCCTCTTTATCAGTCTTGTCAAGGCTGTAATCTCCCTGGCACAGGAAATGCGTCGTTGCATGCGCCCCAGAAGCGTTCTGAGTTGGATGGGTTTCCACTTGTACATCAAAATAATATTAAAAACTGGTTTACTTATCTCACCGTTTCACTGTTCCCAGGAAAACTGGTGATTCTTTTGAGGAAGGACCATGGTTCACAGCAGACCTCGATTCTTTTTAGGAAAGCAGTTTGAAGAACTGGGAAATTTAGAAGCTTCTGGTTGTTTCAGTTTCCCAGATGCTTCTCTAAGCACAGTCCTGCAGCACTGGACTTTAAACCAAATTACCAGCAAGATGTGCAGCCCAGAGGAATGAATTCTGTTTTCTGTAGGATCCCGCTAAAGCCAAACACCCCTAAAACCTTTACTGGGCTAAACTTTCACACGGGCAAAGTCAACATTGTCTGCAATTCTGAGTGGAGAGACCGAAGGGAACTGTGGGGAAAACATCTTGGTTTTCTATAAAATACCTTTGTTTTGGGGAAGTCTGGGAATTGCAGTTGCTTCCTGCCCAAAAGCCACAAGTGCTTCCAGTATTTATGACAGGAATACAGGAGAGAGGTCAGAATTCCTCACAGAATTCCAGCTCTCAGTATTTCAAGGAAAAGTGCTTATTTCTATCACCTGGACCATCATCAGAACACACCCCAACGCCATCACAAACTGCTCAGAGATACTGAAACTGCCACTCCAGCTACCAGCTGGCCCTTGATACTGGGGGGACTGGTTGTTCTGGGGCCTCTCCTAGCCAGAAGTCACCCAAGTCGAGCGAGCAAGATAAACACCCTGCTGTAAGAATGGAGGAAGTTGGCTCATCAGCTTTCATAACTGCCCAGACTTTGAAAATAACCTGAGGAGTGGCAACAACAGTGAGATGGTTCCTCTGCACTGGATTCCTCTTTGTTATCACGTGTCACCAGGCACTGGCAGCTGTGGAATGGGCTGAAACAGCAGCAGGCACAAGTGCAACAGGTGACAGGAAAAGTAAAATGGCCAAACCCTGGTTTTGTTACTGGCAAGGGAAAGAATTATCACTGCAGGCTCTGTACAGATGTGAAACTCCATGTTCTTGTTCCAAAGGGAATAAAGATAGATGGGGGGGCTTATTCCTTTGTCTAGGCTGCTACAGCAAAACCTTATCCCAAAGCAGCTGGCTCAGTAGGTACCAGAGTCCTTGGAGCACTGCAAACACACAGAGCCATCCTGCAGGGAGGCTGATCCTCGTTAGCTCACCAGGACTTAACGCCACTTTCTGCTCTCAGAGCCACCAGGGAGCCAATTTGCAGCTTGGTCATTACCAAAAATTTCCTTGCAGCCCTAAGATGCTGCGGTTTGAAGTTCAAGAGCTTTGTTGTCCCCATTTGGCAAAGTCACTGACATCACCTCACCGTGTGGTTCTGCTCTGTTGCAGTCGTTTGCTTATCAAACACTCCACCCCTGTATTAACCACTGGTTAAACCCCCCAAAAACAGTCCAGGGATTAAAAAAGTTCCTCATCCTCTGGTTTTTTTTTTTTTGTAATTGAGGCTCCTTATTCCTTTGACCTTCAGGTTTGTGCTGCCCTGTGAGTTATTTGATAGCACAAGAAAGAATTCTGACCAGTGACTTGGTATTAGCAGGACACTTTGTTTTAAATTTTAGTTTTCTTGTTGAGAAACATGAAATCTTGATGGAAGAACTTCGAAAGTAAGTGCCTGGATCCAATTTGCTGATGAGGATCAGATGGAGCTTTTCACCAAGAGGAGAGTCAGACTAAAGCCAGTGCCAACACAACATGGACTCGAAGAGACAGAATTAATGCTTGAAAAAAATCTCTGCAAAGGGAAAAATTAAATCTAATGTGCTTCCTTTCTCTCGCAGAACAGTTGATATGATCAGAACCACAAAAATGCAGAGGAAATCAGTCTGGAATCCAGAAGCTTCAGCGCAAGGTAGGATTAATTCTGAATATAAGCCTTACATCACACTCTTGTGACTGTCAAAAACAGAAATGAAAAGAGACTGGTCTCTGCCAACTTCTGGTTCATTTGCATCAGAATTCTCTATAGCCCAGCATTATTAACTTCTTCTTTTCATGTATTCAACTCCCTTGTATTTTGCAGATGCTCAGATCACAGATGCATTTGAAAACCTTCCCATTCACCCCCTTTGTTCTAATTCTCAGAAAGGTGATGCAGATATCCTTTGCCTCTGCACAAAAGGAAATATACCTCCCCAATACCCCATATTAAAAGAACAGCCCGCACTGTAGTTAAATGATCCTTTTTCTTCATGGAAAAAAGCAGGGTAATTTTTCAGATAAAAGAATGACACACTCAGGAGCTCTGCACCTGCATTTACAATAGGCAGGGTAAAATTACTGGTCCTGCTGCCTCAGACAGGAGGCTGAGAGTAACTGTGGCCCCCAGTGAAGCCTCTCCTTTCCCCAAAACATTTTATTAGAAAAAGTACTAGAAAAAAAAGGCACCAGCCTCTTCTGGTAGGGCTGATTTGTTCTCATGGTTACTAACTAGCTACACTTAGACACCCATTTACCTTCCCTCTTCACAGATGATCTTCCTAATTCTGTGGCCAGGCAGCTGTTTAAAAAAACCTGCAAAAAAATCACCCAAATATCATCCAAAATAACATCTGTGCACATTGTCCTCTCCCAGCAGACCTGCCTCCACCTCATTCCCTCAGGTAACAACCTCTTCCTTAAAAAATGTGTTTTTTCTGAACCCAGCAGATAACTTTTTTGTTTCCTGCAATTTCCAATTTCTCCTTGTACTGCTGGAGAAGAAACTTTCCATCATTGCCAGTGCTGGCAGTGCCCCCCACTCACCGTCACAGATTCCCAGGCACGGTGGCTGATCCTGACTCCTGCCTGCCCTTCCTGTTTTGTCCCTGAGCATCCACCTGTTGTGAAAGAAAATGCTCAGTAACCAGGTCAGCAACGTAACGATTATAAATCCATGGCTGAACAACTCCCAGCCACAGGAAAACAGGGCTTGGGGATCCCTGAGGATGTCAGACATTCCTCAGGCTCGGTTTTATCCGTGGCATGTCCAGCTGCAGTCACCCCTCAGGGCTGGGCACACACAGGGTCACGGGGACCCTGTCACTGCTCTGTCCCCAGGGCAGGTGATGCCTTAGGTTTTAGCTTTAATATTTTTCAAATTCTGCATTCCCAGTGTGTAACTCTGCAGTGTCCTGGAGCCTGGGAGCTGCTGCTCTCTCATGCTGAGACAGACAGAACAAAGCCTCTCCAGGCTGCTCTCCAAGGACACCCAGCCCGGCCTAGGCCCAAAATGTGTAACCCAGCATCTTGAGAAGGGGGGCAAGCTGAGGGGAAATTCCATCATTAGCTAAAGTTTAATTGGTGAAATTGGGTTGAGATGCAAATGGACCAAAGCTATAAAAGTGTGAAGAACTCGTGACTCGGGGTCCATCTTGGGTGCAGCCTTTGGCCTGCCCAGGGTGTGCCTCTGAAGGCCTTTCAAATAAATATCCACCTTTATTCCCTTCCTCCTGTCCAGTCTCTGTTTCTAGGTTGGCCTCTTCAGGCATCAGGCAGAGATGCCACCCACAGGGTCATGGCGACCCTGTCACTCCTCTGTCCCCAGGGCAGGGACACCCTGAGTCTGGGACAGAAGGTGCAGGTGCTGCTCATGACACCCCTAAACCCTGCTCCACACCCCACCCAGAGCTGGGCACTTCTTGGGGTGTCCTGTGCAGGGCCAGGAGCTGGACTCGATGATCTCCTTCCCGCTGAGCCTCTCCTGTGTTTCTGTGAAATGCTGGAAACCAGGGAAGAGCTGCTGTAAGAACGGCAGCAGTGCCCTCTGCTGCTTCTGGGATCGGGCTGAGCTCTTCACCGAGGGTTTTAATTAAGTTCAGAAGGTTTTAATTAAGCTCAGAAGGTAAACACAAAAGATGAACTTCTTCCCTGAGCTCAGTAATGCTGCTCCCACCCCCTCTGTGAGAGCACAGCCAGGTCAGCTCAGTTTTGTTTTTCCCAGACAATTCCCTGCAGGTCATTTTTAGATCTGTTTGGAATACACGAAAATTTGGGTTTGCTACTCCTTTCCACGTTGGCTGTAAAGATCAGTTAGTACAGAGGAAATAATTCCTCCTCATCGGACTTCGTGTCCATAAATGAATGCAGAAAATTCTCATTTCACCCTGTGACACCTAAAAGGGCCAGAAGGATGTGGCAGGAGATGCTTTGCAGGTTTTACAGAAATATTGTGTGTAACTGTTCCCTGACAAGAGCAGCTGTCCATCCCCAAACCACTGAAGTACAACGTGCTCTGGGGGGCATCTCTGCTGCTATAAATAATGTATTAGGGGAAATTATGGTGTTTACTCACTGTGTTCCACCAAAGTGGCATCTTAGCACCTGCTTTAAGCTACTCCACACCCCAAAAATCCACTGGAACCAGTGCCATATATTCCATATATTCCTATATTATATATATTTATGTATTCATAATTTCTCCTCTGTTTTTCCAGCCTATATTTTGGTATCTCATTTGCCCTTGGGCCGAGCCTGGATGTTGAGAAAGACCCTTATATTTGCATTGTGGATCACTGGGACCAGTTCCCCGGCCAAACTGGGCGCCAGCACCAGGTGGCAGCAGAAGCCACATCCCGCTTCTCCCTCTCACGGACACGTTCTCCAGAAAAAGGCCAATTTTGTCCCATTTTCCAGCACCACAGCGGATTTGGTGCGGTTTTCACGCTCCTCGTGGGAAGATTCCTTGCCAAAGCAGGCAAATACAGCAGTTATTGATGGATTATCGATGAGCAGCATCTGTTCTGTGTGAATACAAACATCGCAGCACGAGGAAAAATCCACAGCTAAAAAGCTTCTGATGAACTTTAGGGTCTTGTTCTCTACACCTTGTATTTGTGTCCTTCTATAAAATCAGGAAATTCAAGCACACTCTGTCAAACATCCCACTGAACGCAAAATTTCAACATAAGCGACCAGAAATCAACCAGATTGACCAGAAATCAAATTATTTTGATATAATGAAGCTGATTGTTAATTACATAGTTGTGACTAGAGGCTGGAAGTCAGCCCCCAAATGCCATCCAAGACTAGGAAAAGCAGTGTTTGACGTTCACCTGACCACTCATGCAAGGAAAGCTCCTAAATAATTGCTGTGAGTTAGTGCTTAATGCACAGGCTCTGCTCAGGATCCCAGGCTGGATCTGAGCCATCCTGCAAGGGTGGGATACAAATTAAATTCCCTTGCAGCCTGTTTCACCACTGGACCCTAAAAAGCTCTGGATTAATGATGGGAGTTGTTGGCTTTGTGACATGGAAAAGGAGGGAGAAGGGGGAAGGATCCAAGGCGCTTTCCCATGCGATGAAGTTGAAGTTATGTAATTTTTCAAAGAGCCCAGACAATTATTTTATGGTCTGGCTTCCCTCCACAGAGCTAGGTGTCCACACTGCACGGGATTAAAGGCTCTCAAGCACCCCCAAAAACCAGCACTGAGTAGGAGGAACTGGCTTAGAAATCCCTGCAGAGGATGTCCTGTGAAAACTCGGCCAGACACAACTCCTGAGATGATCTCTATTAGAATAAACTGTAAAATTAAGAATATTTGTGCTGTCCCTGGCTCACACCCAAATATTAGTTACAGGAATGTGATGAAATCCTTTGGGAGGTCTTGCCTTTTCAGCTGGAGAGATGGAGGCATTGCTTTCTCAAGGTGGCAAAGGGGTTCAAATGGGCACACACAGGTTTAACAGTGGATTTCTTACTGGATTTCTTAAAAAAAAAAAAAAGAAAATGGTTCAGGTGAAGAGGCTTCTTTGCAAACCTCACCCTGCAAAAGCAAATATTGCTAGTGCTGCTGCTTCCCATTCAAAATACAAACAGTGAGGCACTAGAAATAGTGTATAAGTAAGTTCAACTATTCAGAACCAACACGAGGACAGCAGGGTTTTGGAGTTCTTGGCAGAGGTACCAAGTTCCCCATCCAGAATGCACCACAGATTTTAACTGATGGGGCTGGTTCAAGTGCCAAGACCTGACAGGATCATTTGGACTCTAAAGGTGAATAAAGCTGACACACCATAAAGCAGGCACGAGAGCTTGGATTGATTTTTTTTAATGGAGAAAGAGAAATTAGCCCTGTTAATTCTAGCTCTACAACTCGGTGAGGAACTTTCATTTCCAGATCAGAGCTGAGGTCAGAGGCTGCCTGGCCCCCATGTGGTATTTCTGGTTAAGTTACTCTTGGTGGATAGAACAGTGACAGGCTTCAAAGAACAGGAATGATCCTTTTGCTTATGAAAGTTTAACCTTCAGTTCTGATAAGCTGTTCCTTGAGGTCTATCTGTAATTGCTCCATTTCCTGCCACCACGGCTGATGCTATCACTTGATTGAAATAAGCCTTGGGAGGAGGGAGATAGAAAGGCTCCACGGGATCATTTTTAAATTCCAACATCACTCTTTAGAGCTGCCACTGACAGACACCAGCCTGGCCAATGAATCTCATTCATTTTCCTCCATGTGTTCTTGGCTCTCTGGATTTCCTTTAGAGTTCACTCAGAGCTCATTCCCTGGGCAACTCTGGCACCTGGGCCAAGATTTACCAAGATTTCAGGATGCAATGGGTTAAACACATGTCTGATGCAAGAGGCAGATGAAATATAGAATTGTTCAATTAAGTGATGCAGTCATCCTTGGCAAAGCTCCCAGATCTCTCATTAGTGCAAACTGGTGTCCATCACTCCCAGAGCTGTCACTCCCTGAATACTTATTGTTCATTCAAGGCTCAGATCCCCACCAGGCAAAGAACAGCAGCTATTTTATCACTTAAACAGCTCCTGGGCTCTGAAAAAACCTGGAGGGGTCAGAGGGAAGGTGGAGCTGGTGCTCCTAAGAGGAGCTCAATGTCTCACAACTCCTCACCTCACCTGCTTTTTGTTGCTTTCAGGGTGGAAGGAATTGTTAAATTCTTAAACACAGATCGGTGTGAGGCTGAATTTTCAGTGATTCCAGGAAAAGGATGGCCTTCAACTCCACCTAATACCACCCACTTGTCATTTTTATTTCACTACTGGCAGAAGGTGGGATGAACTTTGGCTTCCCAAGGTGAAGTGAAAGACCCTCAGGTACTACCAGGGAATTCTGAGCACTTTCTGTGTGCAAGAGAACACAGAACAAAATAACTCAGAGCTGCAAATCTTGAGGAATTTTAAATGTCAGATGTTGTCTCCCATTCACTCTCAATCCTGTCTGCTTCTTCCCACTGGATTAAGCAACAGCTCCAGGGAGCCAAGGATCAGACATGATTATTCCCATTGGACCTTGTTTCAGTTTTGCTTATAATACCCCAGAAAATAAATCAATAAAGCAAAGATAAGGAACTCTGGTGAAAAATCAATGGAAGTTGAGATAAATATATGCAGTTACGTGTTATTCCAGGATGACTCACCCTGCCAAGCACCAGCCAGGGTAGGAAAGGAGCTGCTGCTGCTGCTGCCTACTGCTCCTCACTCAACATCAACCCTGATTTTGCAAAAGAGAAAAAAAAACCCTAAATATGAGAATTTTATACATCTCAAAATACGTTTGCTTTTATAAACAAGGGGTTTGGAATGAACGTGATGCTGTTCTCAGGTGCAACAGGAGAGTGTGTGACAGCAAAACCCAAATTTCCACTGCAGAGGGGCTTCCCTGGCACAGCAGCACAGGGCACGAGGCTGAGATCATCACAGCACCAATCAAATACCTTCATTAGTGACTCCAGATCCCCATTCCTACCTAAAGCAGAGGAGGGAGGCTGGAAAGAGAAGGGATTTTGAGCAGGGCTGTGACAGAGCATGGCAAAAACTCTGAGAGGGAGTTCAGGAATATTGGGGGAGAGGGGCTGGAGAGAAGTGCAAGGAATCCTTTCTAAATAAGAGTTGGGTTTGAAGTTGTCCAAGAGCCCCTGCTCCAGTTAATTCTGGCTCATTTTTAACCTCTCCATCTTCACCAGCTGAGGTTTTTACATGAAACACTGGGAAAGAAAATCCCTCGGAAAGTAAACATTGGGAAAAGCTTGTTTTGTTTGTAAGGCCTTATGGAAAAATCTGCACACGTTCAATGGACCCTGGAGACGCAGGAAGGAGGGGCTGCATGTGCAGGAACACGACTGGCAGCCAAATTCAGCACAGGCTGCTTTGTCCCTGCACTGACCACCCCTTCCACGGGCTTTGTACCACCAGATGGAGCTGCACCGTTTGTGCTTCCAGACAATATTCCTGGGAACTCAGCATTTTCCCATCTTCAGTGCCTTTTTAACAGACCTTTTTTTTTTTTCTCCCCACCTTTTTAAACAGACTTTTTTATCCCCCCACCCTTTTTAACAGACTT
>VWZT01007959.1:384960-423300 GCA_013397055.1 Pachycephala philippinensis | reverse complement strand
CCCCCCGACTTTTTCCCTCCCTTATCTCTTTTGCCATTTAAAAAATCTGTTACATCAAATAAACTTTCCATTTTGCACTTCCAGCTCCCCAGATGATTCCCTCTCAGGGTCAATCACATCTCACAGCACTCAGCCAGAGCAAATGGCTTATGAATAATTAAAGCAAGAAGATTCTCTTTGTTCTATTTTATGACAAAATTGTCTTGGGTTAAGCCAGGAATTACTTGAATGAGTATTGTGCAGGGCCTGTATTCCTAAAGGGCGAGTTTTGAGCAGCCAGCTCTCTAAACAATGAGAAGTTCACTCAGTTTTTATTCACATTTCTATGGCTTTTTTCCCAGCTAAGTGAAATACTGGATAATTTTACCAATGCAGTTACTATCCTTTATTTAAAAATACTCATTGGAGGCTCTTTAGTATTGACATTAGAAGAAAAAGCCAAGCAGTCTCAGAATGATTCACCTTGGCTTTCCTTTAATGAACTTACTTTGAATAGCCTCAGATTATCAAAAGGAAACATCAGCTCCTGATCTGGGACCTCACAATTGATCAATATTTGAAGCTTTCCTGCTTCCACTGAATTGATTGAACCCACAGAGTGAGGCCCACAGGAAAAAAATTCTTCCCTTGCCTGCACTACCAGGTTACAGACTGAGCAGGCAAAGTCCAGCTCCAACTGTGGCCCTGTGGCCAGGCCAGGAATGTGCCAGTCATGTTCCATCTCCTGCCAGGAACCAGGAACTGCAGATTGTCCCGGCAGCAGTTCCTGGAGAGAGGCTTTAACCCGGGCACTTTAGGCTGGAGCAGCAGCCAGGCAGGTCGGGCTCAAAGCCCTGTTCTCCCAGCCCCAGGGAGTGAGGAGGGATTCCACAAGGGCAGTGAGGACAGGACAGCACCCAGGAGTGGTCAGGAAAAGAGCAGGAGACAGAGCAGGAAGTTTTAAACTCATCAGGTATAATGGGAATAAAGCAATAATGTTTAAATGTGCCAGGAAAAAGCCCATGTGACAGGATGCAGGACAGCAGATGGGTGGCTGCTGCCATCTCTGGGAATGGCCATTCCCAGCAGGAAGGACAGGGAATGCACCAGGCATCCCTGCTCTGCATGAGGGAAACTGAAACCTAGGGTTTCATTCTCCAAACTTCCTCGTATAACCCTGAAACAGAACAAATCCAACTTTTCACACAGTGGAATGCAATATAAAAAGACCAACTTGGGTTACTGAGCAGCCTGATGGTTAAAGCAGAGGCACTCTCAGATTGCAGGAAGAGAAGAAAAAGAGAACAGCACTATGCAAAAATAGCCAGCTGCTGTTAGAACTTGTTCATCAGTCACTTCTTTTATTCCTTCCCCTCCAATATGAATTCATGGTTACACCTACACTAAGAAGTGTTAATCATAAAACCACACAGGATCCTGACTTGCTTCAGACCAAGGCGCACAGAGCTCAGCACGGGTGACAGGTTTTATTATTCTTTATTTACTCTGCCACTTCCCAGAAACCAGATTATTCTATTTTTAGCTCCTATAGGGCATGATTCAATCAGTCATTTTAAGTGTGTTTCACAGCTGATTTCAAACACTCCAGGGGACTGAGTGGTCAAAAGGTAGAATGCCCAACTCAATTTTTTTTCTGCTGGAAGTACAACCTCAGATCTTTTATTTAATTCATGAAGAAATTAAAGGCCTTGAGGGGCACAGAAAATGCTAAAGGTCCTTAACTCAGGGTCCTGGGATTGAGGAATCTGTTCTCTCTTCCTTCACCCCTTCCCTGAAACTCCATGAGAGGAGTCCAATCCCATTCTCACAGATTTGTGTTCTCCAGTCATGGAATCTGAACCAGAAATACAAAATTAGCACCAGAAATTTGCAAGCAGCTGGGGGAAGCTGCTCTTTGGAACCATATCCCACAGCTATCTCCAAGTCATAATCTTTTCAAAGCCAACAGGAGGAGCCTGTAGGTAAGATTACATAAATAATTTTCATTTGGGTATATCTTAAAATTAAAGGCATTCAAAACTCCAAGAGTTTTGGCCCAGAGTCAGACTCTGGAGTTCGGAGCTGCTCCCTCTGCACACCCATTGTCCTCCAGTTGCAACTCTCTGAATAACCAAACACACAATGACAGATGTTAAATAAAATTTCATATTTAACACGAAAATAAGAGTAGTAAGAGGCAACTGCAACTGTTTGCATTTCAAATAAATCCCAAAGGGCTGCACATCAGCCTCCTGCCACAAGAAGTCACTGTCTTGGCAGGTATTTTATTGCCAGCACAAGCAGGACACAGAAGTTTAACACATGGATTGAGATTAAGGAAGGTGAAACAGAGCACTGATTTTATTACAGACCAGACAGAGTCACATATGACACATCCCTTGGAATAAAAATATTCCATGTGAGTGGAAAACCCCCAGCTAACACCATTTGGAATTGGAAACCACTAAATCTGAATTCCCAAACTGAAGCATTTCCAGCCATGAGCTACTTACCAGTCTCGTGCAGCCCAAACCCCAGTGCTCACAGTTAGGTAATGGCTGCTGGTTAAGTAATGGCACCATCATATTTTCCATACTCCCAGCTTTTAAAAACCTCTCCATTGAGGCTGAGAATTTCCATGTTTGGTATGAGACCAAGCCATGGCTTTGGAATTTCTCTTGGTTGATGTGAAATGAGGGAAAATCCACTTTTGTTTAGGTCACAACAAGAGATGGGACTTTACCCACTAAAAATACAAAACAAAACTCTCAAGTCAACCAATACCAAGTTGTTGCATCAACTGCTTTTTAACACCTCATTTCAGAAATCTGCTTCTTTGGGTATAAAACCCTTTTTAAAAAAATTTTTTAGATGAAATTGTGCCTGGTGGAGACTTTGTTCTTACTGAGCATGAAAATGACTCCTTACCCTGTCAATCTAACAGTGACAACAGAGCTGCTGTGGCCAGATCCTCCTGTGGCAGAAACACAAAGATGTTCCACTCAATTCTTTTCCTATTAAAGGACACAAAAGTTTTAAAAGAAGTTACTCAGCATTTTGCTTTGATTTCCTACTTGAGGTGCTCCACTCCTCTTACACAAAGCGTTTTTGTGATGTGCACCACATGAATACTCCTTGAATTTGGAGTTAAGGGCATACTCTGCCCAATAATTAACCATTAAAAAACACCAAACCATTTCTCTGGGGACAGCATTTCCTCCTCTTGTGTGTTTATTTCACAACTCAGAAGATGCGCTGCATGTTGAACAATAAGCTGCAAAACAGATCAGTCAAAACTCATGTCAAACTGCTTTATTACATCTTAAATAACATTACATTTTAATATAGTATCTATCTTGCATCCAGCTTTCTTGAAGTACACTGACTTTAAAATTAAATACAAAAGGTGAAGAGGGATACAGGGCGTGGAGAAAGCTCTACAGAGTAGTTTCATGAAAGAGAGTAAGAGGGAACTCATCTTTTATGCCAAATCCAGGCCTAACGCACAATTACAGCACATTTTTGTACAGAATGTTGCAGAAAAAACAAAATGGAGAAAAGCTACTACTGCTGCTAGGAAGGAGCATTTCTGGATACAGTGAGAAGATAGGAAAGTTTAACAGAACAATCTGCTGTCCAAACACTGCTGCTTTTAACATTTTATTTGAAAAGAAAGCCAGGAAAACCTGCTCATTACAAAAATGACTCTGATCAGATGCAAAGGACTCATCCTGCAAGAGGAACTGGCTGTGAGGAACTGATTTATAAAGAAGATGGTCTAGGTTCCCTCCTCCCACACCCCAGAATCTTTGACAGCGATTGTTTGAACAGGCTGTTTCTTTTTCTCTTTTTTTAAAAAAAAAAAAGTGACTTATCACGCTACTCCAAAACGTGCATAGCTTTGTACTGGAGTTCTTCATAGATTTATGCACAGAGTAGCAACAATAAATGAATACAGCGACAATGGTTACAGTTTTTAAACAGGTTATTTCTCCAAAGAAAAAACATCTAAGGACTTAGTCCAATATGCACTTTTTAGCATTTCTACAGCATGCGATTCTAAGAGTAAACCCACCCAATATGGCAAACAATCAAAAAAGGTTTTTTTTTTTCTGTTTAACTTAGAAAGTTCAAGATCATTATTTTCAAAACATTGATTTGTACATCATTTCATACACAAAGAATTGACTCAATACCCAAGTGTAGGATAGGTCTCTTTTGAAAACAGAGATTCCTGGTTGTTGAGACTTATAGGATAGTGTTAGGATATATAAACTGCCCTTCCAAGTGGACAAACCAAAACAGATTAAAAAAATCAGTGTGGTGAAAAAAGGGGGGGCAGGAGGGACCAAGGATTGCATTTGTTATCCATAAAAGGTGAAAGGATTCTTTAAACAAGCATTCATTACCTTTTACAGCATGTGCTTGGTTACCTTACTGCTTAACATTATCCTATATATGCCAAGTTTTGTGCAACAATTATCTGTGATACTAGAAAATAAAAATAAAAAAAATTAGGGACTAAATTTACAGCGTTAACAACCCCCAGGTGCTCTGGGCTAGGACTCCCTTGTTTTGCTCAATTAAATACATACGGAAATGTATTTAAAAAGGAAACTTGAAAAAAATCCTGCTACAAACATGACTTTAAAATTTGCAAGTGTGTGAGATAAAGTCCTTAACTTCAACTTGGAAACTACAGTGAAAGCTAACTGTTTCACAATTATGCTCAAGTTTATTTTCTGGTCATGCTTTTTATGATAGTGTTTCATTTTTTTTTTTTAAATTCTCAAGACAAAAAAAATGGTCCCAAAAGGAATGCACAATTTCATTTTGCTTACAACACAGAAATTCTTCTTGGAAAGGTAATTGTGCTCTTCATTTCAGCAACAGGAGACGGAAAAGATCTTGCCCTTTGAAGTTGGGGAGGATGGGGGTCCAAGTTAGTATGGTTGGATTGGATATGCTATCGTTTTTAATTTTCAACCGTTGGAAACTTCTTCCAGTCGTGGAGTCCGCTGCTCTTCTGGCACACAGAAACATCTGGTGAGAGTTGCACTTTGATAAACTGCACACAAGTGGCAAGCTCTGCTCTCCCCACACCACTGACACATCCAGGCATTATCCCCCCCTTTCCCAATGACATTTATTTACTCAAAAACCCACACAGAAAGTATAGGATGTCAGAAATAGACCATCAGAAAAATGTCAGTGCATACATTAAACTAATGGTGTTCTAACCCACCCAACTGCTGGGGTTTGTTCCTCAGTGATTTCCTAACCCGAATGATCAGCCTGCAAAAAGCATTCTGCACCCCAAGCCAGCCTTCATGAGTTGGGTACTCACCTACTTCAGTTCCAGATCTTGAGGAAGCTGTCCCATGACCCTGTTGCCACTGCCATGCCATCATCAGTCACACCTAAGCAACTGACACGGTTATCGTGACCAGCAAGGACACCTGGCAATGAGGAATGGAACAAAGAAATTGCATTGTTTGGTGATTTCCTGTCTCAGTTCAAGTAACACCAAGGCACGTTTGGATTAGCCAACCTCTACAGTCAAAAATCCTGAACAAACGTGGCTGGAATTTTTAAATGCCTCTGGTTTTACAAGCACAGACTCAGAGCTGGGAGGGTTCACAAGGGGATAACTCAGTAAATGCATTACTCCAAAGTTTTCCTTGTATATTCCCCTTATTATGACCGTAACTGGTCTCTCATGAGTTGTGAAGTGACAGCCCTGAAAATTCTGAGAATGTCACAGCAATAGATGCACAATAACCATGCACTGCACAGCTTTTGCTCCTCACCACAGTCATAAAGATCAGCCAAATTTTACAGAACTTTTACATTTGTAAAAAATTTTGTTTCAAAACCTTAAGTTAAAGTGAATTATGTTATGAACTCTACAGCATTTTTCATCCAATTTTCTCTTACTACATTCACAAGACAGCCTCCTCCATACAATCTATTTGTCAATATGGACATCTAATACAATTCAATTATAGCACCATTAAAAGAAAGAATTGAGACGCTAAACAGAAAAATTAAGGGAGACAACATTTTCCTCTATCCCCTTTAATTTAAGGGTTTCATGGAGGTAAAAAGAAAATCTAATTATGTTCAAGCTTTCCAGTCCACAGCACTGAGCCAAGATATTCTTGATGGACTTGAAATTAATCTTTCTACATGAATTAGAATGCTCATAGGACTCTCCTCCTTCTACCACCAGCAATAGGAAGTGCTGCAATTTGGTAAAGCAAAATCAGCACCAAGAAGTCTTTAATAATTGTACTGAACACACAACCACAAAGGTGTTTAATACAGAAGTGCCAGTATCAGAAGATACAGAAGTGTTTATTATCGGAAGTGCCAAATCTGCCCAGAAATCTGAAGCCTTGGAACATTTCAATATGCAGAATATTTGCTCTCATCTCCTGTTCTGATGAGAATAATGAAACATTTGTGGCCTAATTTATACCTTTTTTTCAACAAAAGTGTTCATTTAAAAAAACTGAAGTTAAATTCCCTTCACCTTTGGACTGTGAATTTCATGTTTGTTTCCTCAAAAGATAAACTCCACAGTCTCTGTTGTTTTGCTGGTTGTCTCTACAACTACTGCTACAAATACCAGGAAAAAAATTCTTGTGTATAAATAGCAACATTAATGTTGAATTGCTTTGAATAGTTAATGCATAAACAAAGCCATAAAGTCTAAAAAAGACTATCCCTCCACCCCAAGCCCTTGTTTTTAATGGCAATCTTCCTGTTCTCAAGCATCCATCCTTGAGCAGGATTCCAATGGATTTGTAACACCACTGGGCAGCCTAAGGAGGTTTTTTCAGAGAGCTCTGAAGTTGAGACAGGGAGTGCTGACAGATCTGTGCATGAGACTCAATTAACACATTCAGTATCACATAATGAGGGGCTGAAAAGGCCACCAAGGCCATCAAGTCCAACCTGTGGCTGGTCCCAACCCTGTCACCCAGCCCAGAGCACTGAGTGCCACGTCCAGGCCTTCCCTGGACACCTCCAGGGCAACTCCAATAAAACATCCACTCTGAGTTCCCAGTATTCCGCCCCAGAGCCATTTACCTGCTCTATCAGCTTTCAGCGTGTCCCACACGTTGCAGTTGAAGTCATCATACCCAGCTAGGAGCAGGCGGCCACTCTTGGAAAATGCTACAGAGGTGATGCCACAGATGATGTTGTCGTGGGAATACATCATCAGCTCCTGGTCGGCGCGCAGGTCGAAGAGCCGGCACGTGGCATCGTCCGAGCCCGTGGCAAAGGCGTTGCCGTTGGGGAAGAACTGCAGTGGGGGAGGAAAAACCACACTAGATGTGTAGATACTGAAGGCTTGGTCGCTGAGAGATTTTCCAGCTTTCTGCCAGGACTTTCACACAGCCTACATCCGTGTGAAAGTCCTTGCTTTCACACGGATGCAGGCCGAAAAACAGTTAGAGGTTTTTTGGAAACTAATCCTTTATCTTGCAGGTGCAAGTTGTTACGCAGTATTGTTGTGGTACTGACTGGAGAAATATTTTGAAATGGGTGTTGTAGGGTTTAGCCAATCATTTTAAGAGGTGGATGGTCGGGGACCAATAATTTTATGCCATTCAAGCGAACTTCAAGAGAACTAAGACATATAAACCAGCCTGTAAATTAATAAATATTTCCATTCCTTCCTGGATCGGGCCTATGTCGTTTCTTGCCATCCCCGGTACAACAGCGACACACGTTGTTTCAGATTTGATCCCTCTCCATCACACCAGAGCACAGCAAACAAGAGGAGGCACCTCTCCACGCTGGGATATGGCAAACCCAGCGAAGAAATTCATGAACCGACACCAAGTTTCCATTCATCACAAATTTCAGGTCATTCCCTCAGCTCCACAAACTTTTTTAAAAAAACCCTGAAAATACTTAAGAGTACTGAATACTTAGAAATACTGAAAACACTTAAAATCTCTTAGCTGAAGAGCTGAGACCAGAGAAATATAAAATGCTAAACGAAGCAGCTACGCACACAGATGGCATTGATGTCCGACTCGTGGCCGGTGAAGGTTTGCCGGCACATTCCTTCTCTAACATCCCACAGTTTGGCAGAGGCATCGCAGGCACCAGAAACAAAACACCGGGCATCAGGAGCAAGGGACAAACTCATCACGTCTCCAGTGTGCCCAGTAAATGTGGTTGTCTGCTGACCAGTTTCTATGTCCCAGAGAGCACTGGAAAGAATAATTAAAGAGGTAAAAATCAACACCTTTGTGCTCCTTTGTAAGGTTTTTGTATCTCTGCTGAAGTGAAACTCCACGAAGTATTAACAAGATAGGTACTGACAATAGAAATAAACATTTTTGGTTGAACTATTTGGTTGTTGCAGATTAATTGTGCATAGAAGACCTTAAAATTATCCTTTATTTTAAAACACTGCGGGGGTTTAAACTGAAAAAGAGTGGAAAAACTGATGACTGACACTGAGGGCTGCTCATCCCAAAGTTCTCTGCCACGGCTGTTATCCAGTACTACTCCAGCAGCAGTGGTAAGGCTACAGCAAAAGCTGAGCCAGCATTTCTCATTTTTATAAACTCACAGAGGATGAGTAAAACTTTGTGAATTATGTCTGATCTTAAAGTTGCAAGTCAGCCAAATCACTACTACAGTGATAATTAAGAGTATAAAGGGATGAAAGAACACTATCACCTCCTTAAGAAGAGGTCTGAACACTTTAGGAAGTTGGGATTTTTAACTTCTGTAATTTCTCAGCAAACCAGACCCATCAGTAGCAGGTTCAAACCAGGCAAACAAGGGATGCCTCTACTTGGATAAAGTCCTTTGAAGCTTGGCTGAACTGAGGTGATGTCAAACAGCTGCAGAATTACTACAGGAACTCCTGAAGCAGCTGTATTCTCTTATAAAGAGCATCATTTCTACAAATCCTCTCATTTTGCTATAGTTTTTTGGGTTTTCTAAACATCAACACATATTCAGAAACACTTTTGGTTTTAATCCCGTATATATTCAATAGTTACTCAGAATCAGTGGACTAATAAACAGGCCTTCAAAGAGACTGGCACCGTGTAGGAGAGGGATTTATCAGACAACCTTTGCTCTAAGTGCTGCTGCTTGGGAGAACTGCAATGCTTTTAAGAAATAGATATAATAGAAAAACCTATGAAAAAAACATGGAGGCCTTTTTTAGTTCAGAAGCCAGTATTTATGAAGACATACACCTACATTCCCCTCAAAAAACCCAGCTATTGTCACTGTAGAGTATTTTCTAGGAACTCTTCTGAATAACAACATTAACTACACTCTTTATCAGAAATATCCAAACACGACTTTTTAAATAATAAATACTGAATACAAAAAGAGTTTTGAGGAAAATCATTAGCCTAATACAGTTATTCCTGAAAGCCAAATAGTTACATTAAGGAAAAAATTCCCAGAACATCTTAACACAGAATTAGGTCAGGCTCTTTAGAACATGGGCACAAGGAAACAGCCAAGGCTCACAGAGTTGAAATCACCAGCAAGAAGTGACATATGAGCAGTAATCATCAGTCTTGTGGTGATGATAAGGTTTATGAAGGACAAAGTTTCCTTCAGACACAGAGAATGGGTTTGAAAAGCCCTTCCTGCCAGGGCTGTCCCAGTGTCCCAGCTTACCAAGTGGTGTCGCCAGAGCTGGTGACGATCTGATTATCATCCAGGAAACGACAGCAGGACAAGTAGCCTGGAAACAGAATGAAAGGTGCACAAATAAGGCCAGAGATTACCCTCCAAAGGCAATATTGGTTTGCTAATAAGCTGCTTCCTCTCTCCTGAAGCTGCAGTGAGAAACACTAAATGCACAAAATGCAACAGATGATTTTTGTATAGGAATTTGCAATGTTTTGGTCAAAATGTGGTTTGGCTCTTTACAGACCACCCCAACCCAAGCAGAGGAAGGGGGAAGTGTGGAATCCACTGGCCAAGCTGGGCAGAAATCCAAGTGAGCCTGCACTGCACACACCCAACCTTCTTAGAAAGTGGATCTCAGTGTCACTGCATCCAGCAGCAACAAGTGCTGATGACCTCAACTGTATCAGACAACTATTGAGGAAAAATAAACTGCATTCCTGGTCAGTACAAAGACCTGAGCATAGACATTGGATGTTTCCCAACAGTGGCATCAAAGAATTTCATCTGAATGCTCTGAAGCATCTTTTTTGCTGAAATCCCATCTGCTAAACCATCAATGGAACTACTCTGATTAGAAAATCAGCCTGCCTGCCAACCACCTCCATCTCACAAAGCACAGAATTCAAACTACAGCAAAAAAATATGAAAACCTGCAAAAATCAACTTCCAGCTCTAAGTTTTGTTCAATTCTGCAGCAGAAAAACTGTTTTAAAAACATTTAAAACCATGCAGTGTGCAGCTAAGGTCCTGCCTGAGGAAAGAAGCAGATCTTAATGAGGAAATTATATTTAAAGGATTTTTTTTTTAATCTTCACCGTGTGCTGTGAGCAGCCACTCACCTGTGTGCCCAGCGAGCTCACGGCTGACACGGACATTCCCTTCACGAGTTTTCAAGTTATAAATGGAGCAGATGTTGTCGAGCCCACCACAAGCCACGTAATTCCCAGAAGGAGCATATGCACAAGTCATGACCCAGGAGGAACGCAGGGGAATCGCATGCACCTGAAACAGAGACAGGATTTAGGATTTCATTTCAAAAACTCAATTCAGTGATGCACCACCAGGAAGTTTTTCACCTGGCTCTCAAGACAGACATCATGTTTTTGGCAGAAAAGCACGAAAAAACAGCTGTTTGAGTATCAAACTATTTTAAGGGTAACTTGCATATGAAGCTCGTCAGAACAAGTGATGACGTAATAAAACCTCAGCTTTGCTTTTCCTGAATCCAGTTCCATCAGCAATTTTGGTAAAAAGTGAATTATTTCATTTCAGTGCTCTGATTACTATTGGTTTATTATAGGTTCAGGAAAATATTGACTTCCAAGCACAGTCAGCAAAACTGCCAATTCCAGGCTTAGATGCTGTGAATGAACAAGTAAGGAAATCGCTGCTTCCACTCCCATTTAAATCCTTCTTTGGAACCCACTGCAAGCAATCAAGCTTCACATTTAAATAACTACCCCATGTTTCCTTGTCATTCTGTGCTCAAAGAACTTTTTTTAGATAATTATAGAAGCTAAACCTGTTCTCTCCTGTTAACTCGTTGCGTTCATCCCTTAAATTTGTTCATAAAGTCTTTAGGAAAGGGCTGGTGCCCTTAGAACTGTGGTGATATTTCCTGCAGTATTAACAACCTTCCTGAATTCCTTAAATAAAGATTTCATTAGGAGCAGAGGGACAGCCAGTAATCAGTGATCCTGCAGCAAAAAGCAGTTAAAAAAACCCACCCCTGTCCCAAAACCACAACCAGCTCATTTTTGGAAGTCTTCTACCAAGGAACTATTTGGAATATTCACTTTGAGCCATTTTATTTTATCATTAGGTAAAGATCAAATTGATGACAACACTGTGTTACTTCCAGCGTGTGCTGAACTGCCAGAAGAATATTGCATGGATTAATTAGCATTGATGTAAGAATTAAAATACCAATATAGAAATCATGGTATGCAGTGATGATTTTACCATCCTTCAGTAGTCACAGTAATTTAAATGACATTTACCTGCAGGATGGGGTCAAAGGGGGAGGATGAAGGTAAAAAGGAGAGGGTTTATTTTTAATTTGCAAACCATATTATATTAACTTTTTAGTAAAGTTATGCCATTTGCTCCAGTGCATTGGTAACATTGATTTTAACGCTATGAGGAGCTAAGTTAGGAAAATTTATTTGAAATTAAGCCAGTTCCATGCACCAGACTAAAGCAGCTCTATCAACCTAACCACAAGGGGCTACATGGGAATTGTTGCCAGCCCTGTAACAGTGGCCATGATCAGTAAATACCAATCACTGTCAAATGAAAGTAAAAGTAGTCCTGAAGTGCCTCATGTGATTGCAGCCACGAAGTGATGACTCTTAGAACATGTCAGGACTTCACTGCAGACAACAAATTAATATGGCTCTGCCTAAATCTCTGCCCCTTTCTGGTGCAACATGCTCATCACTGCCTGCTCTCTGTTAACCACTTTCCTGCAGTATCAAAACAAATCAAAACACTCTTTAGAATGAAGGCTTTCCTTGCTCTCCACGTGTGGTGCACATTTTCACACACTGAAGACACTGCTGTGTTCTTTACACACAACTTGATTGTTTTGGAGAATTCAAAATTTGGGCTTAGGACTAGGAAAGCAAAACAGCCAAAATGATGATGGGCAACACTTCCTTCTGATGCACTCACAGTTGAATTACACAGCAATGGACCTGCTGGCCTTACCTTGTTTGTAGTATAGCTGTCCCAAATTATAAGTTTGCCATCCTGGGAGGCACTAACTAGAAGCCTAGAGAGGAAACAGGAGGGAAACACAATCATTGTGGGCAGACAAGGAACACCTTTGTGATGAACATTGTAAAGAAAAGAGAATGAAAGCAGCAGATACCAGTGGCATTTAGTTTCTCTCTAAATGAATCAGTAGTTAACAGGAAGCTTTTAAGGAAAAATGACAAGTGATAATGATATCTACTCTATTTCCACAGTTGCTCAGAATTTTTCAGGCAAGTAGACAAGGACTGGGATTTGGGCACCCAATGCAGATTTGGATTACAAAAGCATGGAGGAAAATCGTGGCATCCAGTGTTTCTGAATTTTCTTGGTTGTCCAAGTTCTCTCAGAATTATTAATTCCCTGTGGTCCCAAGGCCCGTGCACTCAACTTTCTAGAGAGCAGTGAAGCCACGTGATCCAGTTTTGTACCCACCTGGAATCAGTCCCCCAGTGCATTGCATAAATTTTGGCCAGGTGTCCCCGGAGTGTTCTCCTAGTGCGCATCTGGATTCTCCCCACTGGGTCGATATTGGCTGTGATCTGAAACAGGAAAATGTCACACACTGAGTTTTTCCCTTCACTGTTCACAAGTAACATCTCCCACACAGTTTCAATGCAGCCCAAAGTCCCACATTCTCAATATTGACTGATCTTTTTCAGTTGCCCATTCAGAAGTTATGTCATTTTAAGCAGCATGTCTTTATCACATGACAAAAGCAGGCTATTGCATTCATAAACACTCCCAGAAATTTGTTTAGGTCGTATCTTCTTAGACTTCTAGGATTTCAGACCTTTGACCTGGGTTTTCTCCTCCTGCACAGATAAATGTGGCAGGCACTGAAGTAGTTTAACCTCAGCAGGCATTATGGTTCAGATTATCAGGGTAACAACAGTATTGCTCCCAGCTCCAGAGCAGAGCATTTTCCATTAGGCAGCAGAAATGTGTCCTGAGTCACTCAAAGAAACCACTGCTCAAGGCCACTGCTCTCAGGAACTGGACAAACATGTACTTATTTCTGGAAGAAAACACCCAAAGGCAAAATAATAAAAAAAAATTGCTACAGGAAGCAAAACTAGATTCACTTGCATTCACCTTCTTCCACAGCATTTTCTTTTTGTAAAGGAGATAAATTTTCTTAATTCCTGTTAAACTCTGAAATGCTTACCTGAGCCAGGGTGGCATCTGCACATGCTTTCCTAGCATCCTGCAAGAGAAGGAAATTAGAGAAATTGGACGGAGTTCTGTATGTCTTCTTTCTCTCTCTTTTGTCAAGTTAATCAAGCCCCCTAAACCCAAGGTTCAGAAAACATTTCTGTGTGTCACCCAGAGAGGACCCATCCTAACAGCAGCATTAACATAATACACTGCCTGCTGTCAAAACACATCCAGCATTTCACTTTGAAATTTCTTCTTCTTTTGGAAGGAAGGTAACATGACTCTCACCACAAAGACACTCCAGCAATGGAACTGCTTGTCCAGACAGGCTGTGCAGCCTCCAACCTCAGAGGTTTTTTAAGACCTTATTGGACTAAGCTCTGACTAACTTCATCACTGACCTTATTTTAAGGAGGTTTTTTTAACTTTAGTTATGCTCTAGCTCAGACAAACTTCAGTAAACATTCATTTTGATCAGCAATTTTGTGCATTGCTTATGTAACTATTATTTTCGAAGCAATATAAAAGACCAAA
The DNA here is from genome assembly GCA_013397055.1 of Pachycephala philippinensis. Lineage (NCBI taxonomy): Eukaryota > Metazoa > Chordata > Aves > Passeriformes > Pachycephala > Pachycephala philippinensis. The sequence goes on along the minus strand of VWZT01007959.1, from coordinate 409,188 downwards.
AAAGTAATTTTCTAAAGCAGTCACATGTGCTTGCCCTTTCTACATTAACTCTGACATTGGGAAAACACTTAAGGCATCATTTCTGTCCTCCTCAAGACACATTCATTAGTGCTCAGGCACAATACATACTCTGATTTGGTTTTTCAGTTGCTCGGCCTCCTGGCGTAACTGGTCAAGCTCGCTCATTTTCCTGTGCTAAAGGTGTGCTCCACTGCCACCTCTGAAACAACCAGAAATCTGAAAGACAGGTCAGAAGCAGGAGAATTAGAAGTCTGAGTTTGAAATTACAAGTCCTTTCAACCACTTCAAACAGCACTTGAAAAAAATGGCAGATTGATTTATAAACACTGGAAAACGGGTGAAAATGTGTGTCTGAAATCTCAGTGTAAGGTGGTGCAACAAATGGATGTGTTTTGCTCCAGCCACAGGAAATAAAATAAAATTTGGACTTATTTCTCTCCTCCAGGCCTTTCTTTTTTTTCTTTTTTCATTAGAGTGTTTTTGATTCATTTTTGTATAAATTCAAGTTGCCCAAGAGCCAATTTTAGACATGGAAGTCAGAACTTCCCTGCAGGTCTTCAGACCAGAGTAAGGAATCCTTCCAGCAAAGAATACAGATTTACACTGACACAAGAACCTGCAAAATGCTGTAAAAACTGTCTGCAACATCGTGGTTATGAAAAATATTGTTCTGATATCGGGAGAAAAGGACATCACTCACAAATGCTGTTGAGGGTTTTACTTGGTAACTGCTAAAATGTCTGAGATAGCAGAGCAGACTATAACATGAACATGTTGTCAGTGTAAAATCAGGCATTTTTTGCTGGGTTGAGGCAGGAGTTTGAGAAACCACAGCCAGCAGACACTGCTGCTCCCCTCTAAGCCTCTGTTTTCCCAATATCCACAGGCACCACATTACTCACATATATTTTATAGAGCCAGCAAGGCAGAGGCTCTATAAAACATCACAACCACTGAAACAACCTCAACTTTTGCCTATAGAGTTGCTCAACTAATGGGCTGTTTCCCAATATTATAATAATATGGATATTTCCCATTAAATGTACAATTTATCTTTAAAAGTCTCAGTTCCAGAAAGATACTGTTGGCATTTTCCCTAGCATTCCACATCTCCAACTCAGCTGTTCTTAAAAGTTTTTGTTTCAAAATCTCTGCAGCTTGATAGCAATGGAGGATGTTGAAGAAACATGCTGATGAATTTTATCTTTTATTGCAGAACAAGATAATTGGTTCCAATTTCAAATACTACACAGAACACCTGGAGTTTATAAATTAACACTGATAGTGTGATTTTAGAACATTTTATAAGCCAGAATTGACCCTTTACTATTAAATAAAGGAAACGCTTTGCTAGCAGCTTTACATATTATTCTGTTAAGATTTAATCAGCTTATTTATCTTTGCAAGCATGGGGGTTTTGTTTTCCTCTTAAAGCCCTTCCCAAGGAGAAAGATGAGGGTAACTTCCAAATTTTTATCCAGTCACAGTAACAGAGAACTTAGTGTCAAGGTAAATTAGAGCAGCAGAACAAACAGCACTGTTAAAAGAAGCTTCAAAATAGTTTACACTTCAATATTCCCGAAATATTTCTATCCCCCATAACCAGACTTAGGCTGAAGCTCTCTCCATAGTAGTTATTCCAAACTGAAAACCTCTAGGAACAGATGCCAGATCTTGTCATAGCATCATTTACGATTTTTTCCTCTTCTCTGAAACCCACAGTATCTCAGAAAAGGAATTTTAGTTGGCTTCTGTCCCAAAAGCTCCACTCACACAACTTCAAGGCCCTTTCACTTCATTGTGAAACTGGGTCTCTTCCTTCTCTCTTCTGGTTCCAGGGTCATCTCTAAGCCCCTTGAAGATTGCTTGTTCAGCTCAGCCCAAAATCCAGTTAAGACAAAAGCCATGCTGAGTGTTTTATTATCCTGCTTTTCTTTTGAACACTCTTTTGTTTCTCAAGAAGTTTTGTTCATTCTCCATCTCAGACCAACACTCTGGGCTGGGTGTCTGTTAGAATTCTGAGCCTGTCTGCAGCTCCTGGGCAGCTCACACACCTGGGGAAACACTAATGCACTGTTCTTGTCAGAAAGGAATTAATTTAAGAATAAACTGCAATTTTTCAGATGTTTCAGCTTTTTCATACCAGTTCTGCCATTCTCTAAGTTAATATATAAGCCCATTTCCTACTAAGCAAATACTGACCACTCCAGACAAAGAATTTAGAGATGGTATCATTCCTCTTTCAGAGCAAGAAATTCCAAAACTTTGGTGTTCTGCTCAAGGTCACAGCAACTCACTGATGAGATTGCAATAAAGCCTTAGGACACCAGAATTCCAGCTGCAGGTACAAGGAACTACACTGAAGATTTTACATGCAGTTTTATTTAAAAATACAATAGGAGGAATAATCTCACGTCAGTCAGAGCAGATATGCTCTCCTTAAAATAGCACCCATTTATTTCTGCAGAATCTGTGCACTAAGAGAGAGAATTCTCTTGCATTTAAATGAAACAAAACTTCTTTGCATGGAACAGGGAGAGGCCTAAGGAGATGAACCCTTATCCTAGGAAAGAAGTCATATTAAGAAAGTTCATTTTCCCATCTGCAGCATCTTAAATCCATCCAAGTTCCTATCCTGAAGATAGATCCACTTTGAGAATTCCAACTCAGCCCCTATGCATTCCAAGCAACTCCAGACTCTGAGCTGCCTTTCTGTCAGCATCCATAGGAATTGTTTAAAGCAGATTTCCACATTCTCTTTGTAGTCTTTGTTGTTTCAACATCAACAGGAAGTGCTAATTCCTGCCAACACGACTGAACTCACTCACTCAGGAAATGACAACCCTACAGCAGCCAAGGGCGTTAAAATATAGGAGTTCTCTGAAGGAAACTGTAAAATTTATGGGACAAACAGCAAACCAGCTTGGCTGTGCCTATATTTCATTTATACTAAGTCTTAGACAACTAAATTTATGGTAGAAATATGAGATCTATGGGAGGAAAAAGGGTTCCAGCCTCTCGTGTCCTTTTTAGCTATACTGTAAATCAGAGCTTACTAGTCTTGTATTTAAAAAAAAAAAAAAATCTTTAAAAGACTAAGGACATCAGGTAAGGTCAGAAGAATGTATGAGGCAAAAATGCTTTTATCTATTCTCACTCTTGATACATGGGAAAATTTTATACAGGTTTATTCATATTACAGACATAGATCATCTATTGAACAGTCTCTGCTTGTCACAAACAAGCACAATTGAGTATCATGAAGTAATAGATTTTTATTTCTTGGCATGTTCTAAAGGCATTTAACCCCATTTTCAAAGGTTTCTAGAAGAATCTGTAAGCTTGATGTGGATGATGATTCTATTTCTGGGCTTTTGAAAGAAGTTACTGCATTTCTAAATCAAGCAAACCTCAGGAAAAAAGTCACTCCTCAAGTTCCACACTCCTTTTTCCCGAATTATCCCCATAGTTGTGCAGAAATAGGTAGGAGCCACACTCACACTTACCTCACTTTCTTTGGAATATGTGAGTGTGTCCCTGAAGGCAGCTTCTCAGGAATAACACATTCACTTTCCTCAACTCCCTCAAGACCTTTCCAGGGGCTGAAGCGCTTAAGTGTCTCTGGTCTAAGCTTATTTCCCCTAATCCTGTTGACCAGTATACCTTGTGGGTAATTCTCTTCTTGCTGGGGATAACAATCTGTGCACTTCAGGGCCCTTCACTGCTCCCCACTCCTGCAGATGACCCAAGTCTCTAATCTCTTCTGACAAGTTACCCATAGAAAAGTCACTTTGTTGCTCAGTTTCCCACACAGGAAAACCAACTACTGACTTTGCCTGATTTGTTACTTTCCATGTATGATACAATTCAGCTGTATCAAAAGGATTTATCCTATCATTTATGTCAAAGGAACAGCTCAGGGTTTGCTTTCTCTAAGTGACACGAGCTGTAGTCCAATGCAAGAGGAGAGTTTTGCATGTCCAGTCAGTCAACTGTGTGCCCAACAGCTTTGAACGAAATTTTTAAACTGTAGGAAGCCTTACAGAACTTCCATGTGCTTCCTGCAAACGGAGATATACTCAGGGTCCCACTGGACTAATTCTTATTTAAAGAATAAGAGTTATTCACTGACTGTTCTGAAAACAGTGACAGAAAAATTCAAAGGCTAAGGAAGAACTCAAATTCACTCATTTCATTGTAAGAACTCCAGTGTCCTTTCCACAGCTCAAGCTGTTTATCCAATTAAGTCCAGTTACTGAAAACAAGGTATCATTAACACCCTCCCATTTATTTGCAGCCTGATGCTTGAGAGCTGAATACAACCCATCCAAACACATATTCCTCTGTTAAATATTATTCCTCTGAAATTCCTCTGCTGGTAACAGCAATGAAGCAATGCTTACTAAAAACTTCTTTATTTAATTTTCTTACACCATTCCTATTAAAAAAAAAACCAAAAAAAGAAAGAAGGATGGAGTCTTCCACTCTTTCTCTGTCCTCTGAATAATCTCTACAGATTAAAAGAAAAAACCCCACATTTGAAATCACAGCTATCATTAAGTCAAATATTTTGAATTTCCATCCCTTGCTGGTCAAACTTTGCTTGCCACAAGGTATTTTTAGCACACATTACTACTACCAAAGCCTAACATAATCCCACCAAGCCATTGTGGACACAGAGCCTGGTAATACAGAGGGTTTAAAGCTAAATTGTTCATTTTTTACCCAAGCACAGTAATTTTCTAAGGAGGTTTGGCAAATCCCTTTTCTCCCATGAACAGGCTGCCTGACATTTGTTCCCTTGACCTCTTTCCTGCCAATCCACATCACTCCAACACGGCTGAAAAGCAAAATATTTGCAAAAACAGAGCCCAAACTTTAGAGCCTTAACAACGAGCTCGCAGTAGGGCCAGCAGACAGTCCCAGAGCAGGTCATCTGATTAAATGAAGCTGTGCTAATCTATCAGATACCACAAATCCTATTAGCAACATGCACAGCAGCTTGGACATTTTCACAATGACAAAGGAATTATCCACAACTCACTGTTAGTTACAGTGAGCTGACGTCACGCTGGCTCTGAAAAGCTGAGGGTTCTTTTTGTTTTCGGGAGTAGAGATTGATTTCTTATTTCACTTCTATTCAGTGGGAAATACAATGAGATCAGATTTGTTTGTGGAACAAATTTGAGGTGTTCTCTCTCCCATTTATATAAACTGAAAGAGACGAAAGAATTCAGGGTCCCCTTGGATCCAGAGGGAGCTTTGGGTAGAGGAATAAAGGCTGCTGCCTGCCTTTTGAAAAACAGGTAAATATCTAGTAATTGAAAATAACTGATTTAACTGAGCAAATACTTGGCCAACTAGCAATGCTCCTCTACAGAGCTGCACAGAAATTCAAGTGAAAGTCTGGAAGGTAATGAAGATTTTACTGCTCCAAGAACAATAGTAATAATTACAATTACACAGAATATAAACTCTGAAACTTTTAGGTTCTGTTTAAATAATACTGACACATTGAAAAGAACATTCTGACAAGAGCCACTTTGCTCAAAAGAAATTTGGCCTTCTTTTGTCAAACATGGTGGAGAAGTAATTTTTCATTCATGAGAGAATGACTATTCTCATCATTTTATTTATTACAGTTCCCTGCCCCACTGAGATGAAACAGTTTCATCTGTGGTCTCCCTCTGCTTTGCCAGTTCTCTCTCTGACAGAAGGCAGGCACTAACATCTATTATTTAGCAGGTTTCCTGGCCATTTTAAAATCCTTCCTGTTGACACAAGAATACACATGCTAAAGGAGAAAACAAGTACTTTAGGCTGCACAGATTAACAGCCAAAAATCTAAATTAACCACTTTTTAAAAATAGGTTTTTCTCAAGGACTAAGAAAAAAAAAAACATCTTTTTTCTCTACTTACATTTTCTCTCACTACAGTAGAAAGCCAACTTCTGCTGTCAAACATGTAAATTCTGGAAAAAAAGACACCAAAACCACAATTAATGTAATTATCAGAAAGAGCACCAATTTCTCAACAAATCTAACAGAAATTAAACTACTATCCAAGTGCAGACTATTTCTGTGAGCTAACTTGAACAGCTGGCCTGCCTCCATCAAGGAAATGGGCACAGTTTTAGTAGCAGTAACACAACCGAGAGACAGACTCGTGGTGTCAAGAAGCTCATTTTGACATTCTTTTCCCAAGAAAACTCCTGCAATCCTGAGATCAGTTCTCCTGCCCCAGTGACAGAGAAGTCCGTGCTATTAGAGAGTTTAGGATTAGAACAAAATATAGCCTCAATCATACAATTTTCACTGTACTACAAAGTGCCCCCCCTCCCCCAAATCAGCATTTTCAACGCACTGGAATTATTTCTGCTCAATCCTGTTCCTGAGGTACATTTGCCTTCTAAGCACAGTTAAATATCATGGTATCTATTTTATCAAAAGAAGTTACATAAACCTCCTACTAACGAGCTCAAGTGAGAGCACACCACTCTTCTAGGAGAGTTACAACTTTAAATCACTAATGGTATTAAAAAGTACAAAAAGAATTGACACATTAAATTACTCACACACTCGCATTCTGGACTGCACTGGTTTAACAAACTGGCTTTGCAGCAAGGGGAAAAATATAATGAATTTTGGAACACTTTTTTCCCCTGGCAGCACAAAGCAGTATTTTAGCTCACCCCAGGATCTGAAGCACTGACAACCACTTCTACATCCCAAACATCTGGATCTGGCTCTGTCACACACCAAGACAAGGGCTGGGGGTGATGCCAGGGGACACCTGAGTGTTCAAAGCCGCTGCATCAGGACAGGGGGAGGTTATTCTGAGCACAAAGCAAGAAGGTACTGAAGCACAATGACCTTAAATCAGAAAGCCAGCCTAAAACTCTGCACACTTTCAACTAAAATCTCACATATAATGCGTGTTTCTGATTTTACAGTTCACTATTAGCTGGAGAATTTACAAACCACTTCAGTGTCTGGTATGGAGGTTAAGCTACTTAGGATATGGATCATCCTCACCCAAGCTCATTTATAGATGAACAGTTTAATACTGTGATTATGAAACCATCACAGTGTAAGCAGTTTTGTTTGTTACTGCCAGAACAACACATTTTGGGACATAAAACAGTAACTCACACTTAGAGGCTGAACTCCACCCCCCCAGACACAAATACATGACATGACCATTTAAAGTTCTGAAAACACAGCAACTCCAGTCAACTTTCAGAAGTCTTGACAGGAAAAAAATTTGCCCCCACTACAGAGACAATGAAATCTAATGAAATTCTGAAAGAATTACCTGAAATGTAAACAAGTAAATTTATGCTGGCACACTAACAGCACACAGAATACACAATAGCAAAGGCCAAAACACACACCATTATTGTCCTGTGCTGCACCCTCATTAATGCAGGAGAGGTGTTGCAGATTTCATATGCCTTCTGCAAAAAAGAAAAACAAAAACAAAACAAAAAAAAGCCACTTTAACCAGCCTGCAAGAAGAGGAAGGAAGCATAACAGCAAACTTTTCCACAAAAGTTGAGTTTATTTTTCAAAAGGTTAAGTTTCCACTTGAGGATGCTGAAAGCACCCTGCGATGCTCGCAGAACGCAGTCCTGGCAACGGAGATATTTTCAATTCTACCTTAAAGATGGAGCTCATTTAAGGACAAAAGTAGACAAGCTACTCATGAAAAAAAGATCTGCGTTGCCACAAGCTTCCATTTTTAGCTAAAATGTAGCCTGGTAAAAGCAACATGAAAATTAGAGGCCAGTTCATTCCGTGCACCGCAGCACTGGCTCAGCAAAGAGTTCTTGTGAGGAGCTCCACACGCTGCCCTGCCAGCCCTGCTGAGCCCACAGCTGCAGGTCCTTGACACCAAAAACTGGGGTTTCAAAAACAGGAGAGAACAAAAAGTTCCTCAGAACACTTGGAGCATGGTTCAAGTGGTTAAACCATCACACCAAAGCACCTGGAGGTGAGCCAGCCCCACACACAGTTGGTGTTCCCGGTGTCCCCAGATGCCCACAGCCTCCTGCTCCAAGTGAAGAACCAGCACAGCCTTTTGGACTAAAAAAGAATAAAGTAACTCCAGAAGTCAAAAGCTTCATCATTTCTGGGTAAAGCTTCCCTATTCCAAGTACTCACTGACTGCTGCCAGCCCAATATTCTTTTATTCTTTTTCTATTCTTTATAGATACTGAAGTAGTTACTCTGAGCTGACAACTCAGCCTCAAAATTTATCTCAACTCCAGCATATTCCAGATACAAGTCTCCACATGAAGAAGACACTTCTGCAGAAGACACCACAACTTTTTTCAAGAGGCTGGGACAAGCAGGGAAGAAAAGGAAGAAAAAGGACTTGGAAGAGTATGGAAAGCTTTTTGAATTATTTCATCGTAGGAAATCTGAACAACCCTCCAAAATGAAGCAACTTCCTAAGCAGATTAAACACACTCACTGTACCCTCTCCAAAGCCATTAACCACATAAACACGTTCTTCTCTTGACCTACAGATTCAATGAGAGACTTAAACCCCAAATATTCTGGATATTCATTCCAACCTTCTCAAGACTGCTTCACACACACATTGACTAGATGCCAAGGCTAATATTTGAACTGCTGTAAAGGCATTCTAGTCCTTAAAACACACCAGCAATTCATGCACAACCTGACGTGGGGCCAGGCATCAGACAAGATACTGAGGATCTGGCTCAAAGCCTGCGATGAGGTTTGCCCAGGCTTCCCAGCAGCTGTCCCTGCTCTAAGAACATGGAGAAGCTGAGAGATGTGTTCAGTGGGGGATGTAATCAATGTGTGCAGTCTTCTGTACACACGTATTTTAGTGGCTTTATCAACACAGTTTAACATGGATCTCAATCAACACTAGTAAAAACTGGTTTTCATGACCATTACACCACTTGAATCTTAAAAATGTCTTGCATAACACATCCTCCTGCGAGAGTGGCACATAGGGTTGTTTTATTCAAGGCACTCAAATGAAAATAACTTCACTGGAGGGGAAAAAAACCCCAAACGAACAACAAAAAACCTCAAACCATCCAAAAACCTACTAGCAAACCTCAGTATTACTATTAAGATAAACCAGCAATTTCAAGTGAAGTCACTTTGCTGCTCTGCACCCCTGTGAAGAGCACCCCTGAGGAGCAGGGATGGCTGGCTGGAGGCAGGCAGTCCCTAATTTAGCCTGCAGATGCTCCTGTTCAGGTACCCAACATCATCCCCACTGTAATATATCACCAACAAGGCAGAGATAGTGTCTGTGAAACCAGCAATTGCCAGTTAGTTTATTAAAATAATTTCTTCTAGTCTACATAGCTGATTATTATCACAGAACAGCATCTAGATGCCCAAGTGAATACACCACCTTGCCAAACCACTGTCAACATCATGAAATTCCAATGTGCCACCAGGCAACAGTAATTTTAAGTTTCAAATTTAAATTTTCAAGATTGTTCTGTATACAAAAACCTCCCTAACAAACCCTATCCTCAGTTTAATGACTTGATCCTAACAATCAACTTTAAGAGCTCTAGCAGACAGCTGGAAGCTTGAAGGATGTTTTGGGCATGTGCCCCTCCAAGAGTTAATTCCAGCTCAGACTTTCCTTGGGGAGTGCAGACCTGGAGTCCAGAAAGCCAAGTCTTTGCTGCCACCTCCTCCAAGGGCAGCTTTGAAGTACAACCTAGAGAAGTATAAAATAATAATTATAAATTCACAAATCTAAATACTCTGGAGTGAAAGGATACAACTCCTCCTTTATTTGAAGTCTCCTTTCTGGGAACCATCTGCCACGTCTGTAATTTCCAAGCACACAAACTCTGAAAAGCAAGCAATACCTTACTAACAGGTTTGCCAAAGAGCTCACCCTGCTAGGGACAACAGGAGATTGTACAACTCCTTCGAAAACTTCCTGAAAGCACTTGTGTCGTGCAAGGCCAGCACAGCTGAATGTTTCTGTGGGAGGTATTGGCTGCTTCTTGTGCTGAAGAATTGCCAAGTTCCCAGCTGAAGCAGTCGCTGTGCTCAGTAGACGTTTTTCCATATATTAGTGGGAAGCACACACAAAACAAGCATCGGGTCGATCGGTGTTAATGCTCATCTTGCAGCAGCCACATTGGCTGGCTAGAGAGCTCACAATTTTCCATTTTCAATATAGTGTGCGAGTAAAATGATAATTACACAAGCTAAAAATAGCTGCAACTTAACAACCCGATTTCACAAATGCTTCACTATTACCTATAGCTCAATATGGAATGACAGATCCCATTTCTAGGGTCACTGATGTTGAGAGTTTTAGAGCTTTTGTGTGTTTTGTTTCGAGTAGAAGAACTCTAGAAATGCTTTCCTCCTGAAAAAACTTTTGCACTTTTTCTACTCTGCTCAATGGACCTATAAGACTACATTAGGAATAAAAAAAATTGTCCTCGCTGCACAGAACACAGGAAAATTGTTGGCTAAAGAATGAAGGTCAGTTCTAGGGTCCTTCCAAAGTTCTGGCCACATTCCTTCATCCTGTAACCTCATTCACACAAAACAGCACATACAACAGGAAAAAGCAGGCAGAACAGACCTACATGGAACAGCTCTAATCAGCCAACGTGGCCTTCCACTAAACTGCCTTCAGTGAAGCAGTGAGGCAATTCACAAGTGCCTCGCTGCTTCAATTTGGCACTTCAGAATCCAAACCCCCACAAAAATAACAAAAACTCCAGACCAAACCCATCCACCATAAATAGCTGCCACTATTCAGAAAAAAAAGGAAAAAAAGAAAAAAAAAAGAAATTAAGCTTTTATTATTTCAGAAAATTCAGGGAAGAAACAAAATATTAACAAATCTGGAAACCTTGAAAGACCTTGCAAAACCCAAATTCAGCAAGGCGCTTTCACATTCAAAGTCCCAAATTGGAACTACTGTCTCAGAGGAACAGTGCATTTTTGTCTCCTCCAAAACTGCTACAGAATATGAATAATTCACCATAAAAGTTAAACTTCAATGTTCCAATTCCTCAATATGCCAGAGGTTGTTACCACACACTAACACAACACAACACCTACTGAAAGTCACCAAAATGCTAATCATGCATAATCCATCAGCTCTTGCTTGCACGCCTAGATTTTCCAAAGAGTCATCCTTCCCTCTGTTTAACAAGTACTTGGAAACAAACCTTTTGGATAGTTTACCACTTTCTCAAAATAGCAGCCTAACAAGCAGACAACAATGCTAAGATCATGGCAGGACACATGACTGCAATAAACAGCTCTGATGTGAAGTGGTCCATGTCTCCTTCTGCCTCCAACACTGCACAAACTCCAGCTGCCTTCACGGGAGACAGAATCCCATGTTGCCAAAACACTCACATTTCCTGATGCTAATCCCATGACCTACATTTAAAAAAAGAATCATACTGATGCAATATTTAAGCATAAAAATCTGGACTGTAACAGGTCACTTCATTAATCCTTTCTACATGCATCTGGAAGCCATGTGCATTATTAAAAAAAAAAATCATCTTAATATTCTAGGTACAGCAGAGAATTTCTGTAAAAGAACTGATATTACAAGTTTAACAGATGCCTAAAGCCAAATGCTTAAAATAACACTTTTTAAAAAGAAGGGTCTTAAGAGATCTTTGAAGTAGTTCACGAATATTAATAACTCTTGGTACTTTAGTGACCCAAGCTCAAAGATTTCCTAACTACATCTTTTCTGTCTTCCTCTCAAAGAAATTCCCATTTAAGAGCATTTTTACACTGCCTGATAAGAAGCATGCATGGAAAATTAACTTATTTTAAGAACAAAAATTACTGGTATTTAGTGTAAGTTTTCAACAAATTTGTATTTATTAAATCACGGTAAGTCAATATTCTAGGTTTTATTCAAATTTATCTCTATGCAGTTTGTCCTTCTGAAGCGCAATCCATTTGTAGATAACCTCGTCAATTTTATCCAACTGGTCAGTGATGTTTTTGGCTGTCTTCTTTCCTGATCTTACAATTAAAAAAGAATATAAAAACACCCCAAAACAACCAGAGGAGGCCATAAAAACTTAGAATCTGCTTGTGCATAAATTTCTAGCTACATTTATCAAAAAAAAAAAGTCACTGAAAATTGTCACTTCCTAAAGTATCCCCTTATCCAAACCCAAGCAATTTTGCTGTCACATACTACTAGACATCTCCCTTCAGACTGACAAACAAAACACAGGCAGCACTGAAGGAGAATATATTACTATTAATTAACCAACAGAGAAATGACTAAGCATTTATTACTAGATGCTTCTATCTGCAGAACCTTACAGTAACTGAACATTTATTTCTTACTTCAACTGTCATTTTTCATTGCTTCCCTCAACTCTTTTATCATAAACCTCCAGTTTTTACTGGTATTTTCACTTCACTTCCAAACCCACCAGAATCTGTGTTTACCTAACCAGGGCAGAGCACATGCACCACAGGAATATTGCAGTCTTGCTTTAATAATTAATAACTAAAGTAAGACTGCAATATTCCTGTGATATTACCAAGTAACGCCATGGTATCAGGATATTTTCTTTTCAGAAAATGTGTGATGTCTCATGTCTATCAGCTGAATCTATAGGTTTGGGGCAGTTCACAATCCAAGCTATACAGAGAACATTTTCTCCTAGAAGCCAGAAATGGAAGCACACAGCTGTAGGAGCAGTTCACAGTGTCCCAGTGTGACAAACCAGTGACAGAATCATTACACTGCAAATGAAAACACTTTACACACCTAAATACATATAGCTGTTTCTTTTTTAAGAAGTCAACATTAAAACCATGTTTATTCAGGTATCAAAACAAGAACATGCTCATAGTAAATTGCAATCCTATTAAGAAACGTAATTCTTGACAATTCCCATTAAGTATCCAAATATTGTCTTTTAAAAGTCACTTCTGGGTAAGCCAGTTTTCAAGTAGTCTTCAGTTCATTTTCTGTGATTTAAAAATGCTCAGGAAGTCCTCACAAAGACTGATGTATTTCTCTATCAGGATGATGTTCTGCTCAAGCTCTCCCCAAATATTTCCCAGTAGGTGCTGAGGAGAGCCCAGCGTGTGACTGGATCCCACTGCACTGAATTCACAGTCAAATAAATGAATGGAGAGATGCAAAACCTGGCAGAAGCACCTCCTGTCACCAAAATCCTGAAGATTACAATGAAATCCATCAAGTGGATCAGCTGCCCTGTCAGGGATTAAAGTGTAAGAGAACAAGTAGGTTCCAAAAGCCTGGATGGGATTTCTCTCAGCTCTGCTTGCCGACACATCTGTCTTGGAATGATCCTCACCTTGTTAAAAATCATGTGCTGGTTCAGATGTTACCATCACAGTGACATCAGCAGGTACATTAAGATCTTCACTACAATATTTATTACGTTAGAGGAGGAAATGGGCTATGTGATCACTTCTTTACAACACAAAAACACCCAGAAACAAAAATAGCAGAATAGACATGAAAAATACTAATAAAAAAAATTGATCAGTAACACTCTGTGCCTGCATAAGCACAGAAAATTAGCAGAAATCCCCATTATTGTATTTTGTATTTCCATAAATTTTAGCTCCACTATTTTATCAACAGGAGCTGAATCATCCATTTCGTTCTACATATGCCAGCTAATAAAGAGTCAACTGAGTCAAAGGAGAATCAGCTGCTTCCTGTCTACACCCTTTTAAAAAATACAACCAACTTCCAGAAAGCTACACTTAGCAACCCTGCTTTTTACATCCTTAAAAGTAAAACCATTAAAAACCAAGGATGAATAACCAATCGAACTGGCATATCTCTACTCTTGATCTAAGGGAGACATTTACAGATCTAAAGTGATCTTTTATGGACAGCTTTGCTTCTGCAAAGCATCTCCCTGTTCTGAGCACGCAGGCACAGGCTGAGAACCTCACATGCTGCCCATGTCTCACTGCACCAAGGCCCCCAGAACACTAATGAGAAACACTAATGAGAAACACATTGTGCTTCCAGGAGCAGCGAGATAGTCCATATTCTATCAAATCTCAATTGTGCTTCCCCATACGGATCAAGAGTTCCACCCAAAATGCCTTTCACTGTCAGGATCAAATCCTCAGAGAGCACTTCAGAAACAGGGATTCTTCTTTCTGCTCTGCCTTGGAACGACTCGGAGAAAGCAAGAAAGCTTTTACTGTATTAAGCTTTTATGAAGTAAATATAATAAGAAGAAAAATCCAACAGAAGTAACAAAAGTAACCCCATCTTAGAGCCAGGCTGGACGTGAGTTGATAACTACCTTCTCATCACAGCTGCTGTCACATCTGCCCCAACAAAAATAGGGGAGTTAAGACATTGGAACAAACCATCTGCTCCTTTGTGCCTCTGCTACATAGACTGTACAAAGCCTCAGAGATCAGCTAAAAGCAAAATATTCATTCTTTACAACCGTGTAAAAGATCTTTATCCAAGCCCCAGCTAAAAAACAGAATACATTTAATTCACTGAAATAAGAATTTAGTGTTCAAACAGCACACTGATCCTCAGTAAGAGATTAACAGAGCAGTGTTAGAATAAGTTTAGCTACACCATGAAAAACAGCTGCTTTCCAGCACCAGTCTGAAGATAAGTAGTATTTCAGTGGACCTTAAAAATCAACAAAATATATTATATGCATATAGCAGATAAAAGATACTCAGCAGAGATTAAAATATGGCATGACTTCTCTAATCTTTTCACCCAGAATAGACTGAGCAATACTTTGTTCTCTAGCCCCAAAATCAACATGCCCCATCTTTAATCAATGTGCAAGCAGCTCCATTAGTTTTGATAGCAATGATTTATGCCCTGAGTAGCTCATTGATTTCTCCCAATTGCTGTATTTTGATATGTACTGTTTGTACAAAATAAGGTACAGAAGAACAAGAAAAGCAAGGCTGAGCCTGAAAAGTCGAGTAATGCAGGAGCCCTTGAATCCATTAGAGTGAGAAGTGGTGTTTGGGAACAGACAAGGCAACAATGCTCAGTGCTGATGTGAGAGTACAGCCCAGGGCCAGTGCCACAGCAGAAAGCACAAAGGTACAGCAGGAAATACTCGCTTTCACCCTTGGACATTCCTCTTCCCACAGGATCTGCGTTAACCCTCTGAAAACTTCTGGCATTCATCTTTAAGTATCAGTTGCATTCCTGGAGATGGTATCCATCTCGTTAGGTGATCAAAATACAGAGGAAAACACAACAAATAGGAAAAAAAATAAAGTAACACCGGGGACTTAACTGAGAAAGACAAAACTGAGAACATCAAAAGACAATCCCACCTATTTTATGGAAAAAAATACCTGCAGAGTGGTGCCAAACCAGCAGCCAGGAAGGCTGGTTGAGCCTTGGAGCTCCTGAGGTTCTGCCCTATCCGGGAGCCTCAGCACAGCCCCTTGGGATAAGCACCAGCACCGGGTGCTTGTTTGGAGCTGCCAAGTGCTCCCACCTGTAACTGCTGTGCCCAGACCTTCCAGCCCCAAAGGAAAGTTCTGCACAATCTCCCCCCACCCTACATCAGCAGTGAGAGTCTCAGGAGGATAAACCACCCCACATCACCAGTGACCATCTCAGGAGGATAAACCACAGCACTTCCTGAAACGCTGAAACTTCATCTACTGTCCATTGTTAGAAGAAAGGAAGAATTTAAGTCAAACCAATTTGACCTCACTGTCCAGAGTGTCCAGGATATTTGGATTTCCACACACAAAAAGCCGCCTCCCCAGCACCTCAGGCCCCTATTGAAGACCCCATCGCTTTGCCAAGATTTAAATTTGTTAAATGGTTCCTGTTCAGTCTTATTTTCTGTGAGTACTACACAGCATTTTCAGCAGGCAACTTGCACAGTAAGTTTTCAGGCACTGGCCAGATAATATCTGACAGCTGCAGTGAAATCCAGGACTTGGTAACCTGCAGCACAATTAAACTGCCATCAGCATCAAGCAGCCCGTTCCTGATCTTTGTACAGACACCACCTTTGTTACACAGACAGCAGCCTATCTCCAGAGTTCTGCCACTTCACAGACAACGTGCAACAGGAATATCAAACATATGTTCCAACAAAGACAGCTCCTTAATTAGTACAGTATCAGCTTATTTCAAGCACCAAAGGTTTCAGCAGACTATCACATCTACTTTGTTTTTGTAGACAAACAGAGAAAATTACCACACCAACCTCCCAACACATTTGTTAGGCTATCTGAAAAACAACAAAAAACCCCAGAGTTTTGGGAACCAAAATGATAACATGCAAGAGGACCATAAACAGATCTCTTCTCAGCATCTTGAAGGAGGCGTAGGCCTGCTCTGTTTAGCTCTGTTACGTCATTTACTGGAAACAAAACGTAGTAGGTTTTGTATTATGCAGTTATAACTCATGGTATTTTAGATACTGAAACCTAAATTTACTTCTTTATTTTGAGATTCAAGCGTTGTTACATTCAACACATACCTTGAACCACTTGGTGTTAATCAAGATGCATCATCTCAAATATTATATTTAAATAAAGTTGAACACAACAGAACTTCACACATATGACTAAACCAGACTTTCTGCACTGGGTTTCACCATGAAGATCTCAGAAAATATCAGTATGGTACACATATCAAACTAGGAAGTAAGTTTAGGGATTTCTGATCAGTGTTGTTGACAGAGCGAACACTTCTGCCTGGCCTTACAAATTTTACTACTGATGATAACCAAGCATTAACTTTTAAGATCTTTGCATCAACAAAAAAGGCACATTTATACCATCTTCTGTATGGTTTTAACCTTGGAGCTTTGACCCACCTCCTATCCCTCATTTGTTTTGGTAAATCCCTCAAATACCTACAAAACTCCAAACAGTTGGACTGAATACAAAATGGTCTGTGCGATTTAAGAGATTCAATTTCTCCAATTCCAGAAGAAAGCCATGTTTCCCACAGTTACAGAAGGGCAGCAACACCCCGAGCTTGGCAAGGCACATCTGGACAGATACAAACAGGACATGTGATCTCCAACAACATCTGTAAGCTCCACATCCTGCACAGTCACCCTCAGGAAAAGAAACCTGGGAAAATATCCCATGTTAGCACAGATGTGCCAGTGAGAAAGTCGTTATACTAAGGAACACCCCTTTAATACTGGGCATGTGTATTTCTGTCTCCGTGGAAGTTAAACTCCAATTTGAGGCACACAATTAAAAATTCTTCTGTCAGATCAGGGCTGGAAACTTCAACATTTCACAAAAATAAAACAAAACCCACTCAGCTTGTCAAATAACTTCATGGTTTTGCAAGTAATTTTAGATAACCTCTATTTATTGACAGATTTTAGTAAATCCTGAAATGGCAGGATAAACACAAAGCACGTGTGCCTGAGAAGACTTTTAAGATGGTTCCCTAAATCTAACCCAAGCCAGGCAAAAAAGCCAGAAATGCAGTAAGAAAATCGAGATGCACAGAAGGAACAGCTCACCTGTAACAGTTAAGCAGAAACTCTTTCTCTTTAAGAAAGAAAATAACTGGCATCAGCTGCTGTAATTAAGGTTACTGTAACAGAAGACAAAACAAGGCACAGAAGACAAGGCATCGCTTTCCTGTCAGTGAAGGCCAACACCCACAGCTGCCTTTCTCAAAGTCATACAGAAAGCCTTGAAATTTCTTGTTTATTCCCTCATCCCCAACACAGTTTGATTTTGTAATGAGGATGAGCCAAATCAGCACTGATCTCTGAGCTGATAAAATATTCCCTAAACCTACTTTGATACACAGCATGCAGGAGTTTAGATGGAGTTGGATGGAGCTCTGAGTTTCCAGAGAGAAGTATTTTGGTTTTACTTTTTTTTTTTTCCCCTTTGCTGGGGGAAAAAAAGAACAAGCTTAAAATAGTGACAAAAATCTATACATAGCTTTGAATATAGGACCACGTTACATAAAGCTACAAAAAATTATCTAATCTATCTAATTACAGATAATTAATATTTTCTTTTTTTGGGGAGTGCTGGCAGGCATTACTGCAGTTTTCAAGAAGACATCAAAAATACTCTCATCTGAAAAAAACATGATAAACATAACTGGCATGAAATTGTAGGCAAACCTTCTTCAGATCAAGGTAGAAGCACACAGAAAAAAATATTTAACTACCCACAATTCAATTAATCCTTATAACATCTAGAATGTATTTCTCTTCTAAACAGAGAACCTTTAGAAACTGCAGTGATTTGACAAGCTGATACTCAACCTCATCAAATTAATATACTTATTTTTAATGAAGCAGTTCAGGCAAACTACTTACAGAAATGAATTACATTTCACATTAAAATGGCAACTAGATTTTTAATCAGCCTCTTTTCCTTCACTGTATTATCTGCTACTAATTTTTCCCTCATCAAATTCTAAATACAATCTATGAAAATAACTCCAAGATTTAGCCTATCTTTACCACCTTCAATTACAGAGCTACCTTAGAGCTTGTCTCCTTTAAGCTCTGTCAGATCACCTTCCTCAGGTCTTCAGCCTCATTTTCACTTATCCATTATTAGGATTCCAAAATAGACACAGCCCAGGAAGATCAAATTTTAACCCTTCAGTCCCACCAAACGCAGAAATAACTGTAGGTCTTCCCTTCATGACAAAAATACCTTGTTTTCAACAATTCTTAATTACCATTGAATATCTGACATAGGGAACCTATTCATTAATCCAAATCCAGGTCTCCTAAACATCTGCAACACCTTCTAAAGTATTCCTACTTTAAACCTGCTGGAGTTATTTGTATTGGATTTTATCAAGACTTAAATCCAGCAATATCTCAACATTTGCTTTTTAACTACTTTCTCAAGCCCTTATTCCTGTGTCCTGTCACACTGCCCATCATCTCCAATATCAATAACCAGGTCAATGTGTAACATCTGGCTGTATCCTTATTTTCTGCCACTTTAGGTCAGTGCTGAAAATCCTGGAGAGAATTTAGAAGTTATTATTTGCAAGGCTCCTTACAAATTACACTTCCATAACATCCCCAAAAAAGTATTTTTTTGGCTAACACATAAAAAAAAAAATCCCATGTAGGCATCTAATTCCAGCACCCCCACTAAAACTGAGAGTAAGATATACATAGCAAGCGACACCACATCTTGGCTGCTTCCAGATGGCATCCATGAATATTGTCATTACTCCCTAGCTGGGTTCAAGACAGAAAATTCCTGCATTTCTAAGAATATATCGGGCAAGGCAAACATCACCCCCTGTAACCAGTACACTCAAACCCTCCAGACAGGCAGAAATATTCCATTATATTTTAAGTGACTAACAAATCATGACATATTTTATACCACTCCAATAAATGCAATGGACAAGTATCTAATACAAATGAATACTCTTACAAGATATTAATTGCAAAGAACTCATTTTAGAAGGTCAGCTGTTGAAAAAAGAGGCCAAGAAGACCTGATTATTATGTTCATAAAATTATTTTTAAGTGTGTATTTCTACTCCAAGGCTAACCATCTCCTTTCTCTCTATTTGGAAATCCTCTACTACTTTAATAAAAATGCAATATTCTGCCTCAAAACCTATCTTGGAGTGTCCATATTTTTGTACTAGGAAGCCTTCCACAGTAATTTACGCTGATTATTTTGGCATCTAAAGTAAAGGTACTGCTCATAGCCAGCTCAAAGCTTTTAAAAACCTCTTAATGTTCTGCTCAACTACCAGTTGGCTCAAGTATCTATGGATTCTGCATATATTTCTGTTTGGTGAAAAACAAATCCACACTCACAAAATCCCCAGCACACTGGACACCCTGTGAAGAAATAATAAATTGAGACACTATGTTAAATAGAAACATAGGGGCTTGGGGGTATTTTTGTTTTTTATCATGACCTTGGCTAATACTAGTTCCAACTTTATCAGTGGGGAGAAAAAAACCATTTTGAATGGAGTATGTATTCTTTTCATTTTCAGTCTGCACTTGAAGCAACCAAGAGACTCCCTTCAAAAAATGTCCACTTTATCTTCAGTCACATGCTTAAGAAACATTTCATTAACACAAGCAAGCTGCTTTCAAGGTTATACTTCTTTTTTGTCACATAACCAGTGAAATCCTGTAAAAAAAAAAGCCCCCATCTAAAATCCTGGCATGACCACAGGCATTAGAGACTCCAAAGACAACTCACCTAAGTGTAATTCAACCACTGGAATGCCCAATTTCCCATTTCAACTTGCTCGTAACAAAGCAGCGCTAAATGCAATTGCTGAGACAATACAGTGTGCCATATGGCTAAAACTGGATATTAAAATTGAGAATATCAATTACCAATCCACTAATGCTGAGAGGCAAAATCCATGGACAGTAAGAATTTAATCCAATTCAGTGCCTAGAACATGAGCTGAGCCCTATGTAGAGGAGACAAATCTACCGCTGGTTTCACAGAGCACAAACAACTCCAATTTCTTATTGCAGTAACTATAAAACCAGCTGAACCTAACACTTGCTTAACATCCCTAACCACAGCTCCAGGCCTGGTAGGAATCTACAAAAACAACAAAAGTTTCAGATGAATTGGCATCTGGTTTCACAGGGATTGAGAAATCATAACTAAGTTACTATTTAAGAAGAAACAGTTTAGTTGTTTTCCACATGACCAAATCGAAGCCTCCAAAGCGCACCAGGAAGTTACACAGTGCAGCCAACATCTTGCTTAATTTCAGGAAAAGGCATCCTACAAAAACAATATATACTTCTACTACAATTAAAGGACCTTGAAATTGCATTAGTTGAAGGATTTTTCTTATTACAAGTCAATGTGTTTCATGGTTCAAGTTTTAAAATTTTTAATAGCTGTGGAGTGTTTTCTTCTGGGATGATATTAAGAATAATGCTGCACAAAATTCTATAAATTCCCTGATTATACAGAACTTCATTGATTACTTACACAAGAATTCTTATTTAGTCCAAATACAGCATCTCCAGATTTCTATGAGGCATGGAGGTGATGTAAAAAACTGTTCTGCTAAGGTTTCCTGTGGAATTTTAATTTACCATGTTGTCAAAGATTTCATGCTAGGATGCCTGCTACGTACTGACTTAGCAGCTGCAAGGACTCAACAAGGATAAATGTAATTTATCTTACCCAAAACAGAATCTCACTTCACTCTGCTCCTTTCTAATCCTGTACTAAAAGGCCAAAGTAGTAGTAACAAAAAAATTGCACAAGTAATTTCAGGTTTAACAGGACATTAACATCAAATGGAACTAACAGTTTATTGGACAGTATTCTTAATTAAATAAAAATGTTCTTGAAACACCAGAGGAGTAAAATGCACTTAGCTAATTTCAGCTATTTTTTTTTAAATTAAAAGAAACACCAGCAGCACAAGCCTCAACTGAAAATCAGCTCTGCTGCTTCCCACCTTCCTTCTGCATGAGCTACAGCTGGGTTACTACAATAAACTAACAAACAACTGATTATATATTAAGTCATAGATAAACATTACTAAAATGTTTGATATTATCAAAGGCTTGGAGGTCATTCGAATACAGGAGACATAACAAGCATTTCTTATTTTTCTTCCTGGGAAGTGTATTGTTTTAAGCCTGAGTCCAGTATATCAAATATTAACCAAGCTATTTTATTTAGGCTACCAAAGTTAAGGAGTTTGGCACTATAGTGAAATATCACAAAAGTTACAAATCAAAAGTCCATTTTTCTTAAAAGATACTAAAAAACACACATAAAAGGCTTTAGAAATTTGTAATGTCATTTTGAAACAGACTGCTTCTCAGACACAGAGCTGTTTTAAAAACCCCCAAGCTTTTCTTATTCTCGCCCATAAAAAGAACAGTTATCTAGAGGATGGAAGTAATTCTGGGTCAGCAGCAGTCTTAAAAATCGTGAGTGTTCTGAAGCAGACAGGAGACTCTTCTGTGTCACAGAAAGACACCTGTCTGCACAGGCTCTGATCTGATGATTACCTGGCCAGCAGAGACCCACGGCCCAGCAGCCTTTGTACTCCTGTGCTCTACAATTAAAAACTGTTTTTTAGCAACAGGCTTAACAAAAGCCAGGAACATTTTGGTGGTGTTAAGCAGGCACTGCAAGGTAAAAACGAAAATTGTGTCACCCCTTTATTCAGTTAAGAGCCTATGTGAACATTTCAATAAAACTATTTACTCCTCCCACCTAGTTCCTATCTGAAGCAGCTCACAAAAATTAAGAAAAAAACCCACAGATTTCTCGCAGCAATCTTCCAAATGCTCCTCCTACCCCCACCCCAGAAGAGAAGAAAGCAAAGAGAACGAGAAAGTAAATCTAAAACACAATTACGAAATAAGATCTAGTTTGGCAAAGCTGGGGTGAGGAGGAGTTGAAAAATGAGAGCTGCCTTGCTGCAAACGCCATCTTGTTGCAGCTACTGGGCCCAGGCACAGAGAGATCCATTCATTCACAGCAAAAAGAAAATCAAACACACACCCTGGCTAATCTGCAGCCACCAAAACAACTACACTATTATCACCCCTTCTCCTTCTCCTCTCCTCAAGCACACAAGGGAGAGAAATAAACTCTGATCTATCACATTTAGGACGGATTTAGGTATTAACATATCATCTTCGTTTCCTCACACGTTATTTCACATACACATCGACAGCATTTTGTCTTGATTCACATCCTTGTGTCCAGATCAGCTTAAAATATGGGATAAATCTCTCACGATTAGGTGCAGATATCCTACAGCAGCAAAATGTTTAATTTTTCAGTCTTAAATCACCTCACCAAGTTGAGCGAACTATTCTCAAAAGCTGTTTCAATAATCACTTAAGCCTTACATTTACAGTCCTTTCCTCCTATTTCCTCCTGTGGAGACAATACATAATAACGTGGCAGTCGGCACATCCTAGAAAGGATGCCTGGTTTAAAACGAGTCCCAGCCATGACTTTGTTAGAGAATAATGAAATATCACATTCGTTAAAATTTCAGTTCATCTTCAGGAATGATAAATTGACATCTTACAACAACCCCTCTATCATTCTGATTTTCTTCTGGACAAGATTTTTTTGTTAATAAAACGCCTAATCTCTTTCATATTTACATGCAAGGCTTTACACATCTTCATTCCCTACAAAGCTGTAGGATTAAAAATCCTACACGTTCAATACCCCTTGCCTGGATTAAAAAAAAAAAAAATAACGCTAAAATCCTTTCGATAAAAAGCTGGGAATCGAAGTAATATTTCAAACAACATTTCCAAGGAGAAAACTCCATCTTTCTATTGTAGCAAACACCCTCCATGATCTTCGTTATCGCTGCTACGGGCACACAAAAATATGCAGCACCGTAATACATGGGGGAACAAATATGCGGTTTGAATCCATCCTCGGTTCCGGTTCTAACGAGAACAAAACCTTCCCTACCCCTCCCTCGCCCAGCACACCCAGCATGAGCCCCATCTGCGAGCCCTTGGCTGGCTGGGGGTGCTGGAAGCAGCCTTACCCTGTTTGTCTCACCCCCGGCTTCTCTTAATCAGTTTTCCACCATTACAGCAGACACACCATTGCTTTTTTTTCCCCTTGAATCTCTCTCCAAATATTCCCTCTGCCGGCTGGATCGCTCGGGAAACTCGCCTTTTGTAGCTTAAGACAAGACCCCAAAACCGTCTAGCAGAGACCACTACAGCGTAATTATAATTAAAAATGGAACCCCGCAAGATCCGAGGTCTCCTCCCTTTTCGCCTGGAAGCCTTCGAGAGGGAATCAGTCCCACCCCCACCTTTTTCCCCTCCTCCTCCAGCTACAAACACACTTCTTTTTTAGGGGAAGCTGGAGCCCCGAGGAGGTGGGAAGCGCGGGGGAGGGGGGCTATTTCCAACCCCGCCATACCGAGGGTCGCCGAGAACGGGGGCGATGAGGAGGCGGCGGCCCGGGGGGCCCCCGGTGCGGCGGCGGAAGGGGAGGACAGGGGAGGAAAGGAGAGGGAAAGGAGAAGTGCGGCAGGAGGAGGAAGCGCGGGGGAGGGGAAGGAGCGGGGCTGAGGGGGAGCCGAGGGAAGATGGCCCCGGGGTGGGGCCGGCCGGGGCTCGGCGGGCGGGAAACGCGTTCGGAGGGACCCCCGCCCTCCCCGCACCCCTCACACGGTTACCTGCCCTCCCGGCCGCTGCTCATGAACCG